>CM052356.1:8392883-8395383 GCA_028551475.1 Casuarina equisetifolia | reverse complement strand
TTATGGTCGGACATGGTTACTCTAGAAGTAACTATGATAGCTGTGTGTACTACAGGCAATTGGTTGATGGTTCTTTTGTTTATTTGTTGTTCTTTTTTCAAATCCCGGTCTTCTTTCAATTGTAGTTCTTCGGTTGAGTTCGTTCTTTAATTAATGGCTTTGATAACTAACAATTACCAGGGTTCATTAACAAATACACTGCACTGATATTGAATCGAAAAAGAACTGATATTGACTGGAAAAAGAGGATCAAATCACAATACAATTTCAAATCCATTTTCAAATTGCGTAGCGTAAGTGATCACTGAAACCGTCCCTTCTCCATTCATTCCTAAAGTCATCCATGGCGGGACGGACCGAACAAGACAACAATTACAAACATCATCGGTTTCCAAATTTCGTAAGTGATCACTGAAACCGTCCCTTCTCCTTTCAGTCGAGCTACTTCGTCCCTTACTCTATTCCTTCCTCACTAAAGGAATAGCGGGACGGGTGAGAACTCCTCCTTCCCTCTTTGTGATAGCTGAGAAGCGTTCTAAATACTTTTCGACAATCCGGGCAAAAGATGGAATTGAATACCTGGGGAGAGTGAAGTACCATTCCATAGCTTGATCAGTAAGGCTCCTTGGGAATAGTCTGATCATAAGACTATCATCATGAGCCACTTCATCACATTAGGCGGGTGGGCATAAAAGGATTTCACGCGCGTAAGGGGATCCCCCTTTTCGCTATGTAGGTTTAACTACCTTTTGATTGGGCCCTCTCATTCCTTCCAAATCTAAGGATCATAGGGTTGAGGACCTCTTCATACGAATCTTTCTATTTCCTCTTAATGCTTCGAGCCGCTGTCTTTTGAAGCCTTTGTAGCTGTTTCTGGACTTTGGCTAGGTTCACCAAGTGGATTTTGAAAGAAAGGTTGTTGGCAAAAGCCTGGGTTAGGTGTGAAAGGTATTCGGTTGCCACCAGCTCGTAAGCACACCCATTGGCATTGACTGCATGGGATCGAAAGACAGGAAGTTTCGTGAACGTGTCCATAACTTTATCATGGATCTAATTTGGATGAATAAACGGGAAGCCTAGAGACCTCATTTGACATTGTGCGGCTTCCTTAATTGCACTAGCGCACTCAGGTGAGCAGCAAGCCGTTGGTTGAACCCATAGGGGCTCTGGCAGAAGGTACCACCAGACACCCAATCCTAGCAGAAGACATGTTAGTAGGACGAATCGGCTGTCTTTGACGTAGGCGAAGGCCATTGCTTCTGATAAGCCGAATGTCCTTGTACGACTACTTTGTCTTGTGGCGTCCGCTAATCCAATAACGCGATCCGGGGATCTAAGTAGGGTGGCTTTGTTGCCTCTATTTTGATCTATTGCGGAAGCAAAATTAAAGGGCAGTGGATTTGCCAACTCAACTTTGAGTATATTTTTCATAGTCACGGGTCCTGCTTTAGCATCGTTTCACATTTGCAACTGTAGAGGGCTATTTGTGACCTTCCAATTTTCCAGTGAAACCGGGGACCGAAAGGTCGTGAGAGATAGCAAAAAGATGCATCAATTTCTAGGCTAATTCAGTGTCTTGTGGATGCTATCTATGAGGTAGTTAGACACGCCCCTTGGGGGATCTTTTGGGTGTTTTAAAAGGACTCAATAAAAGGGCACAAACAAATGAAGGGAAAGCTTGCAGTTTTTCTGAGGTTGGGTTTTGAGATGAGAGTAGGATACACACGTCGGAGAAATCCGTTGTCTAGAGAGAGTGGAGCGATCTCAAAGAGTTTTCTATTTTCATATTTAAAACTTTACTATATTATTATATATATATATATAGTTTTTCGAATCAAATCAAACTATATGTCTTTCTTATTTGCTGCCACTCAACAACAGCAGGTCTCAGCTCTGCACATTCCTAGAAATTTATTCTTTCTTTCAGCTAAAGATTGTTATCATCTGGTATGAGAGCCCAGGTTGTGCAGATATGGTAGCGATACAAGATTATCGATCTATGGTTGCTGATATGATTACTGCATTAACGCATACGATTGTCAAGCATCGCAAAATGTAACCTCTAAATGTCGATGTTTGGAAGATGAGAATGCAGTTGCTTCTCAAAGAACAGGATCTTTTTTTTTTTTCATTCTTGAGAAAAGATAAGCCCGCAAATCTGGCGCTAATGACTTCTTCAATCAAGTGATGTTGTTGTAGCCAAACAAAAAAAGAAAGCATATTTTCAGCATCTATAGTTGTGGACAGTAAAAAAAAAGTGCTTCGAAGCTGTGCTAATGGTGGTCAAAGATAAGGTACTAGTTTCAGTGGGAGACATTGAGTCTGCATGAGAAATCTGGGAGACTCCACAGAGAATGTATGAGTCAGTAACAATGGTAAACATGAAGTCTCTTCGGCAACGGTTTTTTTTCCAAGCAAGATGCAAGAGGGGACGAGCGTGTCTCAGCCCTTAGACACGATGGAGAAGATTTTCAAAGAATTTGTAGCGGTGAGAGTAGAA
>CM052356.1:8377883-8382883 GCA_028551475.1 Casuarina equisetifolia | reverse complement strand
CGTAGCTTTCGTTTTCTTTCCTCAGATAATGACAAGTTCTGTTAGGTTCTTAGTAGCAGTCGGCGACCTTTTCTTCTTTTACTTCACATAGCTTTTAGTCTCCTTGATAGCTGGAAGTTCTCCAAAAGTATGAAAAGCTGGAGGACTTTGTACCATCCATTCCGGTGTGGTTGGATTCTGTTCAACAGCCCAAGGACTTGGAGCACATCTTTTGTTATTTCCACTGCTTGAAGTGATTGTTACGACCACGAAGAAACGACGAATCCCAACTACGGATATATAAGAGCCAAAACTGCTAAGGGCATTCCATCCAGCGTAAGCATCTGGATAATCTGGAATGCGACGTGGCATACCCGAAAGCCCTAAGAAATGCATGGGAAAGAGGGTCAGATTAACCCCGAAAAAAGTGATCCAAAAATGGATTTGACCTAAAGTTTCAGGGTATGTCCGACCAAAGATTTTACCCACCCAATAGTGAAATCCTGCAAATAAAGCAAAAACGGCTCCCATAGAGAGTACATAATGGAAATGTGCAACCGCATAATAAGTATCATGTAGAGCAATGTCTAGCCCAGAATTTGCCGGGACTATTCCAGTGAGTCCTCCTATGGTGAACAAAAAGATGGACCCTACAGCAAATAACATGGATGCGCGAACATCTTTACCCTTGGCCATGAACCTCCCTTGTATTTTTGACTTTGTATTTTTTATTCACCTAACTATTTCTGCTCCAAAGAGAAGAAAGAAAGGAAAAAAAAACAATAGACGTTGTTAAACCAAAACCGGATCTTGATGGTAATAGTAATGGTAATATATACGAAGAGTAAGATACAGCAAGATTAAGTAATACAATAGTTTGTAACTATATTTCAATTTCATATTTATTTAGAATTCAAGTTTTGTATGATATTGTTAGCTTAACCCTCAGTTTATATTTCCGTTCCCATTCTATTATCTTATTAATTTAAATTAAATTAATTTAAATTAGAGTATCGACCCGAGTTTCGAGTTTTAGTTTTACTGAAGTTGAATCCACTTTTATTCTTTCTATTTTGGAACTTATTCTAATTTTTAAAATTCTAAAAAAAAAAGAAGAGGGACGAGAAGAATCCCAAAGCAAGTGGGAAGAAGGAGTCAAGTCAGCCTACGACCTCGAAGGGACGGAAAAGAGTAAGTATTACTTTTTTTTTTAGTCACATTGCCTTTGAATTTCCATTGGCTGATAAATTCCTCTTTGTTGCTTTTTCTCTCTCAGACACAAGAAGGCTGCCACTAAGGTGCCACTCCTGAGGTTGTGGAGATTACTAGTGAAGAAGGTGGGAGTGAAGTAGGGGAGAAGCCATCCACTGAAGCCATAGTTGAGGAACCAATGACAGAGGAGCCAGGAGTGGCGCAAGAGTCACCGGATGATTCCATCCCAAAAGAATCAGGTGGAGGGAGTATATATTACACCAGATTTTGATGGTGACCAACCTCTGAAGACGGGAGTTGTTATTGTTATATAGAATGATGCTCGTTCAAGTTGAGTTCATCCAATTCAATGATTGACCAAAAGAGAATTTTAATAAATAATAAATTACATTAACTTAGATCAATCAAATATTGATTGATATTTTAATGCAATGATTCGATCTAACAAATTTTTACATGTAATAAAAGAAAAAATAAAGATTTACAAAAACAAAAGTGAAATTTATAAAAAAAAATCAAAAAATAGATTGGTTAGGGGAGGGGGATCCGAATATGTAATCTAATTGCTAGAAGACAACTCTTGTGAATGTTTAGAAGAAATAATAATAATTCTAGAATTCGATTAAATGTAAGATATGAATAGTTAATTTACGAGCAAGATTCGCGCATCCAGTTGTCCGGTCAAAAAGAAGAAGGTTAACAAGCGCAAAAACAATACTCAACAAAATGCTCAATCCACATCCAGAAAACAAAAAACTATAGTCTAAAGAAAGCAGAGGGGTCGTGCCCAGTCCCAAACAGTGCGTTCTTCAGTTCTGCCTTTCGGGAATCAGATGATGAGAGGACCAAAGCTAGATGATCGTGTCATTCTCTATACGCCTGAAAAACCGTCGTATTCTATCTCTTTTTTTTTGCCTTCGTCCAGTGGAAAGTTGAATTCACCTAGGTTTGCAAAACTTATGTAGCAGGTGAGTAACCACTTCAACAGGAGATCGAACAAGGCTTCTTTCGGCTGCTGAGGATCGCTTTGTGCCTGACTCCACTCACTACCTTTTAGCGTGAACGGATAAAGAAAGGCCATCAAAGAGCTCGGTACCAAACAGGCACAGCTAAGGAATCGTGCACTCAAAGGAAGATGTCATCGAAGAGTTTCCAACATTCATTCTCGTCTCGAGCGGGGAGCGAGTTAAAGACCAAAGAAAGCCAGAGCATCTCTTCCTTTTCGCCTTGCCTCGAGGGCTTGCGGGTCCGTGGGCACAGTTGAACAAGGCTCGTATTCAGATAC
The DNA here is from genome assembly GCA_028551475.1 of Casuarina equisetifolia. Taxonomy (NCBI): domain Eukaryota; kingdom Viridiplantae; phylum Streptophyta; class Magnoliopsida; order Fagales; family Casuarinaceae; genus Casuarina; species Casuarina equisetifolia. The sequence continues at coordinate 8,380,407 of CM052356.1, read as the reverse complement.
TCCACCGGAAGAAAATAAAAAAGTAAGAAATAAGAATAGAAAGAACCATAGCCAGAAGAACAAAGGAACTGTACATTCAGTGTTGTGTAACAAACAAAAGACAGAGATATAGTCCTATCCAAGCTTGTCAGGATCAAAGACGTTGGGATTATTCAATACCGATTCTTATAGTACTGTTCGGGGAGTCGATAAACTAATTCCTGTAGATGTCTATTTGCCAGGCTGTCCGCCTAAACCAGAAGCAGTTATAGATGCTATAACAAAACTTCGTAAAAAACTATCTCGAGAAATCTATGAAGATCGAATTAGGTCTCAACGGGGGAGTCGGTGTTTTACTATCATCCACAAGTTTCATATTGGGCGAAGTACTCATACTGGAAATTATGATCGAGGATTACTTTATCAACCACCATCTACTCCGGGGATCCCTCGTGAAAGATTTTTCAAATACAACAACAACAAGAGTTCAGTTTCTTCCCACGAATTAGTGAATTAGGCAGGATTTTTTTTTACATTGTTGTTTTACATAATAACAAACAACGGATCAATAATTTTCATAAATTTCATCGTAAACGTGAAATACTTAAATAGACAAATCCAAATTTTATATACAAATAAAAATGCGGGAGAAATAAAAAAGATGCAGGGTCGTTTGTCTGCTTGGCTCGTCAAACATGGGCTAATTCATAGCTCTTTGGGATTCGATTACCAAGGAATAGAGACTTTACAAATAAAGCCTGAGGATGGAGAGAAGAACCTATGATTAGCTTTTCGGGAAATTTCCAAAGGAACAATTTCAACGAAATCTTTCAATTTCTTATTTTACTATGTTCAACTTTATGTATTCCTCTATCCGTAGAGTACATTGAATGTACAGAAATGGTTATAACAGAGTTTCTGTTATTCGTATTAACAGCTACTCTAGGAGGAATGTTTTTATGCGGTGCTAACGATTTAATAACTATCTTTGTAGCTCCAGAATGTTTCAGTTTATGCTCCTACCTATTATCTGGATATACCAAGAAAGATGTACGGTCTAATGAGGCTACTATGAAATATTTACTCATGGGCGGGGCAAGCTCTTCTATTCTGGTTCATGGTTTCTCTTGGCTATACGGTTCATCCGGGGGAGAGATCGAGCTTCAAGAAATAGTGAACGGTCTTATCAACCGCAACCAAGCTGGCATACTTCATACTGGAATCAGAACATGCGCTATAAACGTAATCTCATTTATTGAAATTAATAAATAAGAACGCTCGACCGAAGGAATGAGTCACAAGGTTAATTGTAAGCCCCAACGACAAAGGAACGAGCATTTTCGGGGACTAGCCCGCTTCCCATTACTCTTCAAGGCAATTGTCCGGTCCTCTTTCATGTGGAATCGTTTTAGTTAGATCGTACCCAAGCCCGCCCCCATTTTCTTATGTGAAAGAGGTGCTTGCTTTATGAAAGTTCAACCTTCTTTCTTCGATCGGAATACGAATGAGATCAAAAAGGCCATCATTGAGGCAAACGATGCAATAGCTTCGGTTAGAGCAAAGCCCAAAATGGCATAACCAAATGAACTAGAATTTGTCCTCTAAAAAAGGAAATATTGAATGAATGGATCGTAAATTATAACAAACATAACCTGCATTTATACAGTTAGATACAAAATTATCTATTTTTGAAACAGGAATTAAAGTAGTAGATCTTTTAGCCCCTTATCGCCGTGGAGGAAAAAAGATCTCGGTAGTTCCCCGAGGGCGAGGGGAGGCAAGTCACTGAGATTTCCTAGGTAAGGGACGAGACAAAGTCTTCTTCGGATGATGCTTGAACTTCACTGTCTTCTCGAAAGAAAGTTTAGTCACCCAGTTCAGTGATCCGAGGCAAGTAGGCCAAAAACGTGGGGGTTCCTAAAACGAGATCTTTTTTCGATGCTTTACGAAGGGAAATGTGAGGTAGGCCAATTTTCCCGACTTTCCTCAATTAAAGAACTGAAGTACGTGTAGCAGCAATCCCAAGCTTAGGGGCTGAGGGGAATTCCTTGTCTTGTCGGCGTAGACGGAACATGGAACCAACAGATAAGGTATACGGCGTGACATTCAATGGATAGGTAACGAGCTGAGACTTAAAACATTAAAGTTGGTTTTAGTGGTACAACCTGGAATCAAATCTATTCCTTTATGCCGGGTGGTTTTTCTTCGCAGTCTTGCTTGCTGGCTTGTTCTACTCTATAAACCTAATGAATGGAAAAAATCATTCATTCTTGTCTCTCCTTGGATTTGAAACCGAAAGGTCTCTACTTCATCCTTCCTCACCATCTTCGACTACTGGTCGGGCAACGATTCTGGTTTCCATCCTATACCTTCTACCCTATGTCTTATCACTCGGAATCACATTCTATCACACTGGTGGTACTTCTTGTTGAATTAAAAGATTGGATTAGTCTTTCTGTACCTACCCGCCACCCCTGTTTGAGAGTGATTCAATATCAATGGGGGAGCCTCCTAATAAGGAAGTTGCTTCTTGGAAAAGCCCAAG
>CM052356.1:8050383-8365383 GCA_028551475.1 Casuarina equisetifolia | reverse complement strand
CTTAGAAGCTATTCAATACTGATAGTAATCAGCAGTAAAACAACCAATCCTCGGCAACGACACCAAAAACTTGTTCAGTGAAATTCTAAATGCAAGTGAACATGTCGAACAAGTAATATAATGATAAGAAAGATATCGTCCCACAAATATTAGTGATTACTAGACTAACTAATTACTAACGGTGAATAACTCGTAGAATTTATCTAAAAAATCCAAATGATAGATGATAAATTAACTAATTAAATGTAAGAAAACTAAATACACAAAATATATTAGAGCATATGATTTCACCATAATTACTAGGTATTAATAATGATTATGTATGCTTACAAGAGGGATAATATCTATGTAATGAAGGAACTTTCTAATTTATTTACTATCCTATGTCTAGGTATAGCAAACCTATTTAGCTCATTAATTCACTATATCTTTATATATGAATTGAAACAAACCAAATGCATTAGGATCTATGAATATTTCCAGTTTACACTGAAAGCCACACAAACAATACGGTATATGTCTATCCATATTTAATTCATGGTTACATATTACAAGAAGTAACTGCATATCATCTCCTATCGATCTCAAACATGCAAATTAGATCATTCAAGTGGTAGTTAATCACTTAAAAATATTAAACACAGTAACATGTAACTCCACAAAAATAAAATATCTTGTAAAACATAATAATCATAAGATTCATACCATTATAATTAGGTTACATCGTAGCTCTAACAAAAGTAAACTAGAGCATAAAGAAATAATGAGAAAGAACAATAATAAGAGATAAAGAAGGCATCTTAAATCTAAGAACAAGAAGTCTGTCAGCCTTTTTGTCTTCTTTGTAAGAAAACCTTGAATTCTTGGCCTCTCTCTTGAGTTGTGCTCAATTTCCTCCTTGTTTTCTTTTGGCTATTCTCTTCCCTTCAATAGGGTTTAGGTTTAGACTTATCTCCTATCTTAGTAGAAGTAGGTTTTGGAGACCTAAAACAATTGGGTTTTGAACTCCTAAATTAATTGAGATTTGAATTCCTAACATGACTGAGTTTTCTAAATAAATAGAAAACCTAATAACAATAGAAAATCCATTAACAATCATCCAAAGCCCAAGCCCATCTTGACTCTCTTAATCTTGATATTATGATTTTGCCACACAATAAGCATCAAGTTCTTTATGTTCATTCCTTTTCTCCTTGTCTCCTTGTACTACATAAACAAGATACATTTAGGTAAATAAAGAGGAGTTCAAATATTTTCTCACAATTATTAAAGTTATTATGGCCTAAAATGGGTAAAATAACTTTAATAAAGTTATCATTTATTTAGTGAGATATGGCTCCAAAATTCATTTCTATAGTTGTTCATACTTACCTTTAATAGCATTTCATTTACCAATAGCTCACCTATCCCTATTCTCCATCCCAAAATAAGGTTGTTAAATGTAAACATTACCACATTATAAAAATAAGCTTGGCCTTTTTAACCTAAGTTGCAATCCCCTCCCATTCTCGTCAATTGTAACCTCTCTTCTTGACAAGTTTTCTTTTAGTAACGCCTTTTTATTATGCACCTAGGTGTTTTTTAGGGTGTTATCTATTAGAATATATTTTGATGATGACACAAATAGGGAATTATAATATGAAAATATTATAATAATTATTGATTGTTTATTAATTTAAATAAGAATAGTAATGCTAAACCATTTTACAAGAAACGAGGTATTGTTTAAAATAAGCAATCCAAATAAGAAGCCAAGTCAAGATCTGCCAAGCCTAGCGGCGCACACATCAAGTGACCTAAGTCTGGACAACTCTGTTCCTGCAACCCAACCCAAAATGACTTGACCTAAGTCCAAAAGAAAGATTTGGCTTTCCTGTGCACAACCCAATTTAGAAGTGCAACCTGTGTTTGTAATTTATGAGCAAGTACAACCCACAATTATGACCCACCAACTAAACCAAGCATAAGCAACCCATAAATGCTTGCAACTTGCCACTAAAATTGGATGCAAGAGGCTACTCCAATGATAACAAAAATTATACCATTTGAAAGCTATCATAAAGGATAAGAAATCTATGAAGAAAAATCAGTGACCCATTGCTCAAAGAGGATCAAATTGAAGAGATTAAAGTGTTTTTCGTAACTTGTGACCTAATTGATTGAAAGAGCATTTGGAAGCCAATTAGAGTATTTCTGAAGCTGAAATCATGGGGGTTTGTTGAGTAAGAAGTTAATCTATTGATCTAAAACCAACCCACAAATATTTGCTTCAAGATTGAAGAGATTTGATGAAGATTCATGAGAAATCCATATTTTGACTTGTTAACCTAAAATTGCTCCACAAGATTTGAATGACCAACTTAAACATCTAAATAAAATAATATCATTTTGGAGCACAATTTTGAATGGGATTAAGATAAAAAGCCAGTCTTGTCTCTTTTCTCTTATATGAGCATGAAATTAGGTAGAGAATGAGAAAAGAGAAAGCTCCAATGGGAAAAAGATGTGATATGCTCCAAAAATGTCAGAATGACTCTTTGAAAGTGAAAGGTTAGTTATTTTGAAACTATTTAATAGCAAAATATGTATTGGTATACGATTGGACAAAAATATGAAAAAGTAAGCTTCATTCAAGAAACTCACACTTTTCTCAAGCTCATCAAACTCACGAAATTTTCTTCATTTTGGTGATTCTAATATGAGCTTATTACTGCTTTGACATTCTTGTTAGAGAATCACTTTATGCTTCAATACAAATTGTTATTGAGTTAATTTTTTACAAGTGAATAATGCTAAGGCTTGAACGAAATTTAAGGCTTTTGTCCAATTCATTATGTAATAGCTTTGTAGCATCTGTTCAAGGCTTCTAAACTGAATTTTGTATATCTCGTAAAAGCTAGTTCTAAATTTATAATATTGGGGTGAGAAATTGTAGTCAAGTATGAGTGATTGGTTATCTCTTGTAAGGGTTGGATATCCCTTGAAATCAATTCTTGAATTAATTGGAAGAATGACTTTAATGGCGTGCTAGAGTAGGGTGGAGTTGGTGCCAAGGTGGCTTGGGCTAAACTACCTTTCAAAAATCCTTGTCTTTGTATTGTGTGAATACTTTAGTTGCTACCTTAATTGATTTGCTTAATAAAAATAATTTTTGACAAACCTAAATCCCCCCCCCCTGGCTGCCCCGGCCTTCTCTTAGGTTATCTTTGGTCTAACCGAATTTAATAAGATATTAGTGAGATTTGCATAACCATATTAACTTTTAATAAACCACCTATATTTGATGGTACAAGCTATAACATTAGAAGAATATAATGAAAATATACATAATGGGACAAGATGTAGAATTTTGAAAAATTATTAAAAAAAAATGATGTCTCTAAAGAAATGGAGAAAAATAATAAAGCTATAACTATGTTATATTATTCTTTGACTGCATCTGAATATAATAAAATCTCTACTTGTCAAATTCTAAAAGAGCTTTGGGATAAATTAAAAGTCTTGTATGAAGGAACTAAAAAAGTTAAAGACTTTCAAATTGACATGTTGGTTCATAACTATGAATTGTTTATAATGAAACTAAATGAAAGTATTTTTGATATGTCTACTAGATTTTATGATATTGTTACTAAACTTAAATTAATAGGAGAGCACTATCCAAATAAGAAATCAGTTAAAAAGATTTTAGAACATTTAGATAAAAGTTAAGATGCTAAAAGAATTGCTATAAAATAAGCTAATAATTTGAATGAAATGAAGTTGATTGAATTGCCAGGATTTCTACTAACATATGAGCTTCAAATCAATAGGAGCATTAAGGAGAAAGAATAGTCTAAGAAAGTAGATAAAAATATTACTTCTAAGACTACTATGCATGATAATGATAATTCTGGTTTTGATGATGATGTTACCTTGCCTACTTTTATGATTGGTCCTTTCATCAACTTGATGTCTCCAATGTCTTTCTCTATGAGTATTTCTCTAAAGTCATTTATATGAAGCAACCTCTGGGGTTTATGGATCCCGACCAACCTTATCATGTGTGTCATCTATATCCTTTTTTTTTTTAACAATTAAAGCATGCTCCTTACACTTGGTACCAATGTCTCAATAGTTTTCTAACTTTACTTGGCTTCATCATCTCCAAAGCCGGCACCTCATTATTCACACTCCACATTCTCTAGTATAGTATTATTCTTCTTATTTATATGGATGATATTATTCTCACTAGCTCTTCCCAAGCTTTGCTCTTCAAACTTTTTCAGGTGCTTTAGTGTGAATTTTCTATCAAATATCTTGACCCTATCCAGTACTTTCTTATCATCAAGGTCTAGCCAATGCCCACTGGTATTCTTCTTCACCAAACCAAGTTTACTCATGACATCCTTACTTATGTGAAGATGATTGATGTCAATGCTATGTCCACTGCTTGCACTCTAATGAATCACTGTCTCTCTAAAGTGGCAAACCCTTTGCAAATCCTAGTCTTTATGATAGCATTGTTCAAACTCTCCAATACCTCACCATCACTCAACCCAACATTACCTATGCTATCAATATTGCATGCAATTTCTACACCATCTAACCATTACCCACTAGCATGCCATAAAGTGCATCCTTTGCTACTTAACCAACACCTTTTTTACTCATGCAAAACTCATTCACATCATTTCATGCCTTCTTTGATGTAGGTTAAGCTAGTGACCCTAACAACCATTAATTTGTTGGTGACTTTTATATCTTTTTTGGTAGCAATCTTATTTCATAGAGCTCATGTAAACAACATACAATTGCTCGCTCCAACATTGAAGCAAAATACAAATCCTTGGTAGAGACTACTGTTGAGCTTATATGGAATAAGTATTTACTCCAAGATCTTTGCACTTTTCCACCACAGCCACCCACCTTTTGGTGTGACAATACTCACTACCAACTTGGTGTTCCATGCTTGTACCAAATACATTGAAATCAACTTTTACTTCATTTGGGAACACTTAGCTTCCAACCAACTTTCTCTTTACTTTATCTCATTCGTTGATCAACTAGACAACATCTTTACCAATGATCTCTCCTCCACACATTTTCACACTCTTTGCTCCAAGTTGACAATTCATTCTACCCCTTCAACTTATGGAGGCATGTTAGAAAAGCAAGATTCCATGCACCCAACAACCACCATTGCCTACGCACCTGCCACAGTAGCCCTAGTGGCTCGATTAGGTGACTCGATTGGATCCAAAATGGACTCACTTGTGACTTGAGTGTGACCCAACTCATGTTTGCCCTCTTTGTGAATCCCAGTTGCTACGAGCCAGGAAAATTGCTCCCAATTTGATTCGAATCTAGTTGTAAATGATTTGATTTTGATTTCCTTTTTGATTCTCTATATAATTTTATAAAGAACACCAATTATACATGTTGTAATTAACTAGAATTCTCAATAAATTTATTTCAATTTTTTTTTTTGGCCTTGTTCTTCTTTCTTGGTGAGTGTCATGATTCCGGTGATCCATCTCATGTCTTTAATCTTTCGATAGTTCTCTTTCTTTTAATTTCCTAATAATTTTGCATTTTCAAGTGAAAAAAGGGTAGTAAAACAAGAATTTGATGGTCAATAAGTGTCTAACTTGATAGTAAACAAAGGCTATTTAAGACCTTTTAGTCTCAAATTTGACACTCTAAAGTAATGTGAGTGAGTACATGAATTGAAAGGGAAAAAAGAAGAAGAAGAATTTGTTTAATAGACAGACTAAAGGATGTTACAAACCTACCTATTCGGTGCTACAAATCATCGTTTTCCTTATTCACTGAATTTTAGGCCTCATTTGTCCAGTGCCAGGCAAGGAAATAGATCAGGCTGTCATACCATGTATCTAAAACTAAAGACAGAAAGTGCTCTTTAGTCGGTCTTGACTTTCTCCGCTTGGACCTCACTTATTATATGCATGCAGATATTTGTAAGTTACACCTGACCTAACGGATACAACCCTTGATTTCCTCTACGTAATCATTAGAGGATTCATATTTTTTTGACGAAGGAAAAGAGCTCTAAAAAATAAGAGATACCTTATCAAAACACTTCGTTTTTCTTGCCTATTACATCACCAAGAATCCCGGACTTGGATTAATATGTTTCCCCACTTGCCAGGGAATAGTTATCGTTAAAAATTATCAGTTGAATGCAGCCCTCCAACAAACTCAGTATTCCCCCAGACATTCAATTTCAGCAAGTTCATTTCATGATTTTGTGGCTGCTATGCCAGACCCCGGAAGCTTAAGATGGTCAACCGCGTCCTGTCTCACTATTTGGTAACTCTTCGCTGTTCGATGAACTTTGAACCATCCTCGGGCAACAAGCTTACAGTGATCAACTCATTTTCTCCAGAAAGCACCGGCCGGCCTCAAGAAAGTAAGAGAGAGAAGGTGGGGGTGGGGGGGGGTGGTGTTGTGTATGAATGGATCCCACCACTATCTTTATCAGGTTCTGATGTCGGGCTCTGAAAGGTCATTTTCTCATAGAGAAATGCTAAGCTAGACAAGTTCAGCACGTAACAACTCCGTCTCTCATTCATTATTCTGGTTCGTAGAAGAAGAATAACGGGCGTTCATCATAAAGAGAAACGAAAACGAAATGTGAAAGGGGACGGCCACATGGAATTTTGTGCCACCTCCCTCTTCGTATTTCTTCAGGTGGCATAAACGAGATGGGTATATCTTCAATTCCCTTTCAGCAGCTTAGGTCATTGAATCACGATCGGATGGTCGGGAGCCTACTGATGAAAGGCAGAATCCGTCACATTCGACGTGCGCAAACCGCCATGCCCTATCTCATTGTAGTGGTACCGACGTTTTGGTTACGCACATTAATTTAGTTAATCGAAGAATCACACCTATGCTGTTTTTCAACGCAGAAATCCACGAAAAATCATTTGGTATATCTTGTCGCATGGTCATGGCCGAAGGTTTTCTTTTTTCCGGGTATTCCCGAGCCGAGAAGATTAACGATGTTTTAAAATGGTCTTGCGTGGATTGTCGAATTACTAGAATTCAGAGAACCAGACGACTTTTCTTCCGTATCATTTGCCGAATGGCTCGGGGAATATTGCTACCCTTCAGCGAAGCCGAGAGAATGTAGGAATATTTTAATTGTTCCTTTTACTCGCACAATACTTCAATTGATGAAAATTTTTACCCTAACATTCAATTTCTTTCCCATTTCCCTTTGAATATGCTTTTTTCTTTGTTCCCGTTCAAGATTGCGTTACAATTAAATCAAATAATTGCGGAATCACTCGAAGTACTGTCCCAAAAGGAGAAAGATGTGCCTTTCAAGTTCGTTTCTTCTTAGTCAAAAGTTCGTAGCTAAGTCGGCCTGCCGTAAGTTAAGTATTAATTCGACACTTCGAAGATAAGCAGGTGTGAGATGCATCACGTACACCGTAATATATATATACCAACCAAATTATTGCTGAAACAAAACAAAAAAAAAAAAAGTCCGAAGATAATCCCGGACACGCGGTTGTGACTCAGTGTACGCGCTAAATAATTGCGTGGAGAGAAGAGCCATTCGACCAGACCCCGACTCCATCGCAAGGCCGAAGGCTCAGCGAAGCTGCCACGTGCATACGATACACTTTGCTCGATGGAGACAATCCCTTCGAGCTCTTTTAATACTTGTTTCGTTGGAAAGAAAGTTTCTGGAAGAGTTGGGATTTTAATGAACAAACCACAAGCTTGGTGTTAGGAGAGCTTAGTTACAGTGAAATCGACGACACTTCAGGTACAGGAAGTATTGATAAGGACTTCGATGCAGTTCAACCACCCAAAGCCAAAATAGGATAAAGTTAAATCACGATAATAGAAGGAATGGTTCTAAGGTTAAGACCTTATAACTGTTCAAAAATATTTCTAGAAGTTGATTACGTTTAGGTCAAAAAACAAGTTGCATATATAAAATTAGTGCCGATAAAAGAACACTTCATCTATGTTAGCCTTTTATCACTTATTCATAAGATAACAGATTTTATCAACTATTAAGCTGACTTTTAAATTAGATATTATTCTTTTTAACATAATATCAAAGACAAGATCCCTTTCATACTTCTATGAACTTTTATTAATTTGAGTACATGTATTGCATAATAATATTGATAACTTAACCATTATAGTGAATACATATGTTAAGATATAATCAATAAGTCTCACATTATTAAAAAAATATATCAAAAATCGTATTAATGAGATAATGAATTACATCAGCTCTTCAATTAACTTTTAAATTTTAATAAATGTCATTTTCTATGATAACCAACCGAATAAAGTCATCTTCTCTTAAATGTTTATGTAATTCCAGTGGGGCGGGGAGGGTTTTCAATAATGCTCCAGAGAGCATTAGTAATTTAAACGTTCTGGTGGTACCCAGTAAAAAAAAAGTCCGTACATCCCTGTAAAGTATGTCTGTACTTTTTTTGGCACTTCGTTTGGGACGCAGGCGCATCTTCGCTTTAAAGCAGAAACAGCCACAACAACGTTCGCAGTTTCGCTCCGAAATCTGCAGTAACTCTCATGATAATGCAAGTTGGAAACGAAAAGCATTCTGTTTTTTTCTTGCCTTCTCGCTCTCCTGTTCTAGACTCACAACAATACTGTTCGTGAACAGTGGGGAGCACTCTTTGACAGAATGAAAATTCTGGACTGACTGACCACCTTTTTACAGTGAACCTGAATTCTGGACGCGTAGTTATTTCCGATCAGTAACTTCAGAGCACGACGGTAGATCAATCTCTGATAATTCTTAACAGTTATCAGGGCAGCGTATTGGAATTGGTTCCTAATACTGTGTTAACACATCTAAGCTAAACGTTTTAGCGGGAATTAGCTTATAATACAACGTAATAAGAAATTTTGCAGTAAAGAACAGGGATTCTTGATAAACGCACCCCAAAAGTTTTTGGGGGATAAAAGCCAATGGGAACTGAGTAGGCCTGAGGAGACTGTACTGTTACTTTTCTATCGAAGGAAGCTGGGTCGTACAGAGCCGAAAGCCGTTTCTCGTTGGCGAATTTTGTAGAGTAAAAGATTCCAAGATTCTAAGTCCAGGTGGAGCCAAAGAATTCAGGGGAGAGGCCAAATATTTTAGCTGCAGCTCCTCCAATTTGCTGAGGGGTCTATAAGTATAATGATTCTTTTCTCCTTCCGAATACATGAAGGAGTTGGAAGATCTATAGAGTTCTCAGAGCATATTTGACTAGACAAAGTAAAAACACAGAAGCTATCGAAAAATGCAGGAGAAGATGGCAAAATCAAGATTCCAAAGGGTCTGCGTTTTCTGCGGGAGTAGTACTGGCAAGAGAAATTGCTACCGTGATGCTGCCCTGGAACTAGGACAAGAGCTGGTACATGCCCTTCTGAAATGCCTTCCGAAATTTTCTTTTCTTTGGTTCTTCAATCTCGTTACTTGTGCGTGTAACCCGGCAGAGAAAATCAAGCTTTGGGTTTTAAATTTCAAGCTTTGTCTTGGTTTTCTTGAGGAAGGTCGCTAGGAGGTTGGATCTTGTTTATGGAGGAGGAAGTATTGGACTGATGGGCTTAGTTTCTCAGGAGGTACACCGCGGTGGTAGGCATGTTCTAGGGTATAATCTCTAACATTTGCCGCTTGATTTTATTTATGTCCTTTAAGCAGTTTGAACAACTTGTTAAGTTATTGGGTTTGTTTCACAGAATCATCCCCAAAAACTTGATGGGCAAGGAGGTACACATGGATGAACTTATCTTGGGTTTTTTGCTTCCTTTACAAATTCTTCTTTTGATGTTTGCATGGGTTTTCAGATAACTGGAGAAACAGTTGGGGAAGTCAGGCCTGTAGCCGACATGCACCAGAGGAAAGCTGAGATGGCCCGCTATTCTGACTGTTTTATTGCCCTTCCAGGTCCCTTTCTCTCTCTCTCTCTCTCTCTCTCTCTCTCCTCCCTCAACAAAGTAAGGGGTGCTCAAGTTACTGAGAATCAATCATGTTCATGACTGACACTTTAGGTGGATATGGAACTCTAGAAGAGCTGCTGGAGGTCATCACATGGGCCCAGCTAGGAATCCACGACAAGCCTGTAAAGATATTTCATGTTTCTTAATTATCGGAACGATGGCCCTCAGGTTAATCCAGAACCTGACTTTATATTGCCCGAATTGATAGGTTGGCCTGCTTAATGTGGACGGTTACTACGACTACCTCCTCTCATTCATAGACAAAGCGGTGGATGATGGGTTTATCAAGCCTCCGCAGCGCAGCATAATCGTCTCCGCTTCAAACGCTAGAGAACTTGTACAAAAGCTCGAGGCATCGATTCCCTCTGATTTTCTTTTTGTTGCTTCTAGCTAAGAGTTTCAGCTATCTGGTGCTAATTAACTGTTTTCCATGACTAGGAATACGTGCCCATGCATGATTGGGTGATTTCTAAGCCCAAGTGGGAGGTGGAACAGGTGGAGCTCAATACCTCTTTGCAGACGGATATTGCTCGTTGACTGTACGCATCCTGAATGAAATGAAGCAGCTGGTTTTTTTTTTCTCCTTTTTAACTTTGTCCTTCATATTGGTTTAGTCCAGAAGGGAGGAAGAGATTGAAAAGAAACTGAATCCAGAAGGGGAAAAAAAAAATCAGCTTTTATTATCCGTTTCGCTCATCCCCACTGGTTCTGCTCCACTCTCTTGTACCACCTTCCCCTTTCTCTTGTTCTCTGTGGAATGCTGATGCATCATGAAGCTTGAAATCTCTCTCATAATATCTTTGGCTGGACCCATAAAAACAGGCTTTGATCACTTTGACTTGAGACCAGAAACATGTCCTTCCGCAGAATCTTACACTTCATTAATTTACATTTAAATAACGCATCAATATTTGTTTTATGTTTTTCTTGAATGAAAGAAAGCGAGCGAGGGGGCCGGAGAAGAGTGATAATAACAAAGACAAGTTGAGTGGACCGGAAAGAGAGAGACTATTAGTGGCGGCTCAACCAAAAGCGAAAGGTTACAACCTCGCTTCTTCACCTTTTGGTCTTCGTGATGCCCATCCTAGGCTTTGTTCCATTTCTTGGTTTTTGGTGTTCCCTTGCTATTCGTACGTGAAAACTAACGTTGTTTTTTTTTTTTTTTTGGGTCGTACGTGAGTGGCTGTCATTTTTATTGTTTCGTTACTGTTGGTGTAAAGTGCAAACTGCAACGGCAGGCCTTAGCCGCAGCTCCCTGTGGTGCTGTTTTGACATCCATTGAGCTCTCATGTCAAGACCCTTGTCCTATGTTAGAATTTTTGTTCGTTTGGGACTGAACCTTGTCGGAGCCCTTTTAGTTTGATGACTTTTGTGTAGAATCCGAGGCCTCCACTTCTTGTTAGGTACAATGCTTCCAAAAGCTAGAGAATAAACTACATGGAATGGTCCAAACGGGATAGATATTCACAAAGGCCAATTCCTGCCCATATCATCAATAGCCAAAAGATTCTACGTTCTATAACTCATCCAAAAGCCAAGCACTCGATACTTCTCCTATTAATTATATCGTTTCTAGAACTACTGAAGTACATTACTACAATTTGTAATTCTTGATAGTTTTTGAGCGAATCTTGAATATCTTGTGTTGGGTATTATTCACAAAGGCCAAGGACCTGCTGATCATACAACCCTAGTAATTTTATGAGGCCACTGTCATATTTTTAACTACACGGTCAACTCATTCTACATGAACGGTAGTCAAACTTTGACAGCAGAATCTTGTTACCTAAGCTTGAGGTTCATGTTCCAACAAGTTAAATCAAGAGGGCCCATGGAATTATTTTGCCTGAAGCACTTATTTTGGGACTAAACTTGTCCACGGGTTCTACATTGGTAAAGAGGAAATTTATGGTTAAATTTATATAAAGGAAGTTTTTTTTAATTATTGAATTAGCATTTGAGCTGAACTTTTAAACTTTTAAACTTTTAAATTTTCTAACATAGTATTGGAGTTTATGTTCTTTCTTAGCACCATTACGGATATGACTAAGCCCTAAAGCCATATAGAAAGCAACACCCACGAGATGGCTTGGCTTAGCCCAATGTAGTAATAAGGCATGTTAAATAAAATGACACATAGTTGTCCAATATTTTTAAGGAATCCATTAGATATTTAAATTCAATCTTTTGTCTTTCACTTGTAGACAAAGATCATCGCGGGAAGTATTACCCCATGCAAGGGACAAGGAGCATATTAAGTCTCACATGGTAAAAATAGAACTTTTTATGGGTAGGTAATTTGAAAGATCATAAAACTTATAAGATTGCTTGATAGGTTGTTTGCTCATCTAAAAGGGAATGAAGACTTGGGAAAAGTGTGGAATAAGGTTTTGTTGAGACAATTAGAATCTCATTAATTATCCAAGTTTATCCTTATAAAATAGATTGATTCATAGTACTAAATACAATAAAATCTCAATTATATATCTTGGCATCAATGAAAATATGACATGGAATTTAAGAGTTTTTATCAAGTTATGACAAATACTCACATCTACACTTTTCAAACCTTTTTATTATTGTAAAGAAACATACAAAGAATTATATCAAATTAATGTTGAGTTTAGAGACATGACTTGATATAATTAAGTAGGATTAACAAACACAATATCATTAGATGACTCATATGTAGGGATAAATTTCTTACAGTAGAAATGTTATCTTATTGGCTCCCTTTAATTAACTTATATTATAATTTCTGTAAGCTTCAATTTGAAAACATGTCTCACTTGTTTTTCTAATATACTTGGATTAGACAAATTTGACAAAATATCCTTACACAACAAGATCTTCATAGGATTTCCAATGATTGGAAGTTTGAATTATAATGGATGATTAAAGCAACTGAATGAAATATTTTGGTTGTAAAGCTTCTTAAACTTTCTTTCTTAACATATATCTATTATATATGGTCTGAACAAAATTATAAACACTTCTAAAACAAAGCTGTTGAAATACCAATTTTATTAACTAGAATTAAGAAAGTAGTATATAGGAGAGCATATCTATTTAGAAATATTAAATACTCTCAAGCAAATATTTTGTTATGTCATTACTAGAGGATTCCAAATTTGATTTTTTTCTTAAATGAATTGTAGTTATAGGATATGTACCTATACCTTTGTATTATCTTATTCTTAAATTAATAAACTCACATATTCATAAAATAAAATAGAAACTTAAAAAATCCATCTCTTTATTAATGCAATTTACCTTCCTATAAAAAAAAAGAAACTTAAAGAATAATTTATAAAGAGATGTGTTCTTTCACTTAATACATTAGGGTTTTGGCTAGATATAGGTCATTCTCAATAAAATTTAACATGGTATCAGAAATTAGGTTATTTCTTAACACCTCTATAAATATGGGTAAGCCTATAAGCCATGCAAAAAATGGCTCTCACAAGATGGTTTGGGTTGTACCATTGTGATGATGGTTGTGTTAAAATAAAAAATGGAATTGTCCCACATTGCCAAGGATTTTTCATTGGAAATCTAAGTTTAATCTTCCATCCCTTCGCTTGTAAACAAATATCTTTGTGGAAAGTATTGTCTCATGCTTAGGACAAAAGTTGTGTAAAGTCTCACATGGAAAAAATAGAAATTTAAAAGGGTAATTTATAAAAGATAGGTTCCTTCACTTAATACATTAGGGTTTTAAGTTGAGTATGGATCATTTTCTATCAAATCTAACATTGTATAAATATGGGTAAGCTCAAAACTACACAAAAAAAAACATCAAAAAGAGGATTTAGGTTAGACCATTGTAGTAATGAGGTATGTAAATAAAATGACATAAAGTTGTTTCACATTACTAAATATTTTCATTGGGAATCCAAGTTTAATTTTCTACCCCTTCACTTGTAAATGAAGATTTTTGTGGGAAATGTTACTCTATACTTCAAGGTAAATGGGCATGTTAAGTCCCATATGAGAAAAATAGAAACTTAAAAAGTAACTTATAAAAATATGGATTCCTCCACTTAATACCTAATGGTTTTAAATTGAATATAGGTTATTCTCTATAAAATCTAAAATAGTTTGAGTTGAACCATTGTGGTAACATGGCATGTTAAATAAAGCAATATGGTGTTGTCTCACATTGCTAAGAAGTTTATTAGGAATCTAAATTTAATCTTTTTCCCCTTTGCTTATGGACAAATATCCTTATAGGAATTGTTGCCCCACACTTGGGCTTAGGGGGCTTGTTATGTACCCACGTGGAAAAAAAATAAAAACTTAAAAGAGTAATTTATAAAGAGATGGATTCCTCTTCTTAAAGTTTCAGGATTTTAGTTAGATATGAGTCATTTTCTTATAAAAATCTAACATGGTGTTGCAGTGTAGGTTAGGTCCTACTCTTACTCATCACTCATATATCATCATTTTTATTAGGATGACCTTTCAATGTGTAAGGTTGTTAAAGGCCATGTTGGAAAATAAGGGTTTTGTTGTGACAAAATCTATTGTGAATTATTTATTGAAAAATATTTTTCATATGTGTAAAAGAAAATCATAGGAAGTAAAATGTGTGCAAATTATAATATCAATTAATGATATTATAAGGTAGCCAGGTTCCTGCATTTCTTAACATGGTATCATCATAAAATGTTTTTGAGAGAATGCCTTATTTAAATGACATTAAATATATGTATATAATTTATTATATTTGAGAAATATGATACTTGCTCTTGTTTAGATGAAGGTACTTTATGATGAACTCTAGCTAAGTCACTAAGAGTTTCTTAGAACAAATCAAGGTTCATTTTACTTGTTCATGACTTGCTTGATTCGTTGCCATCTTTTAAGATTTCTTGATGCACTACTACTCTGCACAAAAGAAATGGCCCATGTTCTATTTTCACAAGAGAATTGGCTTGTGTTTTATTTTCATAAGAAAGTTAGCCCGTGTTTTGTTCTTATAAGAGAGTTAGCCCATGTTTTGTTCTTATAAGAGAGTTGGCTCATGTTTTGCTCTTAAAAGAGACTCGGCATGTGATATGCTTTTATGGAAGCTTGGCCCGTGTTTTGATATTGTGAAGCCCGATCCAAGACGATGTCATTTAGTTCACAAGACACACTTAAGTGTCTTGATCACCTTAGAAGTCCTAGCTTTTATTCAAAATACCGATGCCCCCTTTCTATCTCTCTCACCGCAGTCGCATCCGTACTCCTCTAACAAGAAGATTTCCAGAAGTTTTTAAGTGAATGTCAGAATCTGAAGCTTGGTTTGATGAAGAAGCTTATGTGGAACTCAAAAAGGTACAAGCTACATTCTCTCAACGGAAAGAAACCTATGAAATGATGGGTATGGCAGAAATCATGCCTCTGTTCTTTATTTTCATATCATATATAAGAGAAAGTCATTCTATGATTGAAGATGACGATTTTGGGTGAATATCTTTAAGTTATTATTTAAGAGAAGTTGTTCTTGAGCTCATCCTCTATTCATTGTGAAGAGGCTTCAGTGATATCTTTGATACTCAACTCAATATCACTTATGTGTGATGTATCTCTATTTATGTGCTAATCGAACATATATTATCATTTGCACATAAACTAATTTGTAAATCCGAAACCCTAATCTAAAATATTTAAGGGTTTTGAGTTTAGAGCTTATCATTACATTCAATATCTTGTATAAGCTCTTGTATTAGCATCATCCCTCATTATCTTTACATCTTTAAAGGATTTGCTATTTGAACTAAGGTTAATTAACCTTATATTGTATTTGGACTTGGAAATTCCTTTAAGGAGGAATTGGTTGGATTAGGGAGAATATTTTCTCCTAATTTGGTTTAAGTAATGGAGACTTCAATCACTTGGATTGAAGGAGAAGAGAGTGGACGTAGGACTCAAGGATTGAGTGCCGAACCACAGTGGTAAATCTGGTGTTTCTTCTTTTCCCTCTATTGACTTGAATGTTACTTGCTATTTGTTGCTAATTACTTTATCATTTACTTGATACTAGCCAGTTATTTTATTTGCTAAATAGTTGTGAAATATTTGATGATAATTTTCTATCTTATTGTAAATTAACGTGTCACTTGCTTAGAATTTGTTTGCTTGATGCTTGCTTCATTTGTCTGACTTGTATAAGCACTTAGGATCTTTATAGACCAAAACAATTATGATCAAGTCTTGGCTTAAACAATTCAACCCCCTTTCTTGTTAAGTCATAAAACCCAACAAGGCATAAGTACCACACCAAAGAGGAGAAAACTTATGGTTAAGTTTAAATGAAAGAAGTTTCCTCCAACCTTTAAGTTAGCTTTTAAATTGGGCCTTAGACCTTTTTATTTATAGGAATAAAATTGTTAGGAGAATCAAACTGTTAGGAATATGAAATTATTAGGAATATGTGTATTCCTTTTACATTATTTTAAGGACTTACAAAAAAGTAAAGCATTCCAAATGATTTCACCTATAGAATATTTGTGCCAAAAATAAAACAAATACATGGTCTTTTATCTATAATATTTTTGTCAAATAAATATTATAAATTGGAAAATATTCACCGTTTGGAAGAAAACTCCTATTCCCTATTTATGTGGGCTAAAGATGTGTTTTCCTAGAATATTGGTTTTAGGTCAATAATTTATCTTGCAAGTATATATTTCTTTTTAGGCTAAATGTCAATTTTTAAGACCATAGTTGTTTAAGCTGAAAATACAAGTGTTTTCTTTGAACTAACCCATTCCAAGCTCAAGTCCAAGGTGGCTTAAGTGAGTCACCTACCTTGCATGTGACTAAGATAAAATGAAAATCAACAATGTTCTTATTTTCCAAAATGACCATGTAGAAGTAGCAAAACAATAAAATAAAATAAAAATAAAGCATGTAGATCCTTTCTCAATAGCTAAATTTTTTGAAGAAAAGCTAGCATATCTCAACAATATAAAAACGTATGAGATAATGGGTAGATTTGTGAAGCACCTTTGCGTTATTGCTCACATGACCAAGAAAAGGAAAATCCTCCTCCAAGAGCCTTTCTTCTATCGTTACCTATTTTAATAGTGGCAAGAGAGAGAAATAAGAATTAAAGGAATGCAATTGGAATCTCTATTCAATTCAGGAAAACTCCCTAGGTTCACAAGTATAATTCTTTTTCATATCCCTTACTATCAAAACTATTCTTATTTATAGAATATCTTTGCAAGTAGCATTGATCACTCTAACAAAATTAGTTAGGGTGTTATTAACTACTAACTACCTTAATATAATTAGCTAAGACTTTATTAATTGCTAACAATAGTTCTGTACACACTGTGCTTCTCTCTCGATGAGACTCCTTGAGTCTAATGTGTAGCTTATGTGGCTTTAGCGTTTATCATACCATCTTGTCCCTAAAAAACCTTGTCCATAAGGTTGGGAAAGCATTTAAAGATGAAATTAGTACCCTCCTCATGTGGCATTTGCAAAGGAAGCTCCTTTCCAATGAATAAAGACCTTAGAAAAGAACCATTTTTGCTGAAATCCAAAATTGCTTAAGGAACAAAGGAAAAGTCACCATTAATGGGAAAAAAATCAATAGGGATTTCTTGTTGTACCACAACCTCAAGTCCCACAAACTTCTTAAGAACTAAGGCATGAAACACAAGATGCAATCTATTCCTTAGAGGTAGTTGTAATTGATAAGCTACCTACCTAATCTTTTCTAAAATCGAGTAAGGTCCAAAAAATTGAGGGCTAAGTTTGTTATTATTGTGTCACCCTAAAAAGTGTTGCCAATAAGCTTTGAGTTTTTAAAAAACTTGGTCACTAACTAGAAAATATTCATCCCACCATTTTTTGTTCTATTGTAGCCACATTCTTTCTTTGGGCTTAGGTAAAATGAATATAAAGTTTGGCCAATACACAATCCTACATTTGTAATTTATGGTCAAGAACTTCGAAATGGGCAATACCAAGATGATATGATAGTAGAGTGGGTAGGGGTTTACCAAAAACAACCTTATATAGGGACATCTTGATAGATAAATGGAAACTTGTACTATAACTAAATTTCAACCATGGTAGCCATTTAGCCTAACTTTATGGTTAATCCCCTATGAAATAGCGCAAATACATCCCTAACATGTGATCAACCACTTTTGTCTAACCATCTATTTAAGGATGGTATGTTGTGAAAAAATTAAATTTAATGTCCTATAATAAAAAAAATCTTTCTAAAAATTCTTGGTAAATAAGGAATCTCAATCACATATAATTGATTTAGTCCATAAAGCTTGAAGATATTTGCAAAAAATATTTGAGCCACCTTTGAAGTCGTGTATGGGTGTTTAGGGAGGAAATGACTGAATTCAAAAAGGCAATCAACAACCACAAAAATTGAACTCTTATCTTCTAATGTAGGGAGCCCATTGATGAAATCTAACAAAATATCTTCCCAAATGTGAGTTGGAATTAGGAAGGGCTGTAATAATCCCAAAGGTGAGAGACTTTTGGATTTTTTATGTTGACAAACTTCACAAGCTTGAACAAGATTGATAATAGTTTGCTGCATCATTTTCCAAAAGAAAACGGCTAAAGTCAATGAAGAGTTTTGTACACTCGTTCATGGAAACCATTGTAGAGTTCTTACACCATCGATTGGCAAAAATCTGAATCCTTATTCAAGAAATGTGATTTTTGAAAAATATAATCCTATCGTGAAATTGCTAGAGACTTTTAGGTGTTCCTACTTTAATTTGCTAAATAATACTTTATAAAAAGGAATTGGATTTTATTTCCTCTTGTACCATAATAACCCGTCCCAATATTGGAGAGGAAAGAGTTAGGAAAGAAGGTGAGCTGCCTCTTTCTAGAATACCATCATCCCCTATTTAATTTTTAAATTTATCCTTAAACTTAAGTTAGCATTATTTTCGAGCCATGAACAACCAGACAACCCGTTGGTTACTCCTCTTGACCTAACTAGATTAAGTGGAACGACACCATTTAAATTGGGGTTAAGGGAACCCTTATAGACAATTTTGCCCTTAGCCTCTTCTTCACGACTTAGGCTGATTTTAGAAGCTTTGTTAGAAGGACAGCAAGACAATGCATCAACAACAACATTTCTTATCCCTAAGGTGTATTCAACAATAAAATCAAAACCCAACAATTTAGAAAGCCAATGATGTTGCATTAGTGTGGTTAACCTCTATTCACATAAGTATCTTCAGCTTTTTTGATCTATAAAAACCATAAATTTATGCCCTAACAAATAATGGTGCCAATGTTGTACTGATAAAGCTAGAGCCATGAGCACTTTCTCATAAGTGGAAAGGAGAAAGTGCTTACCATGTATTACTATATTGAAAAAGGAAATTGGCTGGCAATTTTCCATTAATATTGCTCCAATTCCTCCACTAGAAGCAGCACACATTATGTGGAAAGGAATTACAAAATTAGAAGAAGTTAAAACTAGTGTAGAGGCTAAGGCTTCTTTTAACTTCTTAAAAGCATTTTGTGCTTCTAGATTCCACCAAAAAGCATCTTTCTTCAATAATTTAGTGAGAGCTTAAGCTATTTTCCCATACCTTGCTATGAAATGATGATAATAGCTTGAGAGTTTGAGAAAACCCCTCAAATGTTTGACAGATTTTGGCTTTGGCCAATTAAGGATGGCTTGAATTTTATCTTTCTCCATTAAAATTCCTCCTTCCTTCAAGGTGTACCTAAGAAAATTGATCTCTTGGCACCTAAATTCACACTTTGAAGCTTTAACATAAAATTGATTCTCTCATTATACTTGAAACACATATTCCAAATTATCTACATGTTCTTCCTAAGATTTACTGTAAACAAGAATGTCGTTAAAGAAAACCAATACAAAGATCCTAAGAAAAGGTGCAAAAATCTCAATCATCGTAGCTTGGAATGTTAAAGGAGCATTGGATAACCCAGGGGCATAACCAAAAATTCATAATTCCTATATTGTTTGCAAAAAGCAATTTTTAGGATATCTTTTTCCTTCATAAGGATTTGGTAGTAACCCACCTGAAGATTTAGTTTAGAAAATATGGTAGCTCCAAAACATTCATCCAATAATTCGTCTATGGTGGGTGTGGGAAAACTATTCTTAATTTTTCTTTTATTGAGTTCTTTGTAGTTAATACATAGTTTCTAGCATCCATCCTTTCTTTTTTAATAAGAGAAAAGGTTGCAACTTGGTTGGATGAATCCTATATTCAGTAGTTCTCTAATAGTTTTTTTGATCTCACCCGTCTATGAGTAGGGATATCGATAAGGACATATAGACACAAGCCTTTTTGGATCTCTGATAATAATCTATTGGTCTTGTGATCAAGAAAGGGGCAAACCTTTAGGATCTCAAAAACGTTCTATGAATTGGACTACTCAATTTTTAAGCTCATTAAGTCTAGGCCCGTTACCATAATGTTCCCAATTTGGCTCATTGAGTCCACTATCTCCTTTTTGGTAGGGTCATCTTCATCCTTCCAATAATCTCCTTCTCTCTCTTCCTACATTGAAAAAATCTATAGTAAAACATCGTGGCCCTTTTGTAACAACATTTTTTTTGCATTCAATCTTCATTTTCAACTTTATTTTTTGAATTTATCCTTTCTTATAATGTTACACATTTTTCTTTCACATAAAAATCCATACACAATTTCTCAAAATCTCACAATACCAACCCTAAAATCTTGAACCATTGAACCCCAAGCATAACATCCATTCCCTGAAGAGGCAGAAAAAGTAAATCAAGATTGAAATTTACTCCCTGAAGCTTAACTTGGACATTAGAACACAATCCTAAACTTTGGAGAACATCACCATTGGCCACGGCCACTTCGAATTATGTTTCAACTTCTGCTTTTAAACCAAGCTATTTTGCAATTTCAGTATTAATAAAACTATAAGAACTCCTAGAATCAAACAAAACATTCATTTTAACTCACATGTTTCCCATTTCTCCAATGACACATAGTTTGTAAGGCTGTCATTCCGTAGATGGCATTTAAAGAAATCTCAATCTACTCCTTTTCATTTATTGCTTCAATCTATTGCAAATTCATCTTAACAAGTTCTTCCTCCTTATATTCTAAAAACCACTATCATTTTATCATAAACAAACATTTACACATGCTTCCTAGTTTAAAAAGCTCATCATAATAAGAATACAAGCCTTTCTCTTTTCGAGTTGCCATTTCTACAAGCATCATTAGTGTTTTTGGCATTTAAACTTTTCCTTGTTGTGGTGCTAGTGCATCTACACATTTGGCAAGCATAATGGTTTAGGTCAATAAATGTCTAACTTCATATAACTTGGCTAGCCCCATTGTAGAAGAGACGGAGGTAGGTCAGCATGCCTACACATTTATGCATAATGTGTCCCTCAATCCCATCATAAAACAAATTATTTGTTGTTATTGTGATAAATTTCCAAGTCATAGCAAAAGTTTAGAAAACCTTTTGTAATATTCTTCCATGAATCCTATTTGCTTTATTCAGATCATGTCCCAAAAATAACTTTAAAATTGATTCTATCCAAACCTTTCCACAATTTCTTTCTTAAGTAACTCCCATGTTAGATTCAATCCTTGAAATTCTTTTTTAAGAAGCTGGAACCAAATTTATGCATCCTATTCTAGGTTCCAAGATGAGTTTTTCACCTTCTCTACTTCCTAAATCTCGTAATGATAAAAAAATTGGTTGGCACAATAAAGCCAATTGAATGGGTCTTTTGTACCTAAATATTGAGGAAAATCAAAACGTAGTGCTTTATTTCTTCCTCTTGAATGGTTTCCATGCTCTTGTGTTCAACTTTCATTTCCTTCCACTTCATCATTTCTTGGTAAGTTTCTTTTGTTGCCATTTGGATTGCAAAATTGCATAGAAGTTACAAGTTGTTGGACCAAATTGAATAACTCCCTTAACCTATGATTCATCTTCATCTCCCTTTGATTCATTTCTTTCATTTCTACCTCCATTTTCTCCCATTGCTCATCCGCGATTGTTAGATCATCACTCTTTGATACCACTTTAATGCACCTTTGTGCTATTACTTGTGTTACTAGACTAAGAAGAGGAAAATCCTCCTTCAAGAGTTGCTTTGCCTTTCTTCTCATTCTCACATCAAAATAAGAAAACTGAGCATTGCACCTTATACGGTGAAGGCTTCCCCCTATTACTACCTTAGGGTTTTAGTAAGATTAAGTGGGGCCTTGACTTCTATATGGTATCAAAGCCATAGGGCTCATATTCAAGTGGGCTTCCCAATTCCTTCATAGGCCAGCCACGCATCAACAAAATTAACTAGGCATCAGTCTGCAAGGGAGTAAAGAAAGCAATCCCATATCAAAACAAGAAGACCAAGCATTGTGCCTTATAAGGTACAAGCTTCCCCCTACTACTACCTTAAGGTTTTAGTAGGATCAACTAAGCCTCAATTTCTATATGGCAATAAATGAAAGTGGAAGGTGGAGAGAGAAAAATGTGGAGAGAGTATTGGCAAGCAAAAGTTACACAAAAGAGATGATACTTTCATTTAGGATAAAAGCAAATATTGTCATTACATGCCTTATAAAAGGCTAACTTGAGCTTGTAGAAAACACATATAAAATAAATAAAAGCATAGTCTTAATGAGCAACATGACAAGTCATTTTATGGGAACATAACAAAAAATGATAACCATCATCACTTTAGACCACTAGGAAACTCTTTTATAGTGAGAACACATGGCTGAAGTTGTCCCACCTTCCAAAGACTTCAACATGGGTTTCATGTGAGTTGAAACATGTCTTTTTAATGTTGAAACATGTCTTTTTAATGGGCATGGCTTTGGTGTCTGCAATTGCCCTTTTAAAGATAGCTTGGAGGAAAGACTTGATCCATCTTTACCTTTGCCAGCATAGGTGCTTACATGGATAAAAAGGGCTAAATGATGGAGTGTAGTTTCATTATGTTCAATATTCCCTCTTAAAATATGTGTCGAGATGACACCTAGTTTTGTTCGAAATTCATGAAACTTTTCTTGTGGGAAAGCCTTCATAAAGGCATCGAAAAGCTACTTTTAAGTAGGAATATAAGCTATCACAATAGTTTTGAGTGTTATTTTCTCCTTAACAAAGTGATAGTCCACTTCGATGTGCTTGGATTTGCCATGCAATGCTAGTTTTGTTGTTAAATGCAATGCATAGATATTATCACAATAAAGACAAACATGTTGAGATTGACGAACCCCCAAGCTTCAAAGAAGATGAAGAACCCATATTACTTCAGCTATAGTAAAGGCAAGACACCGATACTCCATTTTAGTAGAGGAATGGGAGATTGTAGGTTGCTTTTTGGCACCCTATGTCACGCAATTTGAGCCAAGAAAAAGATAAAAACCACTAGTTGAACAACATGTGTGAAGGTAACCAGTGCAATCAGCATCACTAAACTCATAGAGATTTAAGGAACTATTAGCATGTATCCATAGCCCAAGGGTGATGGTGCCATGAATGTACCTTAAAACTCTTTTTAAATTATGGAAGTCACTTGTTATGGGTGCTACCATGGCTTTGCAAAGTTTGCTTACCACTAAAGAAGGTCTGGCCTTGTGAAGGTGAGGTATTGAAGACCCTAACAAGGCTTTTATAGGTTAAGGCTAGGAAAAGAGGGAAAACCTATCTTTTACAGTCAGTAGGTTTGACTCTAAAAGATTAGGAAGAGACTTACAGTCACACATTTAAGCATAGGTCAAAAGGTCTTCAACATATTAATTATGTGAGAGAATCAAACTAGAACTATCCTTGGTAACATGGATGCCTAAGAAGTAATGTAAGCAACAAAGGCTTTTGAGTGGAAATTCTCTTGCCATCTTATGAACAAAGTCTTCTGTTTTAGAGTTAAAGTCACATGTGCTAAATAAATCATCAACGTAGAGTAAGAGCCAAATCATTGTTGACCCATCATGATATGCAAATAATGAAGAGTAAAGGTGCAACACTAGAAACCATTAATAAGGAGAAAAGAAAAGAACCTATAGAATGAAGCTCTGGCGGCCTATTTCAGCCCATACAAAGCTCTCTATAGGTGACACATGATTAGGGAATGTGCTATCTTTAAACCCAATGGGTTGCTCCATGTAAATAAAGTGAGAGAAAAATCCATGTAAAAATGTGTTGTTGATATCAAACTGATATAAAGGCCAACGATTTACCGTGGCAATGGAGAGAATGATATGGATGGCTAAACAACAAAACTAAAAGTTTCCAAGTAATCCACATCACATTCTTGGTGATAACCCTTGGTAACTAAACGTGCCTTAAGCCTATTCAATGTGTTAGTTGGTCCCAACTTGGGTTTAAACACCCATTTGCACGCCACAATATTCATGGAGGAGGTACAAGGATCCAATGCCCAAGTTTGATTATGGTGCAAGGCTTAGAGTTCTTCCTCCATGGCATATTTTTCCAATTAGGATGTTGAAGAGCTTTAACAACAAAAGTGAGTGTTGAAGGTACATGAACTTGAGAGGAAAGTGCATAATAGGGATTAGGCTTACGAATTCTAGCGTGGCTATAGGTTACCATCAAGTGAGAGGTAAGAGGGATGGCTTCTAAAGGTTTAAGTTGTAGCTGGACAAAGGAAGGAAAGGAAGGAGTGAGGGCGTGCTTATGGTCTTGCTCATTTAAGGGTAAAGGCTCCACATGGTGACGTGACACATGTAAATTGGAAGTTGCATCTAGATGTGGTTAACTAGACATGGTAGGCTTTTGGCATGTGTCAATGGTGCATGAAGGAGAAAAGGTTGCTTATACATGAGATTCAAAAAAGAGTTCATTGGTTTGCTTCCTTTATGATGGTGGTGAACTTAAGACAACATATCATATTCTCGAGTCTTATTTTTCTAGACAAATCGATTTGCCAATGCCTCCCAAACCTTTGTTGAGGTCTCTAAATTGAAGACATGCCCAAAGGCCTCTTTTGAAAAAGTCCTAATAATCCAAGATTTGAGAAGTCCATCACTCTGTAACCATGATTGATAATCTAGGTTGGGTGATTCTATGTCATCTAAGGTGATTGTTTTCATAGGAGCAAGTGTATCTCTAGAGAGAAAGCCAAATAGGCATTGCATTTGGACAAGATCTTTCACCTAGATAACCTAAGACAAATAGTTTGTCTCTCCTAGCTTGATGGTGATGAAATTTTGGACATTGGCCTAGTGAAGGAAATGAAAGGTTGGTTGTTTTCTCAACATTCTGTGTAAGGTTCTTTTTGGCTTTATGTAACAGGTATTTTTTACTCTCAATACCAAAATGAAAATGGAAGGTGGAAAGAGTATTGACAAGCAAAAGTTACACAAAGGAGATGATACTTTCATTCAAGATAAAAGCAAATATTGCCATTACATACCTTTATATAAGGTTGACTTGAGCTTGCAAAAAACACACGTAAAAGAAATAAAGCTAATCTTAATGAGCAACATGACAAGCCATTTAATGGGAACATAACAAAAAAGGATAACCATCATCACCCTAGACCACTAGGTAACCTTTTTATAGTGAGAACACATGACTGAAGCTATCCCATCTTCTAAAGTCTTTAACATAGGTTTCATATGAGTTAAAACACGTCTCTTTAATGGGCATGGCTTTGGCATCTGCAATTTCCCTTTCAAAGATAGCTTGGAGGAAAGGCTTGATCCATCTTTGCATTTGTTAGCATGAGTGCTTGCATGGATAGAAAGAGTCGAATGATGAAGTGTAGTTTCACTACGTTCAATATCTTCTACCGTTACCTATCTTAACAATGGCAAGAGTAAGAAACAAGAATTGAAGGAATTCAACTGGAATCTCTATTCAATTTTGGAAAACTCTTTGGGTTTACATGTACAATTATTTTTCATATACCTTACTATTAGAACTACTTTTATTTATAAAACCTCTTTGCAAGTAGCATTAATCACCCTAATAGAATTAGTTAAGGCATCATTAGCTACTAACTACCTTAACATAATTGGTTAAGGCTTCATTAATTGCGAACAGTAGTTCCACACACATTGTGCTTCTCTCTTGGTGAAACCCCTTGAGTTTGACATGTAGCTTATATGGCTCTAGTGCATATCAAGTTACTAAGTTCTCTTTCCCTTTAACGTGCTTCGTGGAAATAGATTTGAAGAATAAAAAGGTGCATAAACAATTCAAAAATATGCAAGAAAACCATCAATGAAAAGGTTTTCTGTCACCAATTAATACTTGATCATTGTTGAAATCTTGTGCTCAAAAGACTCTTAGGAGAATCATGGTTTCACATTATCATGTTTTTCCTAATTTTTATTGCATAGAGAGATTGTATTTTAAGATTGAAGTCCATAAGTATTGTTCATGTAATTTATATTGTTGTTTAAGCCTGGTTTTATGCATATTGGTTGAATCTTTTGTTCAAAACAAAGCCAAAACATATTATGAAGTATGTTGTGATATTTGTAGGTTGATTACAAATATTTAAGAAGTACTTTGAAGCATATACACTTACAATCTTAGGCAAAATCTTAGGATTATTTATGTTGAACTAATTGGTGTTGTTTATTGATTATAAACTCTTTGTACCTTGTTGAAAAACTATCATCTTATGAGTTTAAACTCCTATTATATGACAATGAAAAGATTATGAGTGAAAAGTTTGGTGTTGAATATAATCATCATCATATATAGCTCATGGTTTTAGTTGGAACCTTGCTATCATCACATAGGTTGCATGCTAAACATTATAACTTAATATATCCATGTATTTTTGTATATGACTAGTTCATAACTTCAATTGGATTAAAATCATAATTTGTATAACTTGATTTATATACACTCATGAATAGCAAGTTGGTATTTTGTATATTTGTGTGAATTACTTATTTTATTTATCAAATATACTTGATTGTGTGGTTATTGGTGCATTTGTATTTATTTGATAAAACCCCATATAGCTGTCCAAGAATCAAGAAAGAGACAATACTTGAAAATATTGTATAAATTTGTGTATTGTTAGTTAGCTAAATACATTTGTAATTAATGTATCGTAAGTCTAGCTTGTGAAAGGGATAAACTTAAATTCATCTTATTGTAATATCTCTAGAAACTTGTTCTTCTCTTGAAGAAAGAAAAACTCATTTGAGCTTGGGTGTGGTTGACATATGTTTGGATTAAGTCATATAAACCTATTGTCACAAGACGCTTAGTGATTTTGATGTGAAAATCCACAAGTTGTAAGGAATTCTTATTGGGAGGCATGCACTCATATAATATTTTATGCAAATAGAATTCTTCTTAATCGCATTTGATTGAGATAAGAGTGAACATAACTTTGGATGAATGTAATCATTCTTAAGCAACTTGTGTACAGCTCTCTTTCCCTTTTTTTTTTTAATATTTCGCACATTACTTTTATTTATTTATTTAATTGATATTGAAATTATTTATTATTTGCATTGCAAATATTACATAAATACAAGAGAAAAAAAAATATAAATAATAGATTGTCACCTAATTTTACCCCTCCTTAAGTTGCCATAATAATTATAAAAGCCAACATTATACAGTTGCTGATTGCACTTTTATGATCCAACAATCAGACATGGTTTCAGGACTTCCCTCCACATCTTGGACTACCAAAACCCAGTAACACTGGATCATAATTATCATTCGAAGAGGCCTGGTCAAGTAAGTAACACTTAGGCCTGTCAGCTACGGGCCAGGCCGTGGCTTCTGGTCATACATGTGCAGCCTCTGGAAACTTCATTCTGTCAAAATCCTTTTCAATGCTCGTTGAAAGCTAAAAGATTTCCGTCTTCCTCCGTATAAAGACATACGGCCATCTACGTTGCTGGAAGGAGAAAAAAGGAGGTGGAAAAAAAAAAAAAACCACGGGACTTGACAAAGAATCGGGGAAGGAATAGCTGGATTTTTAACAGACCACGTGGATGCGGCAGGAGCACTATCCAAATCTATGGCATGGATTTGAGCGTGTTGCTTCCTTCTACATCCCTCAAAAACCAAAGAGATTTCCGACTAAATGTCCAAGTGTCCACATCTTTCCAACTAGATAATCTTCCCTTTAAATCCGTAATAATACTTTCACTGGCTGCACACATAAGAGTCCCGGCGTTCTAAGGTTGGGTGTCTAAGCTCAAAGAGATAGGAAGAGGAGACGCACTGTACAGGACAAGTTCAGTGTTCGTCTAAGCCATGGCTTCCACCGCCATCACCAATCCTCTGCTTTCTTCAAACTTCTTAGGGACTACAATCATACTCTCTCCTCCAACCCCCAAAACCACCAGATCACATCTTCTCTTCCCTATCTTCTCCAGAAGAAAGTCTTTGATTACCCAGAAAATTGACAACAAAAAACCAGTCTCGGAGCCTTCCCTAAAGTCTCTGCCATGTCAAGCCACTCTGGCTGCCCTCATCTTCTCTACTTTCACTCCTCATGCCCTTGCCCTAGACACCCCCGCACCACCTCAACCCCCACCCGTCATCGAAGCCCAACCCACCAAGCCAAACCCTTCAAATGCCTCGCCTTTCTCTCAAAACCTTCTCCTTACTGCCCCAAAGCCCCAAACCCAGACCACCTCTGACCTCCCGGAAGGTAGCCAATGGCGATACAGCGAATTCCTGAACGCAGTGAAGAAGGGCAAAGTAGAGAGAGTCAGGTTCAGCAAAGACGGCTCTGCGCTTCAGCTCACCGCCGTCGATGGCCGCCGAGCCTCTGTAATTGTCCCCAACGACCCGGACCTCATCGACATCTTGGCCATGAATGGCGTCGATATCTCGGTCTCCGAGGGCGACTCGGGCAACGGGTTGTTCAACTTTATTGGTAACCTTCTGTTCCCATTCCTCGCTTTCGCTGGGCTCTTCTTCCTCTTCCGGCGAGCCCAAGGCGGCCCCTGGCGGTCCTGGTGGGCTAGGCGGCCCAATGGACTTTGGAAGATCGAAATCTAAGTTCCAAGAAGTCCCCGAAACCGGCGTTACATTCGCCGATGTCGCTGGGGCCGACCAAGCAAAGCTTGAATTGCAAGAAGTCGTTGATTTCTTGAAAAACCCAGATAAGTATACGGCTCTGGGAGCTAAAATCCCAAAAGGGTGTTTGCTAGTGGGACCTCCCGGTACTGGGAAGACCCTATTGGCCAGAGCGGTAGCCGGTGAGGCTGGCGTGCCATTCTTCTCGTGCGCGGCTTCGGAGTTTGTGGAGTTGTTTGTGGGGGTTGGGGCGTCGAGAGTGAGGGACTTGTTTGAGAAGGCCAAGTCAAAAGCACCCTGCATTGTGTTCATAGACGAAATTGATGCGGTGGGAAGGCAGAGAGGAGCTGGGCTTGGCGGTGGCAATGATGAGAGGGAGCAAACCATCAACCAGCTCTTGACAGAGATGGATGGGTTTTCAGGGAATTCAGGGGTGATAGTGCTGGCAGCAACCAACCGGCCCGACGTGCTTGATTCCGCCTTGTTAAGACCCGGGAGGTTCGATAGGCAGGTCACTGTGGACAGGCCTGATGTTGCTGGAAGAGTTAAGATCCTTCAGGTTAATCCCTGGCATGCGAATCCTGCTGACCTTTTTTCATTCTGCACAATTCTCATATCTGTACAGAACACATGGACTAACGAAAGTAGGAGTGACATCTATGTCTTGATTGTAACCCATTTTCCTAATAGCGGGTAGAACTTCATTCAATTGCCATAGCTTTAAGGGGAGAAACTGTATTGTTATTTGCCACTGATTTGTATGAGACTTGTATGACAGGTGCATTCCAGGGGGAAGGCACTGGCAAAGGATGTGGATTTTGAAAAGATAGCGAGAAGAACCCCAGGTTTTACAGGTGCTGATTTGCAGAATCTCATGAATGAAGCAGCTATTCTTGCTGCCAGGCGTGACCTCAAAGAAATAAGCAAAGACGAGATATCCGATGCCCTGGAGAGGATTATTGCTGGACCAGAGAAGAAAAATGCTGTGGTTTCAGAGGAGAAGAAGAAACTAGTTGCCTATCATGGTATATAGATACTGACCACTCTTTTGCCATTTTCTCTAGCTTTGAATATCACTGATGTTGAATGGCTAACCGACTTTTACGTTCTAATCTTTGCAGAGGCTGGGCATGCTCTAGTTGGCGCTTTGATGCCTGAATATGATCCCGTTGCCAAGATATCTATCATTCCTCGTGGTCAGGCTGGTGGCCTTACCTTTTTTGCTCCAAGTGAAGAGAGGCTTGAGTCGGGCCTGTACAGTAGAAGCTACCTGGAGAATCAGATGGCTGTTGCACTTGGTGGAAGGTTGGTTACATGAACAAACTTTACAGCAATGCTGAAGATATCTTAGCTTTGTAGACAGAGCTTTCTTAGTAAAGCTTCTGTGGACCCTATTATTTTAATGATTTCCTTTTCTTTCCGTGGTTGATCTGCAGAGTTGCGGAAGAGGTAATTTTTGGCGTGGAGAATGTGACCACAGGAGCATCAAATGACTTCATGCAAGTTTCACGAGTGGCAAGACAGATGGTCGAAAGATTTGGGTTCAGCAAAAAGATCGGGCAAGTAGCCATTGGTGGACCTGGTGGAAATCCCTTCTTGGGTCAACAGGTGAGGTTGCGAAGGTCTAAAAAGAAAAGCTGCTACCGTCTACTCTTTCATTATGTTTCCTGATCTTTTTATGTTGATCCCTGTCGTCTGTTTTATGCATGCAGATGTCATCCCAGAAAGATTACTCCATGGCAACTGCTGATGTGGTGGATGCAGAGGTCAGGGAACTGGTAGAAACAGCATATTCAAGGGCTAAACATATTATGACATCCCACATCGACATCCTTCACAAGCTTGCTCAACTACTCATAGAGAAAGAAACTGTTGATGGAGAGGAGTTCATGAGTCTATTTATCGATGGAAAAGCTGAGTTATTTGTTGTTTGATTCCAATCTGAAGGGTCAGCTTTGTTGTATTATACACTTCCAAATACGTATGTACTAATTCAGAACCAATTAATTATTTCATTAAATTTTAAAAAATAGCAAGACATTTGAAGAGATCAAGTTTCTCGAGCTCTCTATGGTACAATTTTAAACAGAAACCACATTCCCACTTTCCACTCTACTCATATGTGTTTTGTTACAACAACGATGAAAAGGAAGCAAATGTATCAAGGAATGAGTGCAGGGTTGTTTCTCAAGACCCTTTAGCACTTCGTTGCTTTTTTTCTTCTAGAGCAGCAGCCTCACCCAACATATCAGCCGCGTCCTTGTGCATATCAAGCTTGGCGAGGGCAACTGCCTGCATGTAAAAAGCAGTGGACCAATCAGGGTATACACATTGTGCTTGCATTGCATCTCGCAGGGCAGCATCCGGTTGATCGCACATCAGATGGCACAGACTTCGCCGCGCATACACCGTCGGAGAAACCATGGTTCCCACATCTATGAACTGCATACAGACAATGGAATCACCCAAACACTTGAGCATCACAAAGCAACATCAATTGGCTTTTTCTTTAACTCGTTTAACCGAAGAAAAAATTATTTAGTTGTGGCAATTAACTTATAGTAGGAAAAGTAGAAACCATTAAGTTCTAGATCTCGAAAGCTGCACATGATGGTATGAAAAAGTCTTCATGAAAGTGGTTTATCTCAATCTACAATCAACGGACCTGGGAATAACAGTCTATTGCAGTTTTAAAATCTGTGTCCCGAAACGCCATATCCCCACGCTTTCTTGCCTCCAACATATCTCTCATTTGCTGGGTCCATTCTTGGAAAGATAACTGAACCATTCATCATAGAACCAAAAGATGTTAGCTTAACATTTGATAATGGACATGCAAGATCGCAAGTGTAAAGTTCACCTCATTGGTTCCTTCATCATCTTTGTAATGTGTCATGACCAAGATCTGGTGAATAGCTGTGAGATCCATTCTTGAACAGGCATCACCCATGGGAGAAAGAGGGTGTTGTGGAGTCGGAGATGCATCCCCATGCCTCGGGATTCCCAGCATCACATAAGATGGAATCTGCAAGCATAGAGTTCGCACCCTGAAATACGCTTTTAAGTGCAAAAACTATGTTTCGCAAAAATCCATCATTTTAACCAAAATTTTCATATTTTAGCACACGTACTCAACAAACTAAGGAAAATGAAACAAACGAGAAGAAGCAACCCCTAATTCCTTGCCGGCTGCACCTCTAACCCAAAAGAAAAAACAACAGAAGACAATTCACAAGACAGGAACACTCGCGAATAACAAGGCTT
Organism: Casuarina equisetifolia; assembly: GCA_028551475.1. Taxonomy (NCBI): domain Eukaryota; kingdom Viridiplantae; phylum Streptophyta; class Magnoliopsida; order Fagales; family Casuarinaceae; genus Casuarina; species Casuarina equisetifolia. The sequence continues at coordinate 8,333,130 of CM052356.1, read as the reverse complement.
TTGACTAATCTCCTGATAGAAACTGAAGACCCTGGCTCATAATAAAAACCATGAGTGCCAAGAAGAATCCCAAATGAGCATGCCACACCAAAGTTTTTCTTCCAAGCCAGCTGATAGATGAAGATCTGAACAAGAATCAATAAGCACAACAGAACACAAAAGAACACCCCAAGGTTTAATGAAGAATTTGACCGACCATAACAATTATGGTATCACATGGCAAAGATATAAATCGGACATGCAGCGATAGAGAATCACAAGCAGTAGTCTTGTGCTTCAGCAGTTTCCCTTTCGGTTTTTGAACAAAATAAGATACGAAATAACACAGTATAAAATATAAGTGCATCAGAACAGTAGATAGCAAGATAGAAGAGACTACCTCAGGTTTATTTTGAAGTGGGGAAAGTGTGGTAACAAGGTCTTGAGTCTTCGGCCGCTCCCTAGGTTCATACTGCAAGCATTGTGATGCAAGGCCAAAAACCACTGTCGCATCTTCATTAGAAAAGTTACCCTCCAAATGTGAATCCATGAGAAGGAGAATGTTTTTGCCCCGTATCATATCCAGAGCCTGCATATTCACGTTAGAAATACATTTGTACACACAAAGGATATGAAAATCAACATCAAAAAAATTCCACAGTACAAAAAGAAACTCAGAAAAATCATCAAACTTCTAACTACTGTGCCAACAGTTGCCTTCATGCTGTCAGGATAAAAGTCAGTGATGTGATTATCAGGAATGTGACTCGTGCAAATTCTTCATGCAGGATCGATGAACATGTTATATTAGCCTGTACCAGTATTCACAGAAAGCATCACAAAGCAATGGCAAAGGGTGACAAAGCCAGGAAGTGTAATGGCTTCACCATAAGAAAATAGTTTGAACTATCTAGTTAGTCATTGTTTACAAAAGAAACAGATGACCAAACTCATTACTTATCAGCCACCATAAAAAATAACAATGGTTGAAAGAAATTTAAAGAGCTGGCAAGTTCATAAAGAATCAGACAATTAGTCAAAAGCATCAAAATATTGGTCTGAATGATCTAAGAACAATTGACTGAGGGGTTCCAACATCCAATATCAGAATTCTTCAACATACCCACGGCAGATTGTACAAGTCAAGCAAGAACATAATCAAAATATAGACACAAAGAAGACAACATACTGGAAAGGACACCAAAAAAAAAAAACCAAAAAATTGAACCACCCCTTGCACATATTCAATTTTAGGACTAATGATATCCAAGTCACAGAGCTCAAGAATAACAGAAAAATTTATTACGTTCAAAATAGTTCATACATGCCAGTAGAGAAAGCACACGGCTTTGCAGACCTTCAATTTTTTATTTTGAGAGTAAAACGCTTATTCTAAAATAAGTGCCTTTTTTTTATTTCCCATCATTCTGTAAGAACCCATTTTGGACTTATTGCCTTGAAATTGAGCAGTTGAATCACTAGAATCCAACAGTCTAAACTATAAGATCAGAGATTCACTATGTGATATTGTAAAATACTTACATGACTCGGAGGAATGTGCTTTCCACTGAGAAGATCCAAGAGGACAGTCCCAAAGCTGAAGATTACGCTTTCCGGAGTCACTCTCCCTGCAACATAAACATAAGCAAGAAATAGTCAAACATGCCAACAACGATCTCCATACAACATGAGTACCCAGCAGAAAAATGGATAACATCATTGAAGCAATTAACAATCGTAGTTCTTCTAACTTTCTAAATCCTACACAAGTAACTAGCATCTTACATGATCTTCTTGAATGTGTTAGGGCAGTCACTACTTGATGGATCCTTAGACTCTTATGTTTCACATGGTATAATGTCACAGTCCTAACTCAAGTTATCTTCCACAAATTAGCCCCAACCATTTGGCAATTGCAATACTGAGAACAAGGGATCATCAGAAGACAAAATCCATTACGTATTTGAAACAGCATGACAGCATGCTAAAATTCTCAAAGCAACTATGTGCCTAGCTGAAGCTTGAGGGAGAATGAGAATATGATAATGATAAATGAATCTTGAAACCCAGTTCCATGTTAAGAATTTGCTTATTGCACACTGTTAACTCTTTAACACATGCTTCATAGATCTAATGAACCACTGTGACATTTAGAGTTGAGTTTTCTAAGATTTGTTAGACTGGAAAAACCCACAAGGTCTCCCTATATGGCCTTTACAACAGGCACTGGATAGACAGATATGCACTGAAATTTTGTTGTATACAATTGATGAATTCAAACTTTGTTACATCCCACATGGTTAAAGCATGTGTTACAATCCTGAACTCTCCCTCTTGAATTTCATACATTTAATATTATCAGTAAGTGGAAACTCTCAGCAAAGCTTATAAAAGATTCTATGAGGCTTCCTCGTGGTCCCATAGGTCTCTTTATTTCAGCATGCCAAACAGATACAGAGCAGGTCAAAGTCTAACTCATATGTTGATGTGAAAAGGAAAAAAGAACAGACATCTTCATCGCACATAATTATCTGTCCGCTAAGTATTTTTAAGGAATTTATGAATGGTAGAATACAAAATAATATGACAGAAGTGAGTAGAAAATAGATAAAAATAAAAACAAATATAATGGAAAGAATATAGGAGGATACCATTCCTTAGATACTCTGGGGGGGTATAGGCAAGATTTGTGCTGTAACTTTTTCCATCCCTACTATTTTTCATCAACCCAAAACATGAAAGCCGAGGATCACCATTCTGCAAATACCATCAACAACATTAGCACTTATGATCCTAGAGAATACCACAGACTCTACATACGAGTAATTAACACAACTAGAACAATAACAACCACACATGCCAAATTGAAGGCACTGATTCAAGAAATATCTCATTCCTACACACTATAAACCATTTAAGTTTTATAAACAGGAAAAAAGAAATTTGTCAAAAAGCACCTCATCAAAGAGAACCCTGTATGCATTCAAGTCATGGTATAATGGACGGCCTTCGGTACTACAATAATCTAATGCTTCAGCAATGTACAAAGCAACCCTCAAACGCAGAGCCCACTCAATCGTCTGATTCTCCCCTGTCAAGAAATAGTAAATAGAACATCAATCAAGAAAACCAATTCTGATTTAGCCTGACAAGAAAGCACTATAGACCAAGATCGCCATCATCAATCACAAAGAAGAACTGTTTGTACAGTTATTTAAGATTTTTCTACCAAGTTGAGTTTGTTTAAAAACTTTCCAGGCAAGCAAAAAATGAATAAGTATATATTAAAGAGTTGACTAGGAATTGTATCAATCGATCGGTTTTACTCAAACATCGAAAGTAAAGGACCCCCATTACTTTCTTAGTGGAACTTATATATCACGCACGCCTTGGCTGTTTTCCAATGCAATGGACATGAAACTCCTCTCATCAACACGCAACCAAATAGTCCACAGCCATTTCATTTCATGATTTCAATCATTCACCATCAAGAATTAGTTTGCAAGATTAGAATCCAGAATTCAGAGGAGCATACAGTGGAATAGATGCTTTGCTAGAGTATCGTTGGGCATGTACTCCGCAACAAGCAGCCTCTCGTCGCCGTCACAGCAGTAGCCTATTAAATTCGCAAGCCTTTGGTGCCTCAGCTTCCCCACTCCCCAGGCTTCCTCCTACCGAAATAATTACACTAACAATTTAATGAACTGGAAAAACCATGGAAAGTAAGGTTGAAGAACAGAAATGTACAAGGGGTAGGGTTTAAAAAAGGAAAAAGGAAAGAAAGAAGTAGTAGAAAGAAAGGCAGGAAATGGAAGTAATTACAGCGAACTGCTTGGGGTCGGGCCAGGCAAGCTTGGTGAACTTCTTAACAGCGATCCAGCGGCGATTATTGTGGCTCTGAAGGCGGCCCTTGTAGACTACATTAGGAGCCTTCTCGCCGCTCTCGGAGACAATATGGTCGGAGCTGAAGTTGTTGGTGGCGGCTCTCAGGTCTGCCAGGGAGAACTCCGCGAATCCCGGCACGCCCCCGTGCCCAGCAGCGACGTCCGCGGCGGTGTCGGTGCCATTGGGCGTGGTAGGAGTGGTGGGACGGTCGTGGTCGCCGTTATTATGGCGGTGGTAACGGTTCTTGTCGTTGTCCCGATGTGGTCCTTTCAAGAACGACGATCCGCAACAGCCCATAACTCGGTCGAGTTGACTCAGCGCCCGAACTCCTCCCCCTCTGCTGAGCTAAAAACCATACCAGTAAGAGAAAAAGCGAGAAAGATCGAACGATTCCAGCGAGTCTCAGACTGACCAACCAAGCGCGAAAGAGAAAGCCGCAGAAACAGGGATCTAACCAGTGAAGAGGTGCAGCTCTCTCTGCCTTCTCATCCGGGTTAATTTCTCTTTCTTTTCTTTGCTGCGCTGACAAAACCTCTACCATGGAACTGTCCTATTTATATCGTCGAGGGCAACCTCGTCTTTCCACCTCCAACGTCTCGTCTTACTTTTCGCGGTGTTTTCGCTCGCACAAGTTCGCCATACCTTCTTTTTGTTTTACTTAAGAATTAAACTCTTTTTGTTGTTTTTCCTTGCATTTAAATCTTGGATTAACAAAACACGCCAAACTAAATCGTCAGTTCTTTCCAAATGCTAAAAAACAAACACTAAATCCAAATTACCGCGGGTTGTCGGTTCCCGAAACGCGGTGCGTGTGAAGCACGAGTTGAACAAGAAAATGCTCTTCCTTTCCGTTCAACCAAGGAGTCAGTTCGACCACTGCCTCGGACCTACGCATTTATTTTAGACCTCTAATTTGTAACTTATTCGTGTCTTTGGCAGCCGTATTTATTACAACCTTGTAATAAGACTAAACATCGTTCTATTAGAAATGAAGATGGTGTCCAACTCTTAACTTGACCTGCTGACAAGGCAATTATTAAATAAGAAGATATATTTTCTCATATATTATATAACATGACCCTTGTATTAACTCAAATTGTCCTAAATATACGAACAAAAAAAATATTTATATTAAAATGTAAAAATTCATCTCAAAATTTTAAAATAATAAATAAAAAATTTTCATTATTTATAACATCACAACATCTACCATCAACAATTTATATTTGATATTATTTAGGATATATGTAAAGAGGGATTTCATATATATAGCTTTTATGTAGGGACTATGTGTCACGCAGGCCGATTAAAATCACTTGATCCCAAAAGTCTAACGTTAAAATGAGTATCGATTTACGTGAAGTATACAGAAGTTTTAGTTATCGAGGACACGACGAGGAAATTGAGGCGCAGTCCGTACTCATTTGTTAACTCGTAGCCGATAAGTCATGAGTTTCCCCGTGAGTTCCAGCTGTCCAATGATCTTCTGCACCAGCGAGGATGGGAATATTGACAGCAGACGTTGATTCCACGGTGACCACTGACCACTGACCACTGACCGCTGACCACTTGGTACGTCTAAAGGAAAAATTTAGAATAACAACGTTGCGATTGAAGACGATGATTATCAGAAGGGCTAAGATAATAACGACTCGCCACCAACTCTGCTTCTCTTTTAAGTCTCGCCATACACACGAGCAAGTCAACCCCTGGAAGGAACACGAAATCCGAATTCACCGCCGCGCTTAAACACAATTGGGAAAAAAGGCTAAAGATCAAGAAATATCGGGGTAAGTCATTGTCAATCAAATCCCAATCAACCCTGCGTCGTTCTTTCTTCCTCAGCAGCCTTTTTGGGTTTGACACAGAGCTTACGTTATCAAGATAAGGTTTTGAGGACTATTTTTCAAGCCCAAACAAAAAGAATAAATAGGCAACGAGGTCATTCTCGTGGAATTTAGCAGGGAATTATCAACATTAAAGAAAGTTTCGCCACCAATCAACAAATAGTATTATTATACACACTCGAGGATGTTGGATCATAGATATGATAAAGAGAAACAACCTTTTGTATCGAAACTTAATCGTGCCTGTCTTCTAGAATGTGTTTACAGAGCTCCTCATATGCTTCCACGGAATTCGCTGTGAATCTTTCCATGGCTTCGAAAATTTGTTTCAGGCCTGAGAGTAGACTAATAGTGTTGGGAGGCTTACTCCGAGGCAGCACCGGACCCGTCTTCTTCTCTTGGGTCTGCATCATCTTTTGTATCCTTTGCTCCTCCATCTCCAGGACCTTAATTTTTCTCTCCATGTCCTTGTCTCCAACTGCCCTTTGCTGCAGCTCTACAATATGCGGTTCCAGGAGTTGATTAAGGCACGCGAAAAATCCCTGCATAGCTTCAATTACTTCCTTCTCCGAGGCTCTATCCATTGCCTGCGACCACCGGTTGCAGATCACAAACACAGTGGGTGCTCCCATCCTATCAGGGGAGAGCGGCGCTGCACGATCGAGTGTTTCTTCAGGTTCGTCGTATAACAGAAATCTCAAAAGCCAATGATTCAAGGCTTTGACTTGGGCCTTTTGGGTGACAACCCAGTTGATGAATTTAAGGCTCCAGTTCTGAAGCTCAAACTTCAGTTCAATAGCTGCTTCAACATCAGCATAACACAACTTCTCACTGGATGCAATGCTGTCTAAACTTTTGCCTTCTCCAAACGCTTGGCACTGACCCCTGTGACACTCTTGCAGGGCTTTCCACATTCCAACTAATCTGAAACAAAGAAATAGATTCTGCTAAACCTCCATATATGGAAAATTGGATTAATTCAAGCAAATGTAATGGAGTTTGAAACAGGACGCGAAAGCCTATATAGGCAGTAGTTCAGAGAAATCGCATACCCGATAATTAATTTGTTGATCTGCTGCAAAAGCTCTTCGTCCCTCATCTTGTTTATTGTTACTGATATCCTGTCTATGACCTGAATTGAAATTCTCATTTTTGTAGACAAACTCCAGATTAAAGCTTGGATGGATTCAACTTTATAAGCGTCGGCAGTCCTTTCATCCATACGTTTCAACTGCCTGCACTTCCTCTCATGAATTATGCGAATTTTTTCCCCAACCTACAAAACAATGAATCCACTTCTACATATTAAGCTAAAAAACCATCCACAAATACTCGGGTTACTCAATTAAATTCAAATCCCAACTCCATAGTTTGTCCCATAATTTCACCCAAATATTTCATGCCTCCATGTCATAAAAGGAGAATTAAACAATGAATTAGATTAAGTTTATTATTTCTTATAAACTTCAACATGACTGACAATTGTCCACCTTACATAGCAAAGATTGGTCCATAAATTTATAAAAAAAATATCATCGCAAAGTCAAATAGTCAATAGCGCCCGCAATCTGTAGCATCAATGACATAATAGCGTTTACCTTTTATGGACAGTTGAGAACGAATTTCGAGTTTGATATTAGGGCTACTTTACATTGGGCAGTCAATTGCGTACCTTGACTTCATCATAGAGCTTCTTCTCCCACATGCATAACCTCTCCAAAATGGAAGAGATATTCCCGGGACTCGATCCCATATCTTCGTCATCGGGGCCGATCTTCTTAGCCAACGGTGCGGATTTCTCCAGGCCTCTTCGTGGTAAGGACGGGGATATGGCGTGCAAAACCTTGCAAGAAGCTGCTTCACAAAGAGCAACCAAGTGTACATTCAATAAGAATTACGCTAAAGGAATTTCAACCAGTCTAGAATTTTTTATTTTGTTTTTGTAGTTCAGAGCATACCTCGATTGACGGAAATTTTGTGATGATAATGGCCTCTTCTGATCTCAATCAGCTTCAAAACCTCATTGCCAGACTCTGAAGATTTATCGAACAGACCCTGAATGTCTCTCATTGTTTCGGAGACACCTTGCTTGCAAATCGGAGTCTCGGGCCGATCTTTCTCCGGGGGCACTGCTTTCTCGGCCGCATCTCTGAGCTTTTCGCGTCCCTTGGTTTTCTTCTTCACCACTACGGGCTCGACTTGTGGGACTTCCTCTTTATGAGCAAATAGCCGATCGTAACGTTCGTAGGTGTCGAAGAAATTCAAGAAATCCCAGGCAGAGTTGCTCGGAGGCGGCGGCGAAGGTGCTAGGGGTTCGTAGCTGTGATGAATTTGGCCGTAGTAATCGATTTCTTTACCCGTATCCTCTGGTTCAGAATCGGAGTTTGAATCCCAATTGGAATTCGAATTCGAATTTGAAAGTGAAACGGAACGGGAGTGATCGTGTGGCGAAGAAGCTTTTGCAGGTCCGGATTGATCAGGAGCAGAGAGGTCAGTGATTTGCGTAAAGAAACGGCAGAGGGTAGGCCCCATGGTCCTGAGCGACTGCATGTACGCCACGTGGGCATCCGCAAGGGCGTGGCTTTGGCGGAGCGCCTCTCCCACGAAATTGCAGCGTTCACGGCAAAGCGTCACCGCCGGGAGGTCGTCGAGCTTGGAGTTGCCGCAGCCCATGAGCGCCAGCTGCAGTTCACGGTGACTGAGAGTTCTGAAACTCAAGGGTTTATAAGTGAAGAAGAGGAGGACGCGGAGTTTCAGGGAACCAACGGTTTGGGTCTCATGTAACGGTCCGAAATATTAATTGAGGAGCTCGGACACGGTGTCGTTTTATTAGGTGACTTGATTGCGCACTGACACCGCGCCAATGAGGATCCAAGTGTTTGTTAGTGGATGAATATTATTACATCCCCCTAATTTTTATTTAGATTTTTTGCGTTGGTGCATTAATTTTTTTTCTTCTTTCCACAGGTGCAAATTGAAATTTAATACTATTTATGAATGCTTTTCTTTTTTTTTTTTCATAATTTTGTTACTTTTTTTTTCTCAGTTTCCATTTTATGCATTGCCAGAGTGTCATTTTAAGTAGGAGAAATGGACAAGCCAGCCAACGGTAAGTGTTCTGCTCCAAAGCAAACATAACGCACTAAAGTCTGTCCTTTTCTGCTTTAGTACTGGAGATTGATTGCTGGGGTTTCAGTAAAAGCCAAAAATGATTTTAAAGTTAAATAGTAGATCAATTGTGCTCCACTGTAGGCAATAACCCACAAATATTCCCGAGGGCAAAGCTACAGTGAGGGAGGAGAATCCAATTCCAGGAAGCTATTCGATAAAGTTTGTGCTTTTACAATCCGAAATCCGAAAGGATAAGCAAAGATTCACGTCCATGATGGCGATTTGAAAACGATGAAACCTCAAAAGGAGTTTTCAAGTGGAATTCCACCTCGATAGAATTTGTCTGTACTGTCTGTCTTTGATACTCTTGCTGTTTTTGAGGCGAGAGGTGAGCTTACAGGAGGAGAAGGTATGGGCGTGGTCCTTGTGTTGCTGGGTGTATCCAAATTCCCTAGGAAAGTTATCCCTTTGGTTGTACCACATAATATTATCCTAATACGTGAAAATTTGGGTTGCGTTATGCTTTTCAAGCTCCCATCCAGGTAAGCCACTGAAACTCTCCCATACCCAGAGTGGTAGAAAGTGAAAAAGTGGAAGAAACTGTAGGTCTTTGGTAATAGTTTCTAACAAAGAAGAATAGTTACAAATATAAAAACTATAAGAAATATATACTTTAATAATAAGATATATATTAAATTTAGAAAATGGTGTAAATTCTTTGCTTACACATGAGAGTTGTAAGATTCTTAATTTGAACGTCCAAACACTGAGCAAAGCCCAAAGTTGTTCTTTTGATTCAGGCCACGTTCTTTTGAAGTGGTATTGCAGATTTTTTGTGGTCCTTCTGTCCTCGTTGACACCATAAAGTTGCTAAAGTCTGTACGACCAGAGACGTTTGTCGAAGTTTTTGAATCTAGGTGTGGCCATCAAGGAGATGAATGATTGTGTTGTGAAATGCTACCATGATTTGACGTCGAATTTCATAATTGAAACCCAAATCTGGCTGTGTGATCTTGGATCTACTAAACCAAATTCAAAACTGTGATAATGTGACCCTGAAAAGGATTGGCTCCCTTTGCCATTGCTGAAAACAAATGGGCACCCATTTCAGTATATCACCGTTACAAAAGTGCCCAACGCAGGCAACTGGGTAACAGGAAGTCGAGTACAGATATCCTGAGAACGACTATTTTTTAACCCAGAGCGTAGGAGGTGGAATTGAAGACAAAAATCTCTGACACAGAAGAACACTGAAGGCATCGCTCGTGTGACAATTGCACTAACGTGATAAAGTGGCAGAAACAGTGGCTGTCAGTACCATCAGAACATCAGAGCCCTGTCGTTAGTTCTGGCATCACATTCATAGAGAACTACAGTTTTCAGAACATATACAGAGTTTCTCTAGACTTTGAGGATTCAACCTTTGTTCGACCCAACCTCCCTGTTCCTATCGACAATGAAAGGCTTTCTCAAGCAGAATGGGTCTGGCCCGTCGGGATGTATACACTTAGTTTCGAGCCCTCTCCCCCAGCAGTCTAATTTTGAGATTGGTATTTCGATACATACAGGCCAACAAGATCCCATTTTGTCCGAATTGATACTTGAGATGTTGTATGTTATTATTCGGACGACAAGGAGGAGAGGGATGCCTATACAACCTACAGAAATAATTGGGTTCAACCATTTCATGATCGTAGGCTCCTAATCATGAGCTTTGGAGTGCATGCGATGAAAGGCATTATACCGACGCACTTACAATCCACGGGACCACTTATGTCTCTTTATTCTCCTGTTGATGAGAGCAAACTTGCTAAGACCTGAACTAAAATGGGATGTGAATGCTGGTGCAGAATCCAACTTTCCGCAACAAGTTCAAAGGAAGCAAGTACAATGCATAATTGGGAGCTTTCAGCTGGTTTTCTTAAACTCCTTTGTCAGGTGCAGTGCAACTGCAAAGACATGATGAAGGAATGATTGATTTGATTATAGGGTTTACAGCAGATCAAAGCGTTCGATTATTATAGCGCCAATTATGTATAACAAACCATGTGCTGTTTTACTTCGAACAGGTCATGTTCAACAACGTGGGCTAATCACTTTATCATCTGCCATGTACCATCAGCCTTTCATTGCTAACTCTTTTTTTTTTTTTTCTGTTAAATGTTGTTTTGTACGTTGCACTACATGTCTGAACTCCGAAAACCATTGATAACTTAAATTTTCCAACATAAACGTGCTTATCTTTTTTTCTTTTCCTGCTTGTTTGAGATAAATAGAATATTCCACTGTCTGGTAAAGGATTGGTGGGAATTTCATTATGAAAAACACCTCTTTGGGGTATTTAAGAAATGAAAAGGTGGGAGTTGTGTTGATTATATTATTAATGTGTTGTACTACAATGATGAGTGATATCATAAACCAACATTCGACATGGGTGTAAGGCCATTCCATGTTGTTTGAAAGAACAGGCTGCCCTATAACCCTTACAGGTTCACAGCTATCTCTGTGGGTTTGGCACATGACGTAAATCCACGGTGTTTCACATTACAGTTTTAGAACTTTAGTAGTCAGTATCATGTCACCGGACAGAAGCTTGTATCATGTATCGTCGTTTTGATGTACAAATCTAAGATCTTGTTGTGAGATCAGCGGAATACCAATGTTTCAGTAACCAATGGAACACATCAAATTGTGATCACCGAATTCTTGAGATCCGACGCATTTTGTTTTTTCGCAGGCTATAAGGCCAATTTGTTCCCTACAAATTTTTTATTCTTCATTGCTCAACAATTTAAGAGGTCAAACTTTGAATTTTTAGGTCAATTTTCAAAGCCACTTATTAAGTGAGAAAAAAAAAAGAAAAGAAAAAGAACACCGGTTCATGCATATTGTATCAAATGTTTAGAAGAGAATGGGTTTACGGAAAATATCCACTGTACATAAACCATTCATTTCATTTCTTCTGCTTGGAGGAATCTGGAAAAAAGATATATACATCTCCGTTGTCCCTATTCTTACAATGCGAGAGTGTTGAGTAGTGAAACCCTTGCGTGTTGGCTCATTGTATAAGCCTATGTAATGTGAGTTTATTCTAATGATGCATACACTAATATTTCATACTATGGCAATGCAATATGGTTATATTAGTCCATTTTAATTATACAAATATTGTACACATATTTCCCTTATTACATATATGGTATTGGCTAGTATAAGCATTTTGTCAATCTTATAGACTTTGATGAGTGAGGCTATTTATATGGATAATTTACTGATTGGCTAAATCCCCTCTCTAGCTCTTCATTTGTATACACCATACCTTGTTACATGAAGAAATTTGGAGACAACAGTGTTAATTACTTTTACTATGTTTGGTTGTGGGAAAATGCCCTTCAGGGCATTTTCTTTACATTGTCCACTATGCCCCTCTCTTTCATAAAACATTAAGTACACTTACTCAAAAGAGACACAACACATGCATATAAAAATAACTACTATTGTTCATGTAGGTAAAGATAGAGAGCTTTTACACAGTCATCGTTTTGTTACCTTCTTCCTCTATTTTGTTCAATAGGTTTTTAGTTGCCTCATTAAACCAATATTCGAAGAGAATAGAGTGGGATACTTAGTTGCAATTTGCAACTTAAGAAATGAAAAATAATGGTATGTTTTTGGGCATGTTATGTATATTTTATAAAACCCATTTCGTTTTCTCCACGATTGGTGCTTTGATCCTATAAAATAGCCTTTTTTTAAGCAATATTTTCTAACAATTAATATCAGAGCTTTCATAGCATCAATCTGGAGAACAAAAACAAACTAAAGTCTTGATTTTAAGCTCAAAATGAAATTTTTCAAGGTGGGTTTCATTCTTCATTGCAAGCTAGATTTGAGCTCAATTCATAGGTAATTTTGCAGGTTAAGGCTAGAATCTAGACTAGCATAGTAGGATGATTCCGCTGCAACCTAGATCCGCCAAAAATAGCAGGTATTCCATCAAGTTAAATTCAACCCAAATAGACCTAAATCGAGTATGGCCTGCCATAGGGCTCTATACACCACTGTCTGTGGTGTCAGAGATCGATCGTCTATAGACTATCTCAATAGTGTCTTGACTGGCTGGAGAATCGATTGGCCAAACACCGAAGTGATTGGATTGGGTGTTCTGATTTTGACTTAATTTGGTTTAGTCCATATCTGGTTGCTAGTTAGCCTCTTTTGGTCACCGTTTGTGGTGTCGGGCCTCAATCTTGTGCCGACAATCCTAATTGCTTCTCGATTGGTTAGGAAATTAGCTAGCTGAACACTGAACTAGCTATATCAGTTTGAACTGGCTGAGTTAATCAAATTAAGTTGACTTGGTCAAACTACTTGAACTAGCCATACAGGCTGATAGTCGCTTCCAATGACACGTAATGGCATATGGAGTATTGTATACGGCCGTTTTTCATGCCAAAAATTTTATAATTTTATTCTTTAATTTCTTATGCAATTTTTCCTAAAAATTGTCCATTTTGGTTGACAATTTTGAATTCAATTGCTTTATTCATTGTTTAATGAATTTTTATATTCAATAAATTATATGTTGTCTTGTTATATTATTTTGTTTGAAATTGTTATATGGCCTTGTCAATGTTATATTTGTTTAACATATAATTTATGCAACACTTGTAGTGTTGCTTAGGTACAACTCAGAGATTATTGCCTAGTCTTTTGAAATTGAGTTGCATATTTAATTATGAGTAGTGTGTATTGTATCCTGTAGCATAGGTTGATCTTATGGTTTGATTGGGTTGTGACCACCATAGTGGTGAAGCTTAGTCAGGTCATGGGATTGTGTTTGTGCATTTAAGGGGACTGATCCAAGTATACGAGGGTCTTATGATTCGTTAGGTTGTGACCACCACAATGGTGTAGTTTGATTGGATTATGGGACTTTGTTCTTGTATTGTGGATGTGTCCAATCTTGGTGTGTGGTTATACTCACACAGAAGGTGACTATATATTAGGACTTAGATGTTACATTGTTAGCATGGCTAGGTTTGGGCTAGTCTTAGCAGCCTATACACCCTTAGGTAGTGGATTATAAGGATTGGTTCTTCCTTATGCCTATGTGGAGAATTTCTAGATGGTATGTCATGTTTACTATCCACATGTGTTTATGTGACATTATTTGTGAAACTCTCTTTTAATCTACTCACATTGTACTTCCATTATGTATCACCCATTGCTACAACTATGTTAAGAGCATTTTAATAGTACATCATACCTTTTGCCCACATGTTTGTATGACAAAGTTTGTTTACTCCTTTTGGTTAACCCACATTATGCTAATAATTGTCATTCATTTCTTAGTTACCTCTTATGTCAACTTATTGCTGTCATTATGTTGAGAATTTCTGGATAACACGTCATACTTTCTACTCATAAGTGTTTCCATGATGATGCTTGTGAGCTCTTTTCATTTTACCTATATAATAGCTCTGCCTCAATCAATGACTCTTCTCAAAATCTATACATCAATTACTTCAACATCAAATGATTCATATCATGGAATAACCTTCAAAATTACATATAAATAAGATATTGTCCTTATAAGGAATCAAGAAAAAATTACTTTTCTCCCACTAATCTTTGTAGATCAATATATATAATATAATCTATTATCATTATAGCAAAATTGTCTAAAGTTATAAAACTACAAAACTTCAAGTATGAAGGTAGGGGAGCCTACTTAAAACCATAAATACCTATACAATTAAATTTACATCAAATGCCTTAAAACATTCAAGTTGCACCACATAGATATCCTTATCTAGAGTTTCATTCAAAAAGGCAATCTTAACAACTATCATGGCAACATATTAAAACAAGCAACCAATATAATGGTCACTATGAAATAAGCTTTTTAACTATCAAACAAATAAGGCCTTTCAAACTTTCTTTATGAAAACTCTTTTGGTTTTATACATACATTCACAAACAAAAATTTGCAACCTTGAGGCAATTTAGTAAGCTCAAAATCGAACTATATCTTACCAACAATGTTATGTCTTTAAGTGTACATAAGCACAGATCTAACAAAGGCTAGAAATAACATCCATACAAGCAACCAAATCCACCATCAAAGTTACAGTTAGGTTTTCCTAAAAGACCAAGTAGTATAAAATGAAGCTTATTAGCTTTTTTTGGTATAACCTCTTAATAGAGCCACCAAACCCCTAAGTAGAGCCTTTATAAAATGATTCAGGACCTACAAAACCTTAGCCAAGGTTATTTCATCAAATGGTTTATTTACTCTAACAAGTCTTAATTATGGCTCATTCAGTTCTAATTCATCATATGTATAGGTGATGTAAATGAAATAGTCATATAAGCATTATTATTTTTGAATGGTCAAAGAATAATTATATTTCTCTATCACATTATGTTCCAGATACTATGTTATTTATAATCACAATTCTAGAACTTCTTAAGGGCTATAAACTAATACCAGGTTACTAATGCTCTATGCAAAATATAGGACATTAAACAAATCTATGATATGCTTTACCTAAATATGGACCATTCAATTTCACTTCCATAAAACATCCCAAAATATATCACATGATCCATACAACTCATCATATTTATAAGATTAGTACCACATATCAGCTACATTGTGACGCTCGTAGTTCCCAAACATAGCAAACTTATCGTATATCTCAAAATTATCTACTACAAGCAAAATGAGTCTTTAAAATATTCAAAATTGACATTCCATCATAATATTCTTCACATTAACTAAATTCCATAACATCAATCTTTTCTCTTTTCTATCTCTCAACATCAGTCATAAAGTCTCCAAACATCTTATAGGATTCAAGCATGTTCCTTAACCAACCATAAATTACCATAGTGAGAAATTAATTATGCTCAATAAAATAAAATGTTAGAATAACAACATCAAACATAGCCATTAAAATCAATACATAGAACCTCAATGGACCAAAACTATCAACTACAAGTCTCTTTCATCTTGGCCATTATATCTCCAAAGTACTTCACATATATTTCTAGATCATCTTCAATGTTTCACATATAATTTTCTATGAGTCATAAATATCATGGAAAGCCAAACACACTTTGTGTAAACCATAAAATGTGGTGTAGTAACTGATATCATTTGAGATTGAAGACATATTAACAATACAATTCGTCATCTCAAAACAACAACTATATAAGTTTATGTCTGAACCAAATTTCCTTAGAAAAACTGTACACAAAAGGTACAATATAAGGTCATCCTAAAATAATATGACATATTTAATAAAAACCACATGGGGTTTCACATTATATTCAATCAAAAGTTCATACTAATTTGGCTTTCCTCTATACATGAATCCATATAATAAAATATCATAAGTCATAAGATTATCTAGCCACCAAGAATTAAATGGAGCTACCAATCAATTGGATTCATAAATTAATATCAAAACCATTACACTTGGGTTTACAATGGGATAAACAAGACTCACAATTATTGTAATCATCATCCTAGTGACCATCCTTTCAAATACAATCATAACAACTCTATAATCATCATGCCTTAGATGAAAATCTCTATAAAAAATCATTATTAGAAAATTTGATGAGGTATAATGTCTTAGTATCATTGTATCTTGTAAATCCTCAATTATCTACATAGTAGAGAAATTACAAAGGTGATCCTAAGTTGACCTCAATGAGCAGACGTTCGATATACAGGTCACTGTGGACAGGCCTGATGTTGCTGGAAGAGTTAAGATCCTTCAGGTTAGACCCTGGCATGCGAATCCTGCTGAGCTTTATTCATTCTGCACAATTCTCATATCTGTACAAAACACATGGACTAACGAAAGTAGGAGTGACAACTATGTCTTGATTTTACCCCATTTTCTTAATAGCGGGTAGAACTTCATTCAACTGCCATAGCTTCAAGGGGAGAAGGTGTATTGTTATTTACCACTGATCTGTATGAGACTTGTATGACAGGTGCGTTCCAGGGGGAAGGCACTTGCAAAGGATGTGGACTTTGAAAAGATAGCGAGAAGAACCCAGGTTTTACAGGTGCTGTTTTGCGGAATCTCATGAATGAAGCAGCTATTCTTGCTGCCAGGCGTGACCTCAAAGAAATAAGCAAATATGAGATATCCGATGCTCTGAAGAGGATTATTGCTGGACCAGAGAAGAAAAATGTTGTAGTCTCAGATGAGAAGAAGAAACTAGTTGCCTATCATGGTATGCAGATACTGTCCACTCTATTGCCATTTTCTCTAGTTTTGAATATAACTGATGTTGAATGGCTAACCGACTTGAACGTTCTAATATTTGCAGAGGCTGGGAATGCTCTAGTTGGTGCTTTGAAGCCTGAATATGATCCTGTTGCCAAGATATCTATCATTCCTCGTGGTTAGGCTGGTGGCCTTACCTTTTTTTTGCTCCGAGTGAAGAGAGGCTCGAGTCAACCTGTACATTAGAAGATATCTGGAGAATCAGATGGCTGTTGCACTCGGTGGAAGGTTGGTTACATGAACAAACTTTATAGCGATGCTGAAGATATCTTAGCTTTGTAGACAGAGCTTTCTGAGTAAAGCTTCTATAGACCCTATTATTTTAATGATTTCCTTTTCTTTCCGTGGTTGATCTGCGGAGTTGCGGAAGAGGTCATTTTTGGGGAGGAGAGTGTGACCACAGGAACATCAAATGACTTCATGCAAGTTTCAGAGAAGGTTTGGGTTCACCAAAAAGATTGGACAAGTAGCCATTGGTGGACCTGGTGGAAATCCCTTTCTTCGGTCAACAGGTGAGGTTCCGAAGGTCAAGAGAAAAGCTGCTACTATTTAGCTTTCATTATGTTTCCTGGTCTTTTTATGCATGCAGATGTCATCCCAGAAAGATTAATCAATGGCAACTGCTGATGTGGTCGATGTAGAGTTCAGGGAACTGGTAGAAACAGCATATTGAAGGGCTAAACATATTATGACATCCCACATCGACATCCTTCACAAGCTCGCTCAACTCTTCAAAGAGAAAGAAACTGTTGATGGAGAGGAGTTCATGAGTCTATTTATCGATGAAAAAGCTGAGTTATTTGTTGTTTGATTCCAATCTGAAGCGTCAGGTTTGTTGTATTATACACTTCCATATAAGTATGTACTAATTCAGAACATATTTATTATTTCTTTAAATTTTAAAAAAATAGCAAAACATTTGAAGAGATCAAGTTTCTGGAGCTCTCTATCGTACACTTTCAAACAGAAACCACATTCCCACTTTCCATTCTACAGAAGCCTCATATGTGTTTTGTTACAACAACGATGAAAAGGAAGAAAATGTATAAGGAATGAGTGCGGGGTTGTTTCTCAAGACCCTTCAGCACTTCGTTGCTTTTTTTCTTCAAGGGCAGCAGCCTCGCTCAACATATCAGCCGCGTCCTTGTGCATATTAAGCTTGGCGAGGGCAACTGCCTGCATGTAAAAAGCACTGGAAGACTCAGGGTATTTCTATTGTAATTTCATTGCATCTAGGAGGGCAGCATCCGGTCGATCGCACATCAAATGGCAAAGACATCGTCGCACAAACACCATCTGAGTAGCTATGGTTCCCCAATCTATGAACTGCATACAGACAATGGAATCACCCAAACACTTGAGCATCACAAAACAATATCAATTGGCTTTTTCTTTGACTTGTTTAACCTAAGGTAAAATCTAGTTGTGGCAATTAACTTATAGTAGGAAAGGTAGGAAACCATTAAGTTCTAGATCTCGAAAGCTGCACATGATGGTATGAAAAAGTCTTCATGAAAGTGGTTTATCTTAATCTACAATCGACAATCAACAATCAACAAACCTGGGAATAATAGTCTATTGCAGTTTTAAAATCTCTGTCCCGAAACGCCATGTCCCCACGCTTTCTTGCCTCCAACATATCTCCCATTTGCTGGGTCCATTCGTGGAAAGATAACTAAACCATTCATCATAGAACCAAAAGATGTTAGCTTAACATTTGATAATGGACATGCAAGATCGCAAGTGTAAAGTTCACCTCATTGGTTCCTTCATCATCTTTGTAATGTGTCATGACCAAGATCTGATGAATAGCTGTGAGATCCATTCTTGAACAGGCATCACCCATGGGAGAAAGAGGGTGTTGTGGAGTCGGAGGTGCATCCTCATGCCTCGGGGTTCCCAGCATCGCACAAGATGGAATCTGCAAGCATAGAGTTCGCATCCTGAAATACGCTTTTAAGTGCATAAACTATCTTTCTCAAAAATCCATCATTATAACCAAAATTTTCATATATCCACAACTGACAGTTCCCAATATAGTAGACCAAGCACCCGTACTTAACAAACTAAGGGAAATGAAACAAATGAGAAGAAGCAACACCCAATTCCTTGCCCGCTGTACCTCTAACAGAAAAGCAAAAACAACAGAAGACAATTCACTAGACAGGAACACTCGCGAATAACAAGGCTTTTGACTAATCTCCTGATAGAAACTGAAGACCATGGCTCATAATAAAAACCACGAGTGCCAAGAAGAAACCCTAATGAGCATGCCACAGCAAAGTTTTTCTTCCAAGCCAACTGATAGATGAAGATCTGAACAAGAATCAATAAGCACAACAGAACACAAAAGAACACCCAAACTTTACTGAACAATTTGACCGACCATAACAATTATGGTATCACATGGCCAGATATAAATCAGACATGCAGCGGTAGAGCATCACAAGCAGTAGTCTTGTGCTTTGGCAGATTCCGTTTTGGTTTTTGAACAAAATAAGATACGAAATAACACAACGTATAAAAAATAAGTGCATCAGAATAGTAGATAGCAAAGATAGAAGAGACTACCTCAGGTTTATTTTGAAGTGGGGAAAGTGTGGTAACTATGTCTTGAGTCTTCGGCCGCTCCCTAGGTTCATACTGCAAGCATCGTGATGCAAGACCAAAAACCACTGTTGCCTCTTCATTAGAAAAGTTACCCTCCAAATGTGAATCCATGAGAAGAAGAATGTTTTTGCCCCGTGTCATATCCAGAGCCTGCATATTCACGTTAGAAACACTTTGTACGCACAAAGGTTATGAAAATCAACATCAAAAAAATTCCACAGTACAAAAAGAAACTCAGAAAAATCATCAAACTTCTTATTACTGTGCCAACAGTTGCCTTCATGCTGTCAGGATAAAAAGTCAGCGATGTGATTATCAGGAATGTGACTTATGCAAATTCTTCATGCAGGATCGATGAACATGTTATATTAGCCTGTACCAGTAATCACGGAAAGCATCACAAAGCAGTGGCAAAGGGTAATCAAGAATTTCGATTTCTGGGAAGTACAGGGTTTCCATTTTTTTCAAATGAAAGATTTGAAGACCTATTGATTCTAACAACTGATTGCAGAGTTGAGTATTCGGACTTTTCAATTCATAGATGTGGATCTCGGACCGGGGGTATTCCTGAAACTCACAAAGAAAAAAGGACAAAGCCAGGAAGTTTAATAGCTTCACCATAAGAAAATAGTTTGAACTATCTAGTTAGTCATTGTTTATAAAAGAAACAGATGACCAATCTCTTTACTTATCAGCCACCATAAAAAATAATAATGGTTGAAAGACATTTAAAGAGATGGCAAGTTCATAAAGAATCAGACAATCAGTCAAAAGCATCAAAATATTGGTCTAAATGATCTGAGAATAATTGACTGATGAGGTTCCAACATCCAATATCAGAATTCTCCAAAATACCCACGGCAGATTCTACAAGTTAAGCAAGAACATAATCAAAATATAGACACAAAGAAGACAACATACTGGAAAGGACACCGGAAAAAAAAATCAAAAAAGAGAACCACCCGAGTCAACTTCAGGAGTAATGAAATCCAAGTCATAGAGCTCAAGAATAACAGAAAAATTTATTACGTCCAAAATCGTTCATACATACCAGTAGAGAAAGCACACGGCTTTGCAGACCTTCAATTTTTTTATTTTGAAAGTAAAATGCTTATTCTAAAATGAGTTATTTATTTATTTATTTATTTATTTTATTTCCCATCATTCCGTAAGAACCCATCTAGTTGAATCACGAGAATCCAACAGTCTAAACTATAAGATCAGAGATTCACCATGTGATATTGTAAAATACTTACATGACTCGGAGGAATGTGCTTTCCACTGAGAAGATCCAAGAGGACAGTCCCAAAGCTGAAGATTACGCTTTCCGGAGTCACTCCTCCTGCAACATCAACATAGGCAAGAAATAGTAAAACATGCCAACGATCTCCATACAACATGAGTACCCAGCAGAAAAATGGATAACATCATTGAAGCAATTAACAATCGTAGTTCTTCTAACCTTCTAAACCCTACACAAGTAACTAGCATCTTACATGATCTTCTTGAATGTGTTAGGGCAGTCAATACTTGATGGATCCTTAGACTCTTATGTTTCACATGGTATAATGTCACAGTCCTAACTCAAGTTATCTTCCACAAATTAGCCCCAACCATTTGGCAATTGCAATACTGAGAACAAGGGATCATCAGAAGACAAAATCCATTACATATTTGAAACAGCATGATCGCATGCTAAAATTCTCAAAGCAACTATATGCCTAGCTGAAGCTTGAGGGAGAACGAGAATATGATAATGATAAAAGAATCTTGAAACCCAGTTCCATGTTCAGAATTGCTTATCCACACTGTTAACTTTTTAACACAGTCTTCATAGATCTAATGAACTACCGTGTCATTCAGAGCTGAGTCTTCTGAGATTTGTTAGCCTGGAAAAACCCACAAGGTCTCCCTATATGGCCTTTACAACAGGCACCGGATAGACAGATATGCACTGAAATTTTGTTGTATACAATTGATGAATTCAAACTTTTTTACATCCCACATGGTTAAAGCATTTGTTACAATCCTGAACTCTCCCTCTTGAATCTCATACATTTAATATTATCAGTAAGTGGAAACTCTCAGCAACGCTTATAAAAGATTCTATGAGGCTTCCTCGTGGTTCCACAGGTCTCTTTATTTCAGCATACCAAACAGATACAGACCAGGTCAAAGTCTAACTCATATGTTGATGTGAAAAGGAAAAAAGAACAGACATCTTCATCGCACATAATTATCTGTCCGCTAAGTATTTTTAAGGAATTTATGAATGGTAGAATACAAAATAATATGACAGAAGTGAGTAGAAAATAGATAAAAATAAAGACAAATATAATGAAAAGAATATAGGAGGATACCATTTCTTAGATACTCTGGCGGTGTATAGGCAAGATTTGTGCTGTAACTTTTTCCATCCCTACTATTTTTCATCAACCCAAAACATGAAAGCCGAGGATGACCATTCTGCAAATACCATCAACAACATTAGCACTTATGATCCTAGAGAATACCAAAGAGTCTCCATACGAGTAATTAACACAGCTAGAACAATAATAACCACATATGCCAAATTGAAGGCACTGATTCAAGAAATATCTCATTCCTGCACACTATAAACCATTCAAGTTTTATAAACAGGAAAAAGGAAATTTGTCAAAAAGCACCTCATCAAAGAGAACCCTGTATGCATTCAAGTCATGGTATAATGGACGGCCTTCGGTGCTACAATAATCTAATGCTTCAGCAATGTACAAAGCAACCCTCAAACTCAGAGACCACTCAATCGTCTGATTCTCCCCTGTCAAGAAATAGTAAATAGAACATCAATCAACGTAAACCAATTCTGATTTAGCCTACCAAGAAAGCACTATAGACCAAGATCGCCATCATCAATCACAAAGAAGAACTGTTTGTGCAGTTATTTAAGATTTTTCTACCAAGTTGAGTTTGTTTAAAAACTTCTTCAGGCAAGCAATTAATGGATGAGTCCATATTAAAGAGTTGACTAGGAATTGAATCAATCAATCGGTTTTACTCAAACGTCGAAAGTAAAGGACCCCCATTACTGTCTTAGTGGAACTTATCTATCACGCACGCCTCGGCTGTTTTCCGATGCAGTGGGCATCAAACTACTCTCATCAACATGCAACCAAATAGTACACAGCCATTTCATTTCATGATTTCAATCATTCAACATCAAGAACTAGTTTGCAAGATTAGAATCCAGAACTCAGAGGCGCATACAGTGGAATAGATGCTTTGCTAGGGTATCGTTGGGCATGTACTCCGCAACTAGCAGCCTCTCGTCGCCGTCACAGCAGTAGCCTATTAAATTCGCAAGCCTCTGGTGCCTCAGCTTCCCCACTCCCCAGGCTTCCTCCTACCGAAATAGTTACACTAACAATTTAATGAACTGGAAAAACCATGGAAAGTTAGGTTGAAGAACAGAAATGTACAAGGGGTAAGGTTTGAAAAAGGAAAAACGAAAAGAAAGTAGTAGAAAGAAAGGCAGGAAATGGAAGTAATTACAGCGAACTGCTTGGGGTCGGGCCAGGCGAGCTTGGTGAACTTCTTAACGGCGATCCAACGGCGATTATTGTGGCTCTGTAGTCGGCCCTTGTAGACTACATTGGGAGCCTTCTCGCCGCTCTCGGACACGATATGGTCGGAGCTGAAGTTGTTGGTGGCGGCTCTCAGGTCCACCAGGGAGAACTCCACCAATCCCGGCTCGCCTCCGTGCCCAGCGGCGACATCTGCGGCAGTGTCGGTGCTGTTGGACGCGGTAGGAGTGGTGGGACGGTCCTGGTCGCCGTTGTTATGGAGGTGGTAACGGTTCTTGTCGTTGTCTCGATGTGGTCCTTTCAAGAACGACGATTCGCAACAGCCCATAACTACGAGAGAGAGCCGCAGAAGCAGTGAAGAGGTGCAGCTCTTTCTGCCTTCTCATTCTGAATTGTCAATGACAGAAAGAAGTAGAAGAAAGAAAGAGCACGAGTTGAACCAGAAAATGCTTTTCCTTTCTGTTCAACCAAGGAATCAGTCCGACTGCTGCCTTAGACCTACGCATTTATTTTAGACCTCTAATTTGCAGTCTATCGGCACAAATATTCCAAAGATGTGTATGTAATAAGACTAGACATCATTCTATTAGGAATTAAGTTTTTGTCAAATCCTTAACCTATTTGCAGGTTAATCAATAAACGAGAAGGTATGTTTTTTCACATACTACTTGACACGACTCTCATTATAACTCTAAACCACCCGAGATACATGGGCAAAAAGGCATTTATATTTGATATTATCTAGTATATCATATAGAAAGAGATCTTGTATATATAGCTTACATGTAGAGACTGTGTCACGCAGGCCAATTAGAACCGCTTGGTCCCAAAAGTTAAAATGAGAATCAATATATTGAAATCCTCATTTTAGTAGACAAACTCCATATTAAAGTTTGAATGGATTCAACTTCATAAGCATCGGCAATCCTTTCATCCATACGTTTCAGCTGCCTGCACTTTTTCCCATGAATTATGCAAAACATTTCCCCAATATGCAAAACAATGAATCCACTTCTCAATTATTAAGCTAAAAACCATCAAGATAATAGTTGGGTTACGCAATTAAATTCAAATCCCAACTCTATAGTTTGTCCCATAATTTCACCCTAATATTTCATACCTCCATGATATAAAAGGAGAAAATTAAACAATGAATTAGATGAAGTTTATTATTTCTTATAAACTTTAACATGATTGACAATTGTCCACCTTATATGGCAAAGATTGTTCCATAATTGTATAAAAAAATATTAACGCAAAGTCAAATAGTCAATAGCGTCCTCAATCTTTAGCATAAATGACATAACAGCGTTGTGAACGAATTTCGAGTTTGATATTACGGCTACGTTGCATTGGGCAGTCAATTGCGTACCTTGACTTCATCGTAGAGCTTCTTCTCCCACATGCATGGCCTCGCCAAAATAGACGAGATATTCTCAGGACTCAATGTAAGAATGGGTCCGTTATCTACCGAAAAACTTATTAGCAGAAGCAGCATAAAGCTCACACTTTATAAGGCACAGATACTTGTTTCTTTGTTATATGGGACTGACTCTCTCGACACTCAACCCTGTATCTTCTCATCGGGACCGATCTTCTTAGCCAACGGTGCGGATTTCTCCAGGCCTCTTCGCCGCAAGGACGGGGATATGGCGTGCAAAACCTTGCAAGAAGCTGCTTCACAATGAGCAACCAAACGTACATTCAATAAGAATTACGCTTTCTCGGCGGCATCTTTGAGCTTTTCGCGTCCCTTGGTTTTCTTCTTCACCGCCAAGGGCTCGACTTGTGGGACTTCCTCTTTATGAGCAAATAGCCGATCGTAACGTTCGCAGGTGTCGAAGAAATTCAAGAAATCCCAGGCGGAGTTGCTCGGAGGCGGCGGCGAAGGTGCTAGGGGTTCGTAGTAGTGATGGATTTGGCCGTAGTAATCGACTTCCTTCCCCGTATCCTTTGGCTCAGGATCGGAGTTTGAATCCGAATTCGACTTTGAAAGTGAAACGGAACGGGAGTGATCGTGTGGCGAAGAAGGTTTTTCAGGTTCGGATTGACCAGGAGCAGGGAGGTCAGTGATTTTGCGTAAAGAAACGGCAGAGGGTAGGCCCCATCGTCCTGAGCGACTGCATGTACGCCACGTGGGCACCTGCAAGGGCGCGGCTTTGGCGAAGCGCCTCTCCCACGAAATTGCGGCGTTCATGGCAAAGCGTCACCGCCGGAAGGCCGTCGAGCTAGGAGTTGCCGCCAGCCCATGAGCGCCACCTGCAGTTCACGGTGACGAATATTTCTGAAACTCAAGGGTTTACAAGTGAAGAAGAGACGCGGAGGTTCAGGGAATCAACGGTTTGGGTCTCGTGTAACGGTCCGAAATATTAATCGAGGAGATTGGACACGGTGTCGTTTTATTAGGTGACTTCAATGGGCACTGGCACCCCGCCTTTGAGCATCCAAGTGTTTGTTCGTGGATGGGTATTATTACATCTCCCTAATTTTTATTTAGATTTTCTGCGTTGGTGCATTAATTCTTTTTTCTTATTTCCACAGGTACAAATTGAAATTTAATACTAGTTATGAATGCTTTTCTTATTTTTTTCATAATTTTGTTACTTTTGTTTTTGTGAGTTTCTATTTTATGCACTGCCAGAGTGTTATTATAAATAGGAGAAATGGACAAGCCAGCCAACGGTAAGTGTTCTGTTCCAAAACAGACATAACGCACTAAAGTCTGTCCTCTTCTGCTTTAGTACTGGAGATTGATTGTTGGGGTTTTAGTAAAAGCCAAAAATGATTTTAAAGTTAAATAGTAGATCAATTGTGTAGGTTCAGGTAAGTTTATTGATCAAATTTTATTATGTATGTTAAAAAATTTTATAGCTCACCTTCCTTTCTAAAGAAGAGTTTGGGTCAAGTGACAATCTCCTTCAATGGGAAAATACAAGCTAAACATGGATGGCTCAAGCATAATGGGGTATAATGTCAAAGGGGGATTACTTAAAAATCATAATGGAAGCATTATCATGGCTTTCTTAATAAAGCTGGCGCTAGGTAGTGGTACAGAAGTTGAAGCATGTACCTTAATAGAAGGCCCGAAGATATGCCAAGAACAAAATCAAGTACCCCACTTCATTGAATTGGATTAATTTTATTTGGTACAATGTTTGCTTAAGAAATATAGTACTCCTTGGAAGTTGGAATATTTTATTTGCCAATATATATGTGATTCCTACATCTAGGAAAGTGCAACATCTATATCAAAGAGGAGAAAAAAAGTTGTAGATCGTCTTGCTAATTATGAATATACAATCCTAAATGTATGACTTTTTGACCATCTTGATTGATTACCTCATCCATGCTTAATTGTTTTTATGCAAAATCAATTAGGATTAAATAATTATAAATTACCATAGAATTAAGCGCATGTGTTGCCCATTATATGTATTTTTTAATTTCTTTTAATGTTTTATGTGGCATCCTAATGTATAGGCATTTTGTCTTTACTAAGGTTAGGTTTATACTCAATCATTTATACTTATTCAAGATATGAGTATTATGTCTAACATTGTTATTATTAATAAAATTTGTTATGTTATCATCCAGTTTTTTTAAAGAAAAAAAAATTGTGCTCCACTATAGGCAGCGAGAGGGTAAAGCTACAGTGAGAGAGGAGAATCCAAATCCAGGAAGCTATTTGATAAAGTTTATGCTTTTGCAATCCGATATCGGAAAGGATAAGCAAAGATTCACGTCCAGATGGCGATTTGAAGACGATGATACCTCAAAAGGAGTTTTCAAGAGGAATTCCTTCCTCGATAGAATTTGTCTGTACTGTCTGTCTTTGATACTCCTGCTGTTTTTGAGGTGTGAGGTGAGCATACAGGAGAAGGTATGGGCGCGGTCCTTGTGTTGCTGGGTGTATCCAAATTCCTAGGAAAGTTATCCCTTTGGTTGTACTACATACAATTATCCTAATAGGTAAAAATTTGTGTTGGCTTATGCTTTTCAAGCTCCCATCCAGGTAAGCCACTGAAACTCTCCCATACCCAGAGTGGTAGAAAGTGAAGAAGTGGAAGAAATTGTAGGTCCTTGATATTAGTTTCTAACAAAGAAGAATAGTTACAAATATAAAAAGTATAAGAAAAATATACTTTAATAATAAGATATATATTAAATTTAGAAAGATGGTATAAATTCTTTGCTTACACTTGAGAGTTGTAAGATTCTTAATTTGAACGTCCAAACACTGAACAAAGCCCAAAGTTCTTTTGATTTAGGCCACGTTCTTTTGAAGTGGTATTGCAGATTTTTTGTGGTCTTTCTGTCCTCGTTGATACCATAAAGTTGCAAGAGTCTGTCGACTGGAGACGTTTGTTGGAGTTTTTGAATCTCGGTGTGGTCATCAAGGAGATGAATGATTGTGTTGTGAAATGCTACCACAATTTTGTTGGTTTTCTAGTATCTTTCGAAAGTAGGAAAAAGCACAACCCAACAAAACAAAAAAGTTTGATATTTCATTATGTTTAAATAACAACTGAAATAGTAATACAAATAGTCAAAACAGCAACACAAACAAAACTTTAAGGTTCACAAACACAACAACTCAATGACTCACAGACTCGACAGCTCCAAGGTAAAAACAAGAACCTTATAGAACAATTTGTCTAAACGAAAACAACCACAAAATATACTAATTTGTTGCTTACTTAAAATACTCTATTACCTTACTTATATAACAAACCTATCATCACTACTTTCGGATAATTGCCCACTAAAGACAGTTTTCTTTTTGCACACGATCTTCCATGTTTTGCTCCAACAATCACCACTCTTCACATCTAACTACTTTTTCACATTTTTCTCCATATAATCACCACTCTTCACGTCTAACCACTCCTCCACATTCTTCTCTATACAATCACCTTGGACATCGAACTTCGTAATTGAAACCCAAATCTGGCTGTGTGATCTTCGATCTACTACGTCAAATTCAAAACTGTGATAATGTGACCCAAACGGGATTGGCTCCTTTTGCCATTGCTGAAAACCAATGAGGAAGAATTGAAGACAAAAAAATCTGACACAATTATGTTGAAGGGCATCACTCGTGTGACAATTGCACTCTAGACTTTGAGGATTCAACCTCCTTGTTCAAGCAGAATGGGTCTGGCCCGTCGGGATATATACGCTTAGCTTCAAGCCCCTCCTCCCAGCAGTCTCATTATGAGATTGATATTTCAATACATACAGGTCAACAAGATCCTTTTTCGCCCAAATTGATACTTGCGATGTTGTATGTCATTATTTGAACGAGAAGGAGGAGAGGAACGCCTTTACATCCTATAGAAATAATAGGGTTCAATCATTTCATGATTGTAGAACTCCTAATCATGAGCTTTGGAGTGCATGCGATGAAAGGCATTACACCGACGCACTTACAATCCAGGAACCACTTCTGTCTCTTTACTCTCCTGTTGATGAGAGCAAACTTGCTAAGACCTGAACTAAAATGGTCTGTGAATGCTGGTGCAGAATCCAACTTTCCGCAACAAGTTCAAAGGAAGCAAGTACAATGCATAATTGGGAGCTTTCAGCTGGTTTTCTTAAACTCCTTTCTCTGGTGCAGTGCAACTGCAAAGACATGATGAAGGAATGATTGATTTGATTATAGGGTTTACAGCAGATCAAAGCGTTCTATTATTATTGTGCCAATTATGTATAACAAACCATGTGCTGTTTTACTTCGAACAGGTCATGTTCAACAACGTGGACGTTACTTTATCATCTGCCATGTTCCATCAGCCTTTCATTGCTAACTTCAATTTTTTTTTTTAAATGTTGTTTTGTACTTTGCACTACATGTCTGAACTCCGAAGACCATTGATAACTTAAATTTTCCAACATAAACGTGCTTATCTTTTTTTTTTTCCTGCTTGGTTGGGATAAAGAGAATATTCCAGTGTCTGGTAAAGGATTGGTGGGAATTTCATTAAGATAAACACCTCTTTTGGGTATTTAAGAAATGAAAAGGTGGAGTTGTGTTGATTATATTATTAATGCGTTGTACTAAAATGATGAGGGATATTATACGCCAACATTCGATGTGGGTGTAAGGCCATTCCATGTTGTTTGAAAGAACAGGCTGCCCTATAACACTTACAGGTTCGCAGCTATCTCTGGGGGTTTGGCACATGACATAAATCCACGGTGTTTCCATATGACAGTTTTACAGCGTTACTACTGGTAACATGTCATGTCTCCGGATAGAAGCTTGTATCATGTAGGTCGTTTTGATGTACAAATCTAAGATCTTGTTGTGAGACTAGCAGAATGCCACTGTTTCAGTAACTAATGGAACACGGCAAATTTTGATCAACGAATTCTTGAGATCCGACCTATTTTGTTTCCTCGCAGGCTATAAGGCCTATTTGTTCCCTACAAATTTTTTTATTCTTCATTGCTCAGCAATTTAAGAGGTCAAACTTTGAATTTTTAGGCCAATTTTCCAAGTCACTTATTAAGTGAGAAAAATAATGAACACCGATCCATGTAGAATTGTATCAAATGCTTAGAAGACAATGAGTTTACAGAAAATATCCACTGTACATAAACCATTCATTCCATTTCTTCTGCTCGGAGGAACCAGGGAAAAAAGATATATACATTTCCGTAGTCCCTATTCTTATAGTGTGAGAGTGTTGAGTAGTGAAACCCTTGCATTGATCAAACTCCTAAACACTCTCTCACTTCCATTTTCAATACAACCAATACAGTCCTCCAGATCGTGCATCTTCTTCAAAGCCGTTCCCACCTCGTCGTCGGTCTTCTTTTTCAAACCCCATAAGCTCTCCAACCCAACTTGCCGGAGTTCTTGAATTCCCTCCCCCTCCTTCGCTTTCTTTGCCTTCTTGGACAACCCTAGCCCCATCCACGACGATCTGCTTGACGCAAACGCTGCTGATATTCCGTTGAAAAGGGCAACCGTGACCAACGCAGTCACTTCGACGACTTCTCCAATAACACCAACCAACTCGGCGTCATCCACTGGAATAGGCTTCCATCCTGGAACCCCGACACATTGAACGGTGGATGTGAGCTTCCTCATTTCCTTCGCCAGTTGCTTTCGGGCTTTTACGTACAAAGCAACCCTCGACTCGTCTCTCTTCCTCATAGCCACCAACGCCGCCGACTGCTCCTCTTTCAGAGTCAAAACTGATGTTTGGAAGATCCCATACACGTCAATAAAACGAAGAAAATCCTCCAGGAGCTTCTCCACCCACAGGGGCTGACAACGTTGGCGAAGGCTTTCCTGGGTCTGAGGAAGTTGAAGAATGTCGTCGAGGAAGTCATGGACGTTCTTGAGACGGCTAAGGCCGTCACAGAGCCACGCCGAAGTTCGGGCGTCAGGCTTGGACGCCCAGGATTTGAGCTCGCTGATCTCATCCTTGAGCTGGGAGATCAAAGGGTGAGATCTGCATGGAAGACTGACGGACCTGACGTGGTGAGAGATGGATGGCTTGGTCGACGGACGGTTGGGGTTCTTGTTGGGGAAGGAAAGGGAGCGTCTAAAAACGCCTACCATTTTTCTAGCTTCGGAGTGGCACAAAGAAAGAGATAAAAGGGAGCGAAAAAGGATCCAACGAAAGCAAGTTTCTGTGAATGCTTGAGCTTGGCGAAGAGACAGGGAAGAAAAGAGAGTTTATATACAAGCGTGGACAGGTACAACTAAGGCACACGAGGAGGTGAGACAGGAAGCGGGGGAGACTGGATCCGCGAATAAATCCAGGCTGTTTGGGCTACACAAGTGGAAAGCTTAGGGCTTGTAGTATATCGAGAGGGGGACAACACGTGGGATTCACACGCTGGCTTTCCTCGCATCTAATAGGGCCAGCCCAAGTGGCAGCTACCGTGGACTTAACTCATCCTCCGTAGTTTGTGCTGCTAACGACGGAAATTTTAGGGTAAGGGTAACTCTTAGTCCCTTCCAAGAGACATAATAGTAATAGTCTAAATAGTATCATTCGTATGTTGAGACCCCCCT
Organism: Casuarina equisetifolia; assembly: GCA_028551475.1. NCBI lineage: Eukaryota > Viridiplantae > Streptophyta > Magnoliopsida > Fagales > Casuarinaceae > Casuarina > Casuarina equisetifolia. The sequence continues at coordinate 8,301,791 of CM052356.1, read as the reverse complement.
CGTGAAACTCAAAATTGTTTTATCCTTCTAATGAAGTTTTGTTATTTTTAATGTAATATTAAAATCTAATATGGTCGTTACATGTTAATAAGTCTTCCTCTCTGATTAACAGGTTTTAAAGTAATAAATTAAATAAATCTCACATATTAACATTTGTTTTACCTGTTGACTCCATACGCGGAGTAAGCGTTTGCCTTCTTTAATACTCTTGGTCTATCGTCTAATCTAGATAGGATGACTGTGACTGTTACAGGGCACTATATTCTCCCCTATCTTTAAAAGCCACTAGTTTAGTGACGAGTTCAAGCAGAAATTAGTTAATATATCTTCCGTGTTAGCGGCGAAGACATTGGCGTAACCACAGCAGCTGTGGCGCGTGGAGGCCAATTGCAATATGGAGTGACAGGCAATTTAGGCCAACAAGTGGCTCAGTGACAAAAACGGACGATGAGGTGGTGGACTGACAGACCACCCATTCTCCTTTTCCCGCGGTTCCAAACTGATCTCTGTTGGCACCAAACCAATAATTAGGTCACGGGGGGTTTTGGCTGTCTCGGCAATGAAACCGGCGCTCGCTCTTTCTAACGGCGCATCGGGATTCTGGACTCTTGTATTGACTGCCACTCTGTAGTATTCAGTTTCCGCGTCTGACCTCGTGAGTCGTCCCGATCAACGGCGATTAAATTATCGAAGAAGATTATATCGAAGGCCAATCAAATCACGCGGATATCGATTAGATTTTTAAGAACATTGCGCGAAGCTCGAGTTATCACGGAGATCCCTTGACGTCAGACTGATTTTAGAACCGTAAATTGAGCCGCCTTTTGATTTCTTGCCGATTGCATAAGCAGCCAGAATCCAGAGCTTCTTTTCACTTGGGTTTTCACAAACGGTACAATTCTTGAAGTAACGGCATTGGACCTGGAACGCTATACCAACTCCAATTAGACATCTGGGCAGCTCCGGTGGTCCTTGGTGGAAGATGGTCGGTCTAGTGGTCCAATTCGCCAATTATATAAGAAAACGTGGGCGATGGTCGGTTCTAAATATGCGCCAGAAAGATTCATGCTTTCAGGCGGCATGCTTGCCTGTTGACCCTCTACACTTATTATACTTCGAGACCTACAACTTACAGATGGAATCAGCTCCAATGAGGCTTCTTTACGTGTCTACTTCCCACTACCTCTGACCTTTCGAGCTCTCCAATAACCACGTCGTAACTCTGAGTCGCCAAGGTTTTCCCTTAAAGAAAAAGCCGCTGTTTAGTTGAGGATGCTCCTCCGGTTTTGGAGCTCATGAAACTGGTCACCAGACATGACAGATAGGCTTTGGAACAACTTGGTTTGTTGAAGATGAGAATGTGGAATTGAAGTCACGAGATTCGGGGTCCCTGCGGAATAATGGTGGTAGCGTACATGCAACCTGGAGTTTTCTAGGGATATACGTTTTGATTTTATTTCGCGGAGGAACAAATCACATCGTTAAGCACAATGGGCGTCGACGCAGCCCACGTGTGGATGATTAGATGGAATCTCCACCAATTTAATTGGAGAACGTGTCGCATTTTAATGATTATATCTTCTTCTCTCCTCCAGAACATCCGGGATTCCTGTGGTGCGATATGAAATAAATCAGTCTACTACCAACATTGAATAAAAATAAAGGGACGGGTCTTGGTCAGTGGGCTTTAAGCAGAAACTGGGCTGCCTTGAAGCAAGCCCAGGTGGCAGCCATTTATTGCAAGGAAATCTATTGGTGGGTATCAATATCAGCCCAGGCCTTATCATCGGGACTGAAAACAGATAATGATTGCTGTAGTAGGATCACCAAGTCATTTTCCTTGCTACAGGCTGACAAGACACGAAGCCTGGGGTGATGTCGTTGGACCACAAGTGGCGGCCAGTGGAATTGCCACCCAGAATAACGAAAACTACGTGTCATGGCGTGTTAGCATCAACTAGCAGTGCTAATAAGTGTACGTCTTAAAAGATTTAGAGCGACGGCTTTGGAGATAAGCTGAGAGAAGAAAACGATGGAAGAACAAAGAGATAGAAAGCACAAAAGCGTCGAGAAGAAGCAGCCCCAGGCACCCAACATTACGCCGATGAAGCCTGTGACCCACGACGCTTTCGGAGGAGGGATGTACGGCACTGAGCCTGGGCAACCGAAGGAACCCACGAAGCCGCCCGCGAGTGAAACCCAGAGTGCTGATGGGCCTGCTGAAGCCACCACCAAGCCCAAGCACACCCCTCCGCCTTCATCCGGTGATCGTGATATCGATATCACTGGCCAATCCTACATCCAGTGAATCTTTTCACATCCGATGTGTACTAGTTGGCGTTCCTCCTCCTCTCGTTTATTTACTCTTTAACTTTACTCTGTATAATAGAATCGCTGGTACCAGATTTTGCTCTCCATAAAATTCTAAAATTTGTGCTTGGAAGGAGCGATTTTGGTAAGAGTCAGGAAAAGCACACGGAAGTTTGGTCCTGTTGGCTGCTGCATGCCATGGAGTATTTAATGCAACGACCATTCGCGGCTAATGATCAAGGTTTTAAAAATTCGTTGCCGAGTGAATAAGACCAACGAAACTGACGAAGAAGGATGAACGTGTTTGACTGGAAACAGTGTCCGTAGAACGGTAGTACAATTCTGTAAAATACAAGCGGTTTTAAAGCTCCGGATGTACAATTTAGCCTTTAAAAAAGGAAATTGCACCACAACATTAACGGACAAAACCTGCGTAGGTGTGGTAGGACAGCAAACCCGCATGTGAAAGCGAAAGAAGGGGACACGTGTACTGAAACGTGTCCCTCATGCAAGCTAGTCTCAGCCAATGAAACCAACCACTACTAGAGATCCATATGTGATTTTTATTTTCATTCAATTCCCAGAAACGACAGGCGGGGAAGGCATCCAATATTGGATTGACTAGTAAACGCTTGTCACGACGACGAAGCCGCGTCGTAGTCCCTTCACAAGAGTTCTACGCATCGGATTTCATGGGCAAGCTGGATTAATGAGTTTCATAAAGTGCTGTAGCACGTGAGGAGGAATTAAGCTTTATTTCTTTTTCAAGTGGGTCAGATTCAGGTCTCAGATAATGCTTGTCGGATGAGCTATGAGAGTTTCGAAATAAAGAAAGGCGGTAGCGAATGAGAGAGAGACCCATATGTTTGAGAATGCCGATTCATCCTGAAAATTGGTTGGGTAACAATAAAGCGAGAAATGATAGGCACCCACCTGTAAAACCCATCGGAGGCGGAGTGATGGATGCGAAAAAGTCTAGCATCCTAGATTGTTGCTGAAGTATAATGATGCGATCAATTGAGAAGGATGCTTACTTTTCAATTACCTGAAACGCGGAGAAACCAGAACCATATGGGAGTATGATCCGCTACAACAGGTTGTGCATCATCGCCACATGCAGGGGCATTTCAACGACAAAATTTTTGACAGCTTATCTGATCAGAGCACATGACTTTTCCATCTCCCCATCTGTCCTGTGCCAGGACCATGATCCCCATGCCCTCCCTATCTAGAAGCCTACCCAGAGGCAGCAAGTGGCTGAACTAGTCACGCCAAAAAAGCCGAACACGAATATTATATGTACCTTGACGAATCTTTGCAGAGAATGCTCGCCAACTTCCAACCTCCTATGCCCTCCTTCGGTTCAGGTTCAACAAGTAATCATTATGAACCGAATATTGATTTCCAGAATTGTCAAACCAAACATGAACCAACCCAGCATGATGCTTTCTTTCGCGGCCAGGAAGAAGCCCATTTTAAATTAACATTAAATCCAAAATCAAAATTCAGGGGATATACTTATCTATATCTTGTATACATTAAATTCCATTCCATGTCGGAAATACCCTTTTGTTTGCCCTATTTTTACAGCACGACCCTCAAAAATGTACGAAACGGTTCTTACCCAGCTTACCCCAGCCCAATCCTACAAATCTCCTCCGCCGGCGGAGCCTCCCAGTTCCCAGTCGCCTTCTTCTTCATTTCATTGAAATCATCTACACACTGTTGAGGCTTCAGATCCGAAACTCGCCTTCTCGCCCTGGCCAATTTCTTACCAGCCACGCTGTCAAAGATTTTTTCCCATCCATTTTCCCACTCCCCGTGGGCATCGCATAAGCTAAGCGTACCATTCTGCCACGGTGTCCAGCTCCACCCTCGATTCATGTTCGACATGAGCCTCTCCACGCAAGCACCTCGACAGACCGGCGTGCAAGGCCTGCACTTGGCCCCGCTCAGGGGGCCCGGGCTCGAAAGGGCAGCCACGGGAACCCCATATCTGTCCGGCGGGAAAGAGTACCTATTTCCCCCACATTGTTTTGAGTTAGAACGAAACACTCTTTGTACACAAAATAGTAAGCAAAATTGAAGTCCACATATTCAATTGATAAATGACAATTTAACACGCGAAAGCAGCTTTCGGACCGACTCTACTTATGTCCAACAGATGATAACTGACGTACCTGCGGTCCGTCACGACACAGAATGGGAGCCGCTTGGCGAGGTAGGGCACCTTTCGTACAATGAGTTGGGCTCTGAACGCGGTCTCCGAGTTAAGTTTCTGGTACCCGGCATTGTCGAGCTCGGGAATGAGTGAGAGTCGCGAGAGAGCCGCTGTCGAGGTTTTGAGGTCGCCGATGCCGATCCGGTCATTGAGGCCGCCGTAACTGGATCCCGGTGGGACCACGTACCTGCCCGGCACGAAGTTTCTCGGGTGGAGCGGGCCGTTCCAATAACCGTCTACTCGGGTCCGGACTATCCAGTCGTACGTGAAATTGTTTTGCTCTTGATACGCCCTGATCATGGTCAGGCATCCCTCCACGAGGTTGAAGTACTGCAGAAGGCCCTGCAAAAGCTCCCCAGGTGTAAATACAGAAACGAAGGAGGGTTTCGTCGGAAGTTGGCAACAGTAGAAATGTACGCTCAAAGTATAAATGAACAGTAGCTTCCGTCGTAGGTCGTGAAGACAACAACGGGAGCATTGAGTAAGATCATTGACTCGTACCCGTTCAAAATCTGTTTTACCCATTTTTAGCATTAAAAAAAAAAAAAACACAAGGCGAACGGCCTGGACTTTTCTTGAGATTTTTCGAAAAAAAAAAAAAACAATTTTTGGATATCAATGGTTCCCAACGCAGGAAAAAACAAATCTCCTTTAACAAATACCATATAAACAGGAAATTGCCCACTTTCTACTATTCGCCGTACCTAACGGAGAAATTAAAAATAGCAACAGCCTATTGTCTCAGGGAGGTTGGCGACGGGTTAGCGAACGATTAGTTGCAATTTGCTGTCTTTGTCAAATCGAATATATCAAACTTAGAAAACGGAAAGAAAACGGGAAAGAAAATCAACAAATTAGTTAAAAAGGAAAAAGAGAAAGAAGATAACAACAATATACCTGGATGCCGTTTGGCGAGTTCGCTGCCGTGAGGACTCGGAGCTGAGACTCAGTGTTTGGCAACGATTTGGGTTTGAATATTCGGATTGAGGTGATCCTAGGAGCGCTCTTCAGCAGGGAGAATTTGAAAGAGTTCTGGTCGAGCGGGCAGTGCAAGAAAAGATCGGAATTCGGATAATCCTTGAGAATCTTCTCGACAATGGAAGGTCCGGTGAGCTCGAACCGCCGGGCCCCTCCCACAAGACACACCGCCATCCTTGACTGTTTCAGCTCTTCTTTCTTCCTCCTCCATCGAGCCTTCGCTGATTCGGACTGGTTTATCCCCTGTCGGATCGGCAGCGCCGTGGGCGATGTCGGTGTACTGAAAGTCGGGTTCTGTGCTGAAGGGAAGCTATGGCTGAGAATGAAAGATCGGAGAGGGGCAAGAGAGGAAAAAGGATTGCTGGGCTGGGCGTAAAGCGAAACGAACAAGAAGAGAAAGAGCGGAGGGATTATCACGGAGAGAAGCCGCCAATCAAGATCCAATATCCGTCTGAAGAACTGCATGGTGAGTTTTGAACCCTTCTTTAGCATCTTTTCCTTCTCTCGGACTTCGCATCTCCCGTCAGAGTAATAAACTCTAACCGACATGTATGAATGCTAAATCAAAGAGGCCTGAATACGAGCCGGTTTGAGGAAGATGGCCGGGCCTTCTGGCGTGAAGTGATTCGGTGTAGATAGGATATTGGGACTCATCAGGGGCACTTCTGGGAGTCTGAATGTTCAATGCCTTTTAAATAAAGATACGCACTCCCGGTCCATATTTTTAAGCGCCCATGGATTCCAAGTTGATTCTATTCAACCACTCCCTGTTATTGTCTACTACTCAGGTAGACCCAACCAGCCAGCGCAATATAACGCGGCAGACGTGGTACGTAAAATTACCATTTTGATCACCAGAAAATATCGTGCGGGTTGCCAAGAAACCATATTTTTCTCTCTTCTTTCATTAAGAGCCAACCAAATTAAAAAATCCGGTAATAATTAAAATACAGGCTAAACAAAGATAGTATCTATATTAAGATCCAAGTGTTATGCTTCCCACGTCGAGTTCAATTTTTCTTTCTTTTTTATTCTTTGCTTTTTTATAAATCATACAACTACGCATTTAATGTCTAACCCCTAATTTAATGATTGGTGATTTTTTCTAACCAAATTTTCTCTTGACTTATTATCAATTGGTCAGCTACATTTTGCTTAACAGTGACATCTTATCTGATACAGAGGTATGTGGAGGCATGGTCGAGAGTCAAATGCTACCTACGCCAGTGGTGGTCAGTTTCTCCCCCAAATAAATATTGTCCCGAGGTGGTCCCAATGATGTAAAGTTGAGCGGCTCGTACCGCACCAGATGATCTTTGAACCAAGCTTTGCTGTTGATCAATCAAATAGGATCCATAAAAAAATAAAAAAAAAAATCGAAAACTGAGATAAAAACCGTTCAAAGTGTAACAAAAAAGGAAAGATAAGAGTTAGCCCCACAAATATGGTATTATTTTCGCCGCTGGCAGCATTTATTAATATCCGCTGCATGCGAATTTACAGGTTTTTATTTTTGAAATTAGGTAAGCTCCGATTAAACCAGGTAAAATCGGAGGTAAAAATAAAATTTTATTTTTACAAAAGTGTTATTTTATTTACTAGACTACCCAATATTTATGGACAAACATTTTAACCAGGTTTCAAGAGTCAGCAACGAGGACTTAACAGGTGATGGATTTATGAATTCCCCCGGAGTGATGAGTACAAGCCTGCAAATGCAGCTACCCATTCAGCTAAGAGGACTCTGCAGGAGCTACAAACTCACCTGCAGTACGGCTTCAGTCAGATAGGCCGAGAAACGTTGTCCCGTTAGAACACGGAAGCGATGCGTTGTTCTGTAAATTGTGTCTTCTGCGCCGCCCTTGTGTTGAATATTTGAATTTAAAATTTTTGTTCGAATAAACTTGGCGTAAAAGAGTGAAATGGGCTTCTTCACGGGATTCAACTTTCACGTCACGGACCAGCCCATCTATCTCGCACTTCTCGTGTAAGTAGTACATACTACTTAATAAATGGACGGGTTCGGGTTCGGGTTGGATTAGTGGGTTAATTGTGGGTCTCAGTCTCATCCAACGGTAATCTGTCGCGAGGAGGAGTTCCAGATCAAAACGAAGAGAGGCCAGACCGTTTCATCATGCAGCCACAAAACGCATCGTATCAGCCTTGTCGTGAATTCCGGTGATGCTCTAGCGTGCTGTTGGTGAAACTCAAAGGGCATCAGCTGCTGTTAGCACCGTCCTCTAGATCCCAATACTCAGTGGTGCACCAATGCAAGGAGGATCGTCAGGCATTGGATACGGTTTGAAATACCAGGTCAGCATTTCCACAGGCGCTATTCGACTTTCAGACTTTCTTCATTTCATGATTTCTCTCGTAATTTTCGAGATATTTAAGGTTAGGATTCTGAATCCTTCTTCGTTCTTCAGGCTCGATGCATTTCGGATGTGAAAGCAGATACAGATCACACCAGTTTCATCACCGGCACCCTCAGTCTCAAAGAAGAAAATGAGGTACTTGCACAATTTCTAAAACATATTCTATTTGTGGAAGAATAATAGGATCTTTCATTTCTTGCTTTGGCTGTTTATCGAGTGAAAGTGAACTATGGCAGGTACATTTGATTCGGCTTTCATCCGGTGGTACCGAGCTTATATGTGAGGGTTTATTCGCGCACCCCAACGAGATCTGGGACCTCACTTCTTGCCCCTTCGATCAACGCATCTTCTCTACTGTCTACTCCTCTGGTAATTGATTGATGGATCGATCGACTCTCATCGTTGTTTTCTTCTTTTGTGCTGTAATTTCACACAGTAGCTACGTTTATATGACGATATTCGGTTAGTAGGAGTTCATTTTAACAGTTTCTTAGTAATGCATACCTGAATATATTGATATAGTTTAAGTTTGGGAGTTTCTTAACCTATGGATATTGCAAATAGAGTAAAATAATGTTACGGTTCTATAGGGAGTTTTGGTTGCTCGTTGGTAGGTTTTCTACTCCCACTATTTTCTACCTAGAGTGAGATACTGATAACCGTGGTTGTCTGATTTCAATCATATATACCTCGATGTGGGAATTCCGGAGAATTAGATAATGAAATTTCCGTCCTATTTCTTTTTCCTTGAACTTCTTGTTAAACCATGTAAGGCTACTAAACTTATGTGATTTGATCTTTTTTTAGAGTATCAATTTCAAGCCTCCAACCGTTGCCATTGTCTCTAATATGCCACTGAAATTAAGGGAACTGAGTTGTTCTGATTTTGTTTGATGTTCTTGAAGGTGAATCCTATGGAGCAGCAATATGGCAGATCCCTGAGTTGTATGGCGAGTTAAATTCCCCCCAGTTGGAACGGATAACCTCACTTGATCCACATGTTGGTAAGATTAAGTGGTAAGTTGTTAATCCAGGTCTTACATTTCTTTGCGCGAGGGTACATACTCTGCTAATTATGCATCATTAAGAGCAAATGTTGTTATATTCTTTCTTTCTTTTTTCCTGGTAAATCATGTCATGTGTGATTTAATTCGGTACTCAACCTTTTGTTATAAGTTACTGAAATTAATGGAGCAGTATCTGCTAAATAATATGTTATTATAGCTTTACAAAATGTTTCCATTCAATTTCTAAGTTGAAAATGTGAAACCATGTATCTGCACTTATTAGGCAGATGCTATTTCTCTATCTTTTACTTTTGCAGTATTAAGCTTTTAATTGCTATCTGGATTGCTCTTGCAGTGTTTTTGTGGTGTTGTGATGCAACATTTTTACAGTTGAATTTATGCCTTTTATTGGAATGGCGATTTTGACAAATTTTTCTCTTTACGGCTTTATGAATCCTTTGGTCCTTACGTGAGATACGTCAGCTGAATTGTCGTGTATATCTTTACAACTTTGAACAGCATTCTCTGGTGGCCCTCTGGAAAGCATGATAAGCTGATCAGCATTGACGAGGAAACTCTTTTCTTGTGGAGCTTAGATTGTTCAAAAAAAGTGGCCCAGGTATAGTTCACAATGAAATATCTGTAGTTGTCCAGTGTCCATTAATTGTGATAGTGGTAAAAAGTAGTACATGGTTTAGCTTATTGTCTTCTACTGAAGGCAATAGGTTTGCAACAAATACTTGTTCATCCCCGAATCTTATTTAAAATTCCATTTTGGTCCCTGGAGATCAAAAGTTGCAATTAAGTCCCTGAGTGTTTTAAATCATTCCAATTCAGCCTCCCATGAGCCTCACGAACGGAAATTGCTGGCCTGTTATGTTAAATGGTTTATGTGGCCCTTGATAATGAATATTAAGCAACCAGAACACCACAAAATTAGTTCCAACAGCTTACACATTGTTGGAGAGCAATGCTGTTTTGTTCTCTCTTTTGAAATTATAGTAGTGTGTTTTCTCATTCCATCAAACTGTAGTTTTTCCTGTTATGAAGTGATTGAATAATATAGCTATTTAACTCTTTAGTTTCTCATGCTGATTCTTATATTAGTCTTGTTTTGAAATTTAGGTACAATCAAAAGTGTCAGTTGGTATGCTGCATAAGTTATCTGGAGGAGCTTGGGATCCACATGATGCCCATGCTATTGCAGTCACTTGTGATTCTGACACCCAATTTTGGGATCTACGAACAATGAAGTGCGTTCTGTTATGATTGTGTTGCCTGAGTTATTGTTTGCGACCCAAATATGTAGGATTGCCCATTGGTTAGTTTTAGCTTGACGTATGTTGTCAGATATTCTTTGGCTTACTGACCAGTCATTCTTTTGTTTGAGACTGGGGTTGCCTTGATGGGTAATTTCAATCTGATTGGGGAAAACTACTTTATGTTTAATAGGTGGACAAGGCTGTAACAAGTAAAACTCATATGTACTTCTGTTTTCTAATTTTGATTGTCATTTAATCAACTAGTTAGCCTGACCTAGAATAACGTACTGATTTGCATTAAGGGAGGGAAGGTATTGTGGAACTGCTAATTTCAGATGCTGGAAGTACCAAAGCTCATTGTGGCTAAAGATTTGATTACTAACTGCAGGAAGACAACTTCAATTGAGCGTGCCCATGTCCGGAATGTTGATTACAACCCTAAGAAGAAGCATATTCTTGTAAGAGTGTTACTTTGCATTTCATATGCTGATTTGTGTGAGTGTTGTAATTTCTTATGAAATAATGAGATACAAACTTGTCAAATGAATAATATCTAAATCTCTTGTTGAGAATGGTATATGGATTGAGAGCTAGGGGTACCTGTCTACAGACATGTATGGACAAACAATGCATGGATGATATCTGTACATTGCTTCCTTTTAGATATGAAATTCTTTCACTTCTTCTAATTTGTGTTGGCCTAATTGCTTATCCTCATTGCAGGTTACCTCAGAGGATGAATCTGGGATCTGCATATGGGATCTAAGGAAGCCAAAGTTTCCTATCCAAGAGCTTCCAGGACATACACACTGGTATATTTATTCAGTACTCTTGCAGTTGTGGTTGTTGTCAACTGTGTGCCTGCTGGATTAACCTTATTGTATTTATACATCTGAAGTGTTGTCTTATTACATTTATGCACTTCTAAGTCATGCTAGTTAATTATAGATTTTCACCTTAAAATTTTTGACGATTAAAAATTTTCATCAGGACATGGGCTGTCAAGTGCAATCCTGAGTATGATGGGCTGATTTTGGTATTTCCTCTCTCTCAACTATACATAAATATCTACTGATACACATTTATCCAGGCCCTTGTTTCAAATCTAGAATGGATGCCGTTGCATGCATTCAGGTTCACCTTGTTGTGGTCTTATTTGGCTTATGGAGGTTTTAATTCTAAGTGCTACCATACTTTCCCCTCATCTTAATTGTTGATGCCTTCCAATTTGTAAGACCATTTTTCCCCAAATGTATAGTGACTGACTGACTCGCTGCATCAGTGAAACCAGACATCATATTCTTCAGGCACGTTACATATTGATGTTTTCTGATAAAAAGCAACCTAATGCAGAGTGCTGGTACAGATTCAACGGTCAACTTGTGGTTGACTTCTCCATCTAGTGGTGATGAGTTTGCACCTGAAAGGTCATTTCTTGCCTTTGGTACTTTGGTAATTTCTTATTTCATCCTTTAATTTCTGTTACTAATTTTCATCTATTTTTTCTTCGGGCAGCCTGGTTGATTCACCGACTAGGGGGTTCGATCCATTACTTCATTCATACAGTGACTATGAAGACAGTGTTTATGGTAATTACTGCAATCCTCAGGTTTTTCTATGTATTTATCTTTAACTAAGCTGATTTTTTTTCCTTTTATGTCGGTTTAAAGGCCTTGCTTGGAGCACCCGTGAGCCTTGGATCTTTGCATCTTTATCCTATGATGGGAGGGTAAGAACACTAGTAATTTACTGTACAAAGCCGTGAGAATAATTGGTTTTGCTGCATGGCCTGGTACATTTTTCCCTTGTCATTGAATTTGATTCCTTCTTTTAATGAAAAACAGGTAGTTGTAGAAACAGTTAAGCCTTTTATGTCAAAGAAATGAAGCTTCAGACGCATTGCGTATACTCCAACTGGGCTACGCAGTATGCTGGTGCCTGACAATATGTCCAGCATTCCCTTGACAGTTCGGTCTCCCTTGTGCCTACAGACACAGGCCAGGAGGAGCCAGAGCCTGATTTTGGTTTTGGATATCTTGGTAACGATCAATGTTATGCAGCTAGCGGGTGTATCACGGTTTGTATCCACCTGGCAACAACGTATAGTGAAAGATGACGCCATTGCATACTTGCCTTTTATGCAAATCTCGAGGTAGTGTTCATTATGTTATACGCTCATGAAATTTCGATCTTTTTCATGCATCTTACATAGATTTCTTGCGTTCAATGAACTCAACTACTGCTTGGTAATCAATCTTGACGTGCTTCATCCATTTGACCTCTGAACTTTCGGCTAGTGTGTAAATTAAACTCTCGTATACACTAAATTGGTTGGCTTCTCTGGCCCTTAAATTAATGGATTAACTATTTATAGAGAGAAAATGCCGCTGATTAGACAATGAGTCTGGCAGTAGAGCGGTGTTTGGTTGTGCTTGCCCACATGATGGTGCAGGTCGGGTCTGAAAGGAATTTGCTGTTTTTTTTGGTCCCACGCTCAGTACTTAGACTATCATGCTTGCCAATTTTAATTCTTGGTTTCTTGTCAGTTAGGAAAAGTACCATGGAGGTTTCGCTGTTTTGCATTTTATCAAGTGATATCTTAATATTTGGGACACATCAATTTTAGTGCCTTAGTTGTACCTTGTTATTAAATTACTTACTAGAATTTTAAAGACAAAAAAATAACAGGTATACTGATGGCCACATTATATACTAATGAGATTTTGTCGTGTAAACGTTGTTGGATTAGAATCACTTAGTTTTGTCACAACATTTTGAAATCTTGTTAGAAAAAACAAATCTACTCCTTAATTTAGGCTTCTATCAAATCACTCTTTAACGTAGGCATCTGTCAAATCACTGTTTCTCCCACATAATTTTAATGCTAAAAAATATAAGGTATAATGATGATCGTGTTATATAGACAAGAATGTTGTAACGTCCACATGTCCTATGTAATTGGGTTAATTTATTCCGTCAACATTATCAAACAAAAATGTCGCAATGAAATACCAAATTGGAAAAAGGAAAAAAGCTGGGATCCTCCACTCCTGTAAATTTGAAAAAAAAAAAAAAGGTTGGCATCATCCAATGATCGCAGTAGTTAAAAACGGTGATTGAAACCAGCGATTAAAAATATCTCTTTTCAAGTGTCTCTTTTTTTTAAAATAATCTGACAAAATTGGTTGGGATTAGTTCAACAATCTTTGAACGTGTATCTTATATTAATTTGATGTAATATAGTCGTTGCTGCAGAAACCATTATCGATTCTTTAGAAATTTAACGTAAAGAATTGATTATTCTATGTGGTCTGATAGTCATCTGTATATTTTAAGGAGTGGGATGATGACGGTGCATATCTTAAGAAGTGGTTTTTATTGCTTTATATCGTACAACATTTAGTTTTATGAATTTTATATATTTCTTGAGAAGTGGCTGTAATTGCTTTACTTTATTTCATAATTCAAAGATTTTGGCTCTGTATTTCATGGTATTCCACAACCGCTAGAGTTGAAGCATGGACGAGAGCGGGACCCTCTTATGGATTGCCGTTACTTGTTAACTGGGGTCACCGCTCGCCGCCCAAAAAGAATAAGAGGAGGAAAACGTATCTGGTCTATTTGGAACTCTCCTTGGTATCATCGTGGCCTGTTTGGGAGTACCCAGAACCAAAGATCGGGTGCTATATGCATTAGTTTCTCTCAGAAAGAAACATCTGCAACACAGTTGCAAATGAATACAAGACTTTACGAAGTGACATTAAGCTTATCCGAGCACGAAGAGACGTGAGAGATAGAAAGCGCGGCTGTTTCCTAGTCTGACGGCAGAGATCCAAGTCTTAATGCTTTGTCCTTCTACGCTCAGACTCGTGGCACTCTTAATCACCATGTATTCCCTACCTCGAAACTTTTACACGTCGGCCAACTTTACCTTAAGATTCAGCTTATCCACAAGCGCATGGCCAACAGGTGTCCTGCCATGTCATCGACCGACACGTGGTGGAGCACAAGAGTCATAGGAGGCAATGGTCGTCGTCGGAGTGGCAGACTCGGATAAGCTCCTGCTTTCCAGCACGGACGAAGTTCGCTTTCCGAGTCATGTCGTAATGTCGTTGCGCATCTTTCTCAGCATCACGTGATCGCCAGCAAAGATTTCATTCGAAAATCCAGAGATTCGGGGTGTTGGAGGATTCGGAGAACTGCGTCCGATATAATTGCATCTTCTGTTTTATTGTCGTTATTCGGCTGCAAAACTCGTAGTTGCATGTATGGATTTGCAATTAATAAACCCATCCCGAAAAAAGCAATGTTTTTCTCTTTCAGAACCGTCGACCCCGACAATCCCGGATGACAACTGAACACGTGGCATCACTCAACAGTGGGGTCTTATCTGATAATAAAATCGATTAATCCGTAATCGTCTTCCATAATTTTCAAACAAGAAAAAGGTGGGGGCTTCGGCTGCTTGGGGAGAGAAGGGGTGACCGTGCAGATTCGGACACGTTTCATACTATGGAGGAATGTGGGTCCATTAGATGCTCACGTGTATTGTACTATTAAATCATCGGGATTCGCAGCCACTGCCAAGGCATCCTTCCTCCCCCGATCTGATCTCTCTTTCTCTCTCTTGAGAGCTCACTCCCTCGTCGTAAAATGAACCAACACACAAAGATTCACCCGAAATTCTTTCTTCTAATGCCATTGGTTCCTCGTTTTGTATTCGGAATTTTCCAGTAACGAATATATAAATAAAAAAAAGAAGAAATAGAAAAGGGGAAGCTCTAGTCTCCTTCTTCCGCTGGACTTCAACAACACTCAGTGTGACTTGCAACAATTCGCAACGACCCATTTTCGCCTTAGGGTTTTCGTTTTTTATTCCCGGATGGCATTTCCGTGAATAATGGCGGCGGGTTCCCCAGGGTTCGCAGCTCAATTCGATTTCAAGCTCGGAGGAGGAGGAGGAGGTGGGCGCCGACGAGTACTTGGAGGAGATGTCTCTTTGGCGCCACGTGTTCTCCGACTGGATGTGAGAAGGCAGCATCGGTGGTGGAGGAGGAGGGGGCGTGAGCACGAGCGGGTCGGAGGTGCGTGTCGAATCAGCTGCTGCTGCTCCGACTCCGTGGTGCCCATCCGGAGAGCCACCGGGTCGGGCAAGCGAGTGGAGAAGCCCGAGGAATGGCGGTTCGATCCCAAGAAAAGCCCTCACAGGGTCCGCATCCAAGCCTCCCCATCAATGTCCTTCGGTTCTTCTCAGTACATCCCAACCTTCAACTCTATATATATATATATTTTTGTTTGTGTGTGTGTGTGTGTGTGTTGTTCCGTTGGCGCTTAAGTACACTTGGTGGACCCAAACAAGGACTTCATCGGTTCTGGAAGATTGCTTGAGGTGGCGGTTAGTCTGTCTAAGTTGCTATTTCATTGCATTGTAATTTTGGTGCAGAAGCTTCGTTTCGAAACAAGAAAAGAAATTCTATTCTCGTTGTACCCCAAGAAATTCCGGTCCACAGTCTCGTGATACGCCTCCTAGAAGAGGTGAATTTGGAATTTATTAGTTTCCACGTTGGTTTGTGATGATATCTTAGTTGCTTCAAATGAAAGTTGAAGACCATTAATAAAATCAATAATGAGATTTAATCCCTCTCAACATTTGAACCGATGTTGCTTCATTGTAGACACCGGTATTGCAAATGAAAAGGATTGGGGCATCAGCTTATTGAATGAGAATGTGAATGAGACTGGTACTAATGAAGATGGGAGTACTTGGTATCGAGAAAGCGGGGAAGACGTTGGCGAGAATGGATACAGATGTAGGTGGACAAGGATGGGTGGTCAATCACACGATGGGTCCTCGGAGTGGAAAGAAACGGTATACATATCCTTCAATCGTGTGATGTTTCGAGTATTTAATATTGATGATTTGGAGTAAAATTGAAGCTGTTTCTGTGCAATTGCTACTCGTTTTTTGGGTGACCTTTAAATTCTTTTTTACGCTTGTATTTCTTGTAACCAAAGCAATTGAGACAGTTCAACTAGCTCATTGGCTGAAACTACTCACAAGTTTCTGTTGTTGAAAAGTATCTGTTGAATGACAGCTAAATCTGGTTGGAAAGGTAAATGAAAAGCTACTTTTAAGGGGGTAGAATGTCTTAGAACTTGTGGTAAATGAGCTGGTTGTCCCTTCCATGGTACATATTTATTTCAGTTGACTCTCAAGGGTGCATAAGCTATTGGGGACTCTCATGGTGCAATCTAATTTTAAAAATTCTAAGGAGGGCATCATATTTCTGGAATGAAGTTTAGATATCATTCTAGTGTATTTTAGTAATGAGAAAAAAAAAAATTCCTTAATAATCTAATTTACAGAAAATTTCAAAGTGTAGGTGCTTTATAGGTTAATGGCTATAAAGAAAGTGATGATTTTCTCTACTTTGAGGGTATGGAGAGTACTTCCCTAGAAGCAGGCTAAAGTGGTTGTGCCTTTAACGATTGTTATGTGATTACTGACTCCAGTCATATTAAAAAGTACAACTTTTTTGAAGTAACATTCTGCCACATACAAGCTATGGATCTTTTGAAGGTGGATGACATTTTCTTTTTGTAATTGTGCCAATGCCAATATGAAAAAATACGTAGCCAAAGCACTGAGCGAGCTTAAACATGGTCATCACACCATCATCATATGATTATTGGTGCTATAGCTTTAAGCAATTAGGATGTTAGCATGTGGAGAGGATGGTCGCTGTCATGGAGGGACACAGACTTTCATTGAAACAATGGTAATTACTGTCACTTGTACTACTAGCACATTATCTTTGGAAAGGGCATGAAGTTGGAAATACAAGGTGAATAGTTCATGTTCTCATGGTTTGGAAATTGAATTTTTTTTTAAATGACTAGCATGCTAATTAACAACTATTTCACATGCTTTTCTATATCCAGATGCATCTGCGTTGTTGGAGAAAATACTTGTGGCATCTTTTCTTGTTCTGAGATTATTCCACAATTTTGGAGTCTAGTTCGAGTGATGTATCACTTTTCATAAGTGTAGAGTCTATAATTAGTCATCTGCTTTTAAGCTAACATATGACATTTTTTTTATAACCACATTAAGTATCATCCCAGGTGGATGCATTTAATTGGATTTATTGATCTCATTGACAGTGGTGGGAGAAAAGTGACTGGACCGGATACAAAGAACTAGGTACTTGCTGATCCTATTTTTGCAAGTCCTGTTGGTTATTTCTATGTATCAAATGAGATATCTTGATAGTTTTTGACCTTCTAGTGAAAAAATTTCGACTATTTTGTCCAGCGGCTGTTTTGTTGAAATTGTAACTTACTGATTTGACTTAAATTAAGCTTCTGCCTGATATTGATGAAGTAAAAGTTTTTACCTTTCAACATCTGTATATAAATTGCTCAACTGTTTATGACTCCATCCTAGTTCAATTGTCTCTTACTCTTGGTACATCTTCATTTAGTTTTGTTCATTCCTTGCAATTTTTATTGAGACAGTGGTCTCCAGTCCTTAGGATTGCCACAAGGATGACATATGTACTTCATTTCCAGCTATCCTGAAATCCAATAGGCATCTCAAGTTTTAAAAATATGTAAGCATGGATCCAACTGCCCATTTCATTTTTCTTGTTTGTGTGAAATATAGTGCTTGTCAATCACTGAGCCGAATGAATAAAGTAATCTGTTGATTCTTGTCCATTCATGCTTCTGGACTATGCAATACCATTGAAATGATGATGCATACTATATTACTATTTGTGTAGTTAGGTCTAGAAAGCACCCTGGTAATTTTCACTTTTCTGTCTTTTGGCTAATTAATCAGAATGTTACTTCATTCTGTCCATTCATAAAGTTCTATCTTCATACAGGTGTGGAGAAATCTGGTAGAAATGCTGAAGGGGATTCATGGTGGGAAACGTGGCAGGAAAATCTTCATCAAGATGAATGGAGGTCTTTATACTCACCTTTTTGTTCTTGTAAATAAAGTTTGCAAAAAGAAGATGTAGTCACTTTCCTGTTAGTGTGCCACTAAACACAAGTCAATAATTCTGGTTGTGACCTTGCAGTAATTTAGCAAGGATAGAGAGAAGCGCACAGAAACAAGCAAAATCTGGCACTGAAAATGCTGGGTGGTATGAGAAGTGGTAAGCCAATGTATTTCAATGCACATTAATGCAATTTTTGTTTCTTGGTTTTGCACTTGAGTGACTGTGTAGTGGTATTTCACGTTACTAAGGTATTGATGTTATATTTCTCATCTGAATATAGGTGGGAGAAATATGATGCTAAAGGCTGGACTGAGAAAGGGGCACATAAATATGGTAGACTGAATGAACAGTCATGGTGGGAGAAGTGGGGAGAGCACTATGATGGAAGAGGATCTGTTCTCAAATGGTTTTTTTAATTATCCCTTTATATCATTTTGAACTTAAATGTGCATTGTGCAACTACCTTCTTCTCTGGATGCTCGTGTATTATATGTTCATTGACTTGACCGTGCAACATATGAAATTCAGATTTTATCTGTAATCACCCACATTTCGATTTTTTATGATTCTGAACATCAGACGAAAAGGAGTAAAAAGGAAAATTGTTAGAAAGTTGCAGAATTTCATAGAAATTTTAAGATGATAATGAATGATATTCAAGTTATATTTTTCATTTCTTTATTTGAATGATGCTGTGAGAAGAACTCAAAAATTACACGAACTTTAGCTTTTTCTCTGTTTATGTGTTTAATACATTTAGAGTCTTGCAGATGACTCTCTTCTTGTAAACCTTCTCAGGACGGATAAGTGGGCTGAGACTGAGCTTGGGACCAAGTGGGGAGACAAGTGGGAAGAGAAGTTCTTCGCTGGTATAGGTTCACGGCAAGGGGAGACATGGCATGTTTCTCCCAGTGGTGAACGTATGTCTAATCCTTGTATTCACTAGTTGTGATGTTTTCTGAATAACATCATATCTGCTTGATAAACATTGTTATGAAATGTTTTGGGCCATCCAATATATTCTTCGATGTCATAGGTGACTTCAGTTATTATTGTAAAGTAACCAATATCCGCCCCTGGAAGTATCTCTTACCAAAAATGCCTAGTGGAATGATTTTGGCATATCTTTAGGCGCTCTGAAACCAAAACCCTTTCTCTTTCTGGGAGAAACAAAGGTGCTTAAATCTGTGTATTGTTGATGGAGTAACAGGACACGATAGTATGTTAAACTGGTTGACCCTCAGAAAACATGAAAAACCAAATTTCAGTGCTGTTTCATTGTTTGAAGGCGGCCTTGATCTTATTTTCTGTGATCTGAAATGAGTCATTTCCATGTTGAGTGTTTGAGATGTTCACGTTTGGTTTTATTTCTAACTTGGGATTGTATTGTGTACATAATAATTTATTTTGTTGTTTCCCTTTTGCTCAGGTTGGTCAAGAACATGGGGTGAAGAACACTTTGGAAATGGGTATGGGTATCTCACTCTTGAAACTCTTTATGAATGCAGCAAAGCGTCTCTGGTGACAGGCTAGCGGCATAGCAATGATGATTTGTTTAATTTTGGTGTTATAGGAAGCCGCTTGTCTAATGGTTGTTTCTGTTTGCCGTTTTGGATACTAATCTAGCTTTTCTTCTAGCAGCAAAGTGCATAAATACGGAAAGAGCACAACGGGTGAAAGCTGGGATATTGTTGTGGACGAGGAAACCTATTATGAGTAAGAAACTTTTCGTTATATCAAATTAGTGAGTTACATGCGTGTAGTTCACAAGAACTCGAAGAATTGTTCTAAATTTTGATGGATTTTGAATTTTGATGAAGGGCTGAACCTCATTATGGTTGGGCGGATGTCGTAGGTGACTCGAGTCAGTTACTTTCGATCAAACCTCGGGAGAGGCCCCCTGGTGTCTTTCTGAGTCTAGACTTTGGGTCTTCTCCTCCACCTCCACCTGACGAGTCATCCGAAGAATTGCCTCCCTCACAATGAGAGCCAATTTTTGGGCTCCTACTTTTGCTTAGGTGGTTAGATTGATTCAAAAGTCCAAATGATATTGTCTGAGCCTCTCGGAACAGAATATTTATTGTCACTTGCTCTTTTCAATTAATTCATTCTTTTGATTGTTACCCTTTTCATGTCTTCCATTTAGACGCTGGTTATAACACTTTGGAATAATTTACTTTTGATTTAAATCTTAGCAAGAGAGCCCCTTTCCGTCCGGCGTCTGGTTTCTAATACTGCCAGAACGTCTTTACCAGTGTGCTAAGCCCAATTTTTAGTATTCGAGTATCTGGCACTGCAGTACCTCGAAGCAGTGTGCCCCAACGTGCTTGCACTGTGGTATCCTTCCCCAGTTAAGCATTGCCGCAGAAGGGGGCTCTGTCATTTCACGCATTAGCTGATAAGCGCTATCGCAAGAAATTTCTACCACACGGCGCATAAAGCAATTGTCAAATCTAAATGGAGAACAGCAACCAACAGTAGCCGTGATAGTCTCTTTCAAAAATGGCCAAATGTAACTTTTAGGTTCTTTTACAGCTGCCACTGTGACCGTTGCTCTCCTGCTACATGATTCTAACATAAATTAGTTAATTGCAAGAACTCAACAACCTAAGAGTTTGTCAACTGAGAACATGTATGACCCAAGACAGAAAAAATAGAAAGTGTGGCTTAAGACTACAACCATTTGTTTGGAGGTGTGAAAAGGTGCACAAACAATGATTTCGTGGTAAACACAAGGGACAGTTCAATATTTCGCTCTATCTAACAAATCTTGAAAGACTCCGATATCTTCGTTAGAAACCCTTGCTCAGCTTCATTGCATCGGCCGAAAGGTAAGATGCAGCTCCATCTTCAACACCTGGGATGCGTTCAATCCCAGACTTTACCCGTACGCTGTTACTGTAGGTGAAATTTTACATAGCAGCTAAGTGTCATGAACCCAACATCGCGGCGTTTTTCACAGAGGTGTGCTACCACTTTGTTCTATGGATGACTCTATATGCAAGACGATTGCATAGTGGTCAAAGGTTAAATACACATGGAAACTGTTGACCAGGATGCAAGCAAGCCGATACTATTTTTTGGAAAGAATCCCCTACAAACAGCTTTTTTAATCTGAAAGCATCTCTTCCAACTCAGGATCATCGGAGCTTGATAAGTCATAATCCAAACCAGTTCCATTGAAGAGACCCCTCTCTAATAGCTCATTCTGATCCTCACCGTCATCCATTTCAGACCATTCTGGCCGTTCATCAACATTTTGATCGTCAATAACATCTTTTTGAGTGCCATCAGAGGACTTGCCAAATTTCCTAGGTCCTGAATCTTTCTTAGTCTTGGCCTCAGAAACTTCACATATGCAGGTAGACGGGTTCTCGTGAAACTCACCCCTGCCTGGCCTCACTTCGTTTGGCTCCCCCATGAAACCTCTCTGAAAAGTACGAACTCTAGAAGCAAAGGTTTCCCAAGTCATGTTACTTTTGTTTAAGAATAACCGATATAGTTTTTTGGCATTTGGACGAATAGTAGGCTTGTGTCCGAAATATCTCCTGCAAAGGGAAACACTTGCAAGTTAGCAGGAACCGAGAAATGGACCAGAAAAGGTTTGGGGGAGAAGAAAGAAAAGAAAATAAGCCATACCTTCGTCCAGCTAACATTCTAGCCATGTTACCATTGTTATTGGTGACAAAGACATCACTTTCGTCACAAACTATGAAGTCAAGTGCAGCCATGCGAGAAGAAAATGAAGAAAATGGTTCCAACTCCTCCTTAGTAGCTATAGTCTCTTTTGAATAGAAATTTGGGAACAGTGCTTTCAGGGGTGCCAATGTATCTTCCCCTCCATATACTTCCCCAGACGCCACATAAATATTGACATCACTGCCATATCCCAATGCTCTAAGCATCAGACCTACTTCTTCTGGTGTGAGTGGGCACTTTCCATGCCTCCTTTCCTTGTCAGGATTGCTAGTCTACAGGTAAATGTAAAGGCTCTCAGACAACCTCATTCACCATCACTGCTACGTCCAAGTAGTAAGAGCAGAAAACAAATCCACACACACACAAAATACACACAGAGACTGAAAGATGTATAGGGAAGTGTCATGCAGGAAAGCCTGCTATCATTTTTCGGATTTTCATTTTGTGTCTTTAAAATGCAGCAGATAAGGTTTAGATCTGAGACATTCTAGAATAGAATAATGGGATCTCACATGTAAAGTTTTCCACCTCCTTCGTATTGCAGCCAGCTGTTTCCTTTCCTTTTCTCCACCACCATAATAACATCCTGAGAACGCAAGCATATCAGGTTCAAACCTGTAACAAAAAAGACCTAGTTGCATCAAAACACTCGCAATGGAAAAACATTAGCTCCCTGTTATGATATATACTATGCAATGAACATTTTTTGCCACATAAAACAGACAAGGCCATTACAATCAATATATAAACTGGGTAACAGCCTCCTATATTTCCACATCACTCCGTATCATCATAATTAAAATCATGCTCTCAAATGGCAATGCTGTTTTTGCAATCTGGTTCTAAATGAAATTGAGCCTTCAATTCATATGAGTTTATCTTGCGCATGTGCTTGTGGAATCTATGTGCACACACAGTAGAAGAACCTATGTCTGCAGATGACATTCTATTTCATCATCAGGGGGCGACCATCAACATGAAAGTTTGAACAAAGCTTCAAAAGGCACAATAGGCTCTAAACAATCACACAAATTATATATCAGAATAAGGTAAAGATGATGTTGATTTCAACAGAGGACTCAGTAACAGATGCAAAGATCAATCAAACTACCTCAGGTGCAACGCAATAAAATGCTTGCTTTTCATCCTCATTCGATGTACCAATTTTTTACCCATATCAAGTATTGGATAGGTAAATCTTAAAGCATGATAGTTAACTCTACATCTCAACTTTTGCAAATCTGTGGCCAACTTGTTTGCTAGCCTGTAATCAAACTTTGTAAGCTGAACAGCCTGTAAGAGAATAAAGAACAGTAAGTGTCCATTCCCAGATTAGTCAGATACACATGCAAGGTAGCGTATGAAAGTCCATGCCATCCAAAAGCAACAGTGGGAAAATGTCAGAGCAAGGATGTGTTCATTCGGTCAAGTAGATCAACATACTTCTTGAGCATGTCCAATATATAAATGTAAATGTTTTCACTACTCAGATCATCTATTCCAAAAAAATAAAACTTTACAAATGAATGAAGTCTAAAAAATTCTGTAAATTCAAAGAGATCGAGATTCAGTCTGACATATGCACACATATGAACAAATAGATTAAGAGGCAGATATATTCCTTTCTAACCTTTTTTTTCCCGTAAATTTTATTTTATTTTATTTTATATTTTGGCTACTTCCACAGGTGAAATTCTACAAATATTTCCCTTAATTTGGAAAATGGTATCCTTTAGTTTTACTAAAACACAGACACAAAATGCTAATCCAAAATGTGAGGTCGCATGAGTCTCCTCAAGTTGAAATCCTCTGATCTAATGGTCTAGGTGATATTAGCGAAATATAGTACTATAGGCAAGGCAGCCACCTCACAGTTTCAATAAGAAAGAGCTTAGCTTACTGGAATCAAATGATCTTCAATAAGAGATGAGCAAATCAAGATACGGGAGCAATTATGCATGGGACGTTGAAACATATTGTGCTTTCCAAGCAACAACACCAATAAATTGACCAACGACATCAAAAAATAAGTAAAACAAAAGCATAATCCTAAAATTCAAAAGGCTAGAATGTGCAGAAGTTAAAAAAGAAAGCATAATCCTACAATTCAAGAGGATTTTCAAAATCTCCAAAAAGAAAAAGGAGGCAATCAAAAAGTGCTAGAGAAATGAAAACTTACATGCCTTTTCAAGAGAACAGGAAGTACACGATTCTGATAACATCTTTCACTACACTTCCTTGGGACACGCATGGTGTATGGAGTCAATGTTTTCCCTCCCTTCCTTGGGAGATTCTTTATAATTTTAACATCTTTTGATAGGAATGATATAAACCAATTTACATCAAAGATCTCTGAGAAGTTACTGCACAGACAAAGTGAGAAATCTGTTATCTCACTCTGAAAAATTTGAACAACAGCTCTTATTTATAACGCAAACAGTTAGACGAAATTAAAAATATCCAAAATGGCAAATAGAAGTAGCAGAGCATTAGAATCATTCCACTGCTAACCTAGAATCTTTCCAGAAAGACTTTTGGTCTAGCTTTGGAACAACAAGAGTAGCATTTAATATTCGGGCAGCAACAACAGCATCTGTTATCTGTCAAATGGTAGGTCTGCTAAGCTTGGTAACAGCAGAAATCAAATATTCAAATATCATATCAACAAATGCCAGAAACAAGACATTGGTTCGCTAGTTCTTGTCACAACCTATATAACCACAAAGCATTTTGACTTTCTAACTAAGCAAACCAACCTGCTTCAGTACAATCCTACTTCTAGATTATGTAAATTGAGGATGTCAATGAATTAGAGTAAACCATTTGTGGCTATCTATTTTACACCAAGATGATGCAAAAAAAGAGGAAAATAAAACATCAGAAAGGTACAGCCCAGCTGAATTGCTTGAATTAAGGCTATCCAGAAACATCTATTAACATCTTCAGATTGCATCTTGAAAAGGCAAATATTAAGTACGTGAAGACTGATGTTTCAGCAGAAGCTCCATTACAAAGTAGGAATCTAGCACCAGTGCAAGCAAAATCCATAGACAATGAAACAGATACATCCATAAATGACGAGAAGATTCGACATTGTTAGCCAATTGCATGTATAAGTTCAAACAAATCTATAAAACACAGTTGACTCAATTCTCATTATGCCCAGCTCAAACTTTCATCTCAATTTGCATTCACTATCTCAAAAACAAATATACACTTATGCTGCATTCACACTCGTACAATTTATATAACCACAGCTAAATTCAACTCTGACATATACAAGATCTTTCAGCCTAAATCTACCAACCTACTTTTCCAGAGAAAGCTACTCATTGTTCTTTCAAAACTATTACTCTGAGCTCAAACTAGCCCATGTGGGAAGACCACATGGGCTGAAATCATTAAATCACGAAGTAATAATGTCATTATTCTTTTCTTAAGGAAGACTGGGACCCAACACCCTGATTTATTTACTAGAATTTAATTTAATTTATTTAATTAAGTAATTCAAATTTTTTGGTATATTTATGTCTTTTTAAGTGTACAAGGAGACACTTGAAATTCTAATGTTTAATAAGATAAGATTCTGCAGAAACATCTATTCTGTTAAGAGAAACTCAATAGAAACAGGCATTTGAAAACAGGATCTAAACAAGTTGAAACCTGGTATTAGTGTCTCAATCAGTGTGGCTGGGCATTCACCTACTTCTTTAGTGAAAAACTGAATGCTATAGGCCTCCACGGTATGTTTATATATCACAAATATTTCATTTAACAAGTTTGAAGTTCCGTGTCAGCAATCTTCCAATAGTTCCATTATATTTTCCATATTTTCCAGAACTTTTAAGATTGCATGCTTGCTTCCAGCAATCAACAATTCAAATAATACATATAGTTTTTGTTCAGTAATGTAGTACAAGTTTTCAGTTATATGCTTGACTTTGTTGATTACTATGTCTGAGTTTTCAGTCATATGCTCAACTTTGTTAACCGCTATACGAAAGTTTCCAGTTACTCTTTCCCTGCAAACATCCATTCCAGTAAACAAGAACTGTAACAGAACTATTCCTTACAACCACTGTAATAGATGTAAGTCCAGAAAATTACCCCAGTTCTCTGTTGATTCAGGCCTCCACTGGTTGCTATCGCCAAGTATCGATTAGGATGAGTCGTAGCTTCAGCTTCTATTTTTTTTTAAAGAAGAAAAAAATATTTTAGATCAAATTAATTACAGCGAAACCTCCATTTTCTAAAACCCAATTGGAGGGGTAAAAACACTATATGAACAGTGCTAACTACTGATAGCAATGTGATGATTAAATTAATCAAATGAGAAGCCCTAGGTAACATAAACAAGAGGAGATTGCCAAATCACACATATTTTTATACCAGTACAAACACACACTAAAAAGAGGTTTCGCACCTTGAAACTTCTTGCTGGCGTTGCTACATCCATGGTACAACTTTGAATTTCTGGAATTCCAGAGATCGGGACTGGATCTCCCCCCACCTCTCTAATCCTCGAAATTCCAGAAATCACTGTCAGTAAAGAAACAACGAGATCCAAGAGAACCTGAAAACTAAAAGCGAAGAAAACCAGCGTCTCAAAAAGCAGAAAATCCCTAACCGGAACACGGAAATCCGAGGTTTCAAGCTCGCCGTCATCAACAACCTTAAGCTGTACATAAATTCAAGAAATAAATCCCACATATTGTAGACGAGGAATGTATTCAGCGATGGAGTTAAATGTATGACTCTGTGCTTTTGTTTGTGTGTGTGTGCGAGAGAGAGAGAGAGAGAGAGTACGGTATGGCGGTGGCGAATGTGATCGTAATCGACCGGCGAAGGAGCGAGAAACGAGAGGAGAGCGAACAGAACGAGAAGAGCGCCGGAGACTGCGGAAACGAGCGGCAAAAGTCGCCGGAGCCGGTGGTAATCGTGGTGGCGGCGTCTTTGGACAGCCATTCTGTCGTTGCTGCTTGGAATTGCGGTTGAGCTTCGCGCGCAACGCTGCACTTCTCTCCACTCTGCGCTAGAATTTCCGGAGGACTCTAATCCCTCTGATCCGATGAGCTCTCATTCCCTGTGGCACACCCCGACGGAGGTAGGAGGCCACTGGAATGACCGTCAGCTATAGAAGACACGGCGACGACAAACGGGTTTGGGAAGCAACGAGAGGGAGACGTTTAGCTGTCTAATCAGTGCATCCCAAGCGGCACCACACCGCCCTGTATTCCATATAGAAAATTCACCCCCGAACCACCGAACGACCCTACATGTGCAACTCACGTGGTGCACCTTTGGCTTTTTGATGGTGAAGTTCAACTTGTGTCTTGCTCAAGTAATAATGCCCTGCGCCACTTATGTAGGCAAGGTATCGGCGAATCTCTAGAGACTAATGGCTAACAAGGTTCTGCAATCTTGGCAGAGAAGCTACTAAATTCTTTATCTATGATAAACCCCAGTGCCAATTGTCCACAATAGCTCAATATTGTCTGAATTATAGCAGATTTTGCTTTCGCAACCGCCTGATCAATTGATCGGACGGTTTGAGGCCTTCTCGATCGGCATCCTGGAATATTGTATCTTCTACAAATCACCCCAACCTAATCCCGTGGACGACTTGGATTTCCCACACGTGCACAACCCTCATCTCTGGAAGGTGACGATTCCCGCACGATTAAACCCTGCGCTTTCAACCACTTCACTGCCAAACACTCGCTCTCTGTCTCTGTGCTCCTTGTTAATGGCGAAGATTTAGGAGGAGTAGGGTTTGATCGAATTCTATCCGATTGCTTAAAATGTACTCCTTAACGGTGAAGCCCTCCTTTGTGCCTATAGTTTCTCCTTCTTCTTCTTCTTCTTCTGCTTCTTCTTCTTCTTCGTTGTCTAGTTCTTATTCTTTCTCTCAGTCATGTTCTTCACTTAGCATCTCGTTAAGAACTAAGTGCAGAGAAACAAAAAGACTTCCTTTGAGAATTCACGCTTATGATTCTTCCAAGAATGACGCTTCTGATGCCTCTGGCGATACCAAACCTCCTAACGGCTCACTGGTCTCTCTATTCTCTCTCTGCATAAATTTATATGTTCGTTTATTTGAGAATTTTTGTTTGTTTGTATTTTTTGTCTTTCTCAAGATTTTCACCAACATTTCCTGGAATGGTAAAGTTTCTTTTTATTTGAGTATTTTGGATTACGCTGTTCATGCTGATGATTTCTAGTTGACGATAGAATGTGGTAGAATGGTGATGAAAGGGGATTAAGTGTGCGAAATTGGGGTATAGATGCCGTTGGTTGCAAAGCTGTGCAGAATATCATAGATAAATTGAAGTGCCTAGACATGATATCCAGTAAACGGCGTTTACCTAAAATTGCAAATATAATTTTCAGTACATGATTGGGGCCAAAGCAGTAGTCTGCCGTACATATTGCTGCAGAGATTGCCTCTATAGAGGCTATGGGATGCCAGGAATGCTTGGAGTTGGAACTAGTGGATCATTGCTCGGTGTAGCTAGGAGCCACCATTGAATTATTGCATCCTCTATATTAGTCTTGTTGATATTGGCTTAAGGAAGTATTCTTGAGACCAACTTATGGTGTTTCAAAATCGTGGCTAAACTGTGATGCCTTAGTGCGTCAGACACTGAATTTGGAAGTATTTGACACTAGGCTTCCAAATGGTGTGCCGAAGTTTTATGATTGTAGTGTAGGGAAATATAAACCACTCCAATTCTCCTAATTTGGAATATCTACTTTCTGCAGTTATAGTTGACTGTATGTGTACCTTTCTGAAATTTACAGCCAAAGACCAGAAGAGAAATTCTATTGGAGTATGTGAAAAATGTTCAGCCAGAATTTATGGAGTTGTTTGTGAAGAGGGCACCTCAGCAGGTATGTTACCATCCATTTTTTGCTATAAAGTCCTGCTGCAGTGTTAGTTAGAGGTTTGTGTTTTCCATGGCAATGATTTTTTTCTGTGGGAATGAATTATCTTTATGCTCACCTTTCAGGTAGTTGATGCAATGCGTCAGACGGTGACAAATATGATTGGAACACTTCCACCACAATTTTTTGCAGTAACGGTCACTACTGTAAGTGCAGTTATATTTTGATATGGAAACTACCGCAAGAATTTCATAATCATTTGGACAGAATATTCAATCATAATTATTACGCTGGGTTGATTACTTAATGCATATATTTTAGCAATGCTATACTGTCCCTCTTGAGGCATGATACATTTTCAATGTAACTTTTTATTGAAGTTAGATTAGTTGGCTTCTGTTTCAGGTTGC
This sequence comes from Casuarina equisetifolia, assembly GCA_028551475.1. Lineage (NCBI taxonomy): Eukaryota > Viridiplantae > Streptophyta > Magnoliopsida > Fagales > Casuarinaceae > Casuarina > Casuarina equisetifolia. The sequence goes on along the minus strand of CM052356.1, from coordinate 8,272,635 downwards.
TGAAAACCTTGCACAACTAATGTACAGTGTCATGATGACTGGATATATGTTTAAGAATGCACAATACCGTTTGGAACTGCAACAAAGCTTGGAGCAGGCTGCTCTTCCTGAAGTGCAAGATAAAAAGGCAATTTCTTTTCCTCTTTTTCCCAGAAGAATCAAAATGTGTTATGTTGTTGCTTTTGAAGAGAAATTAAAATTGATTACAATTTGACGGCAAGTTCAATGATCTCTCTTATGGGAATTGTGAGAACTGCTCCTAATAGGCGCCTCAATTGGTAGCACTCCACCATGACATTACTCCAGTCATCGATAGGATGGTTATAGAATGGTAAAACAATACAGTCCATCTGAGACTTGTATACTATAATGTGCATGGTGTTGATGTTGGACTTCCATGTGATCAGTCATAAAAATGCAGAAATTCTGGTGAGCATTATTATAGGCCAGTTTATGAAGTCCCCTTTTGTCCTCCATGGGGAAAGTCTTACCACCTTAACTATATACGCTGAATGATTATAACGACACTGGGGGAGATGCGATCAACCCACAACTCCAAGTCTCATAACCCGACATCATGTCAGCTGTCCTCTATAGAATAAGTGGTTGCTCAGTTGCCCAGTGTTTGGACATTGAGCCTACCCGTCCTTTCAGCCAGCTGCAGTGGAGTTTGTTTCTTGTGCTAGAGTTAAGGATTGTGCTACCCATGCTGACCAAAATCATCATCTAGACTTGGGGTTGTGCTATGTTTTTGACATTTACTGCTTATTGTAGGAGACACCTGACTGTAATGGCTTGTTATCCCCTATGTTGCCACACAAAATATCTTTGCTTGCATGGAGTGAGGTTTATTGGGTCTATCTATTACTGACCAAAATTTCATTAATAGGAATTGTAAATAGTTGGTGAATTATATCCATCTATTTGTGCATTATTTAAGTGGTTCATATTATTCTTTTGGGATGCTTTTTCAATATAAAAATATATATTTTCTCCCCCACTTTTCTAGGTAAAAAGGGGGAAGTGGAGGAGTTGGGTGTCAAACCTCAGACCTTTTGGTCCTAGGCAACATGGATTGCCAATTGAGCTACATGCCTACTGATGACATATATTTCCTGTTATGTTAAATACGACCTAACTCCAGCTTTAGTTGGTATCTTTTTTGACCTTATCTTATTCCTGTTACAGGATGTGCCCGATTATGCACCTGGTACACAGAAGAATGTGAGTGGGGAAGTTATTCGGTGGAATAATGTTTCTGGTGCTGAGCGAATTGATGCAAAAAAGTACATAGAGTTACTTGAAGCTGAGATTGAGGAACTGAATCGTCAAGTTGGTAGAAAATTGAATGGGCCAAACGAATTGTTGGAATATCTAAAATCTCTGGAGCCCCAAAATCTGAAGGTAAGGAAAAACTGCAGTCTTCTTGCCTGTATATATATATATATATATATATTTGTTTTTATTTTATATTTTATATTTTTATAATGTCACTGATCCTCTGAAACTTTATTTACGTGGCTTCAACATTTTGCAGGAGTTGACAAGCAGTGCTGGAGAGGATGCTGTGCTTGCTATGAATACATTCATAAAGCGCCTTTTGGCTGTCTCAGATCCTAATCAAATGAAGGTCTGCCTTTTATATTGGACTCCTTGATCCTTCTTTACTTTTCTGTTTGCCGATCAATTTATATCTAGTCAGCTCTCTGCTTTCTACATTCTTTACAGAGATTCCTCTAGTAAGCAAAGAATATGGCCAAACTTCTCCAAGATAGCGGTGTTGAATTTCAGCAAATTGGTAAAATGTTTTTAAGTAATCTAGGTTCTCAGAGCTGCTGAGAACTTCTTGCTTAGTAGGCTGATTCCTTTCGCTTATCCCAACACCAACTGGAGTGTGAAAATGCTTAGTTTTTGAAAAGGGGATAGCTTGACAGGGACATAATCAGAAAATTTAGTGCAGAGGCACATAAAGACTCGTGCCGTCTATAAAATTATATCAAATCATTGCTTTGATTTCTTAAAAATCAGGTAGGAGTAACCTCTTGCATTGTTACATCTTTGTTGAAATGAGTTTGAGTGCTTTATGGTTGAAGCAACTGTAGCACCTAATTGGTGATGTATCATAAAGTTAAGTTTAATTGGTTGTCCATCAAGAGTTCAAACCTAGTTCCATGGTTTTTCTTGGTCATATGTGTTGGCTTTATTTAATTAGTTGTTTGATATAAGTAATTTTGTCTCACAAGGATCTTGCATGCAGTTTCTGATGCTTGAGTGGAGTGCACAACTCTTCTTTTATATCGACTACTGCTGCATGCCATTTGGAATGATCATTAGAGATATTAACTTTCTTGAAATTTGTATCCAACCATGACAGACAAGTGTAACAGAGACAAGTGCGCCAGAACTCGCCAAGCTTCTTTATTGGCTGATGGTTGTTGGTTACAGCCTCCGCAACATCGAGGTCCGTTTTGATATGGAACGAGTGCTTGGGACTCCTCCAAAGCTTGCTGAATTACCTCCAGGAGAAAACATTTGAGGCACCGCAGATTGAACTTCAGAGAACAGAAAAGTTTGGTGCTGTTGAAGCATGTTCATCTTAATATACTGGAACACTAAGTGAAACAAGAGGCTTTCTAGTTTTTGACGCAGCTGAAGGCCTCATCCATAGGTGATTCATCGTTGGGGAGGCAGATTTTCCACATGTCGAAATTCTTGTCAATCATCAAAACTAAGTTAATATATATCTAAATATATTATTATTGTTATTATTATTATTATTATTATTTTCTTTATTTTCTCCCTCATGCGATCCGCGAACGATTATAAAAATTTTCGAACGCTAAGTTTCTCGCGTTCTTAACATTGTTACAAGGATGGTACGTGCCCTGCGTATTAGTTTATACTAGGAAGAACAACGACCAATAGTTCCCCCGAGAAGTCAGAAAAGGATAAATTAAACTAAAAGATTGCCTTTTAACTTCTTGCTCTTTATTTCCATTGAATTGAACGAACATTTACACGGACCAACTCATGCAAGATAAAATTAAGTCATGATAAACATTTCAGATCTTTCGCCGGAAGGGGCATCTCTGACTTGTTATTTCAACATCAAAGTTGTCAAGTATACCCTTCGGAAGACCTTGTTTCACATGTCATAACTCCGGAGAGGAAAAGAAAAGGATGCATAAAAAATACATCACGCCCCAACCTCAAAAACGGAGGCATTTACAGAGAATCTTACAACCCAATCCAACAATTGGCAAGATTTGATACCAAATTCCTGTCCAGCTCAGCCTCCTCTGCTAGGCATCTCAGTCAGACATCTTATTGGGCTCTTTGAAAGTCAGCTGATCTCCAATTAAAAAGTTGCGAAGAAGCCGGTGAGCATCACCGATTGTGCAGTATGACGAAATTGGGACAAGCCTGTCAATGATAATACAAGCAGCTTTGTCCTCCGCCCACCATCAGGACATTCGCATGGCCCTTTCCATATGACAAGCTTATGATCAGTTTACTGGTCCGAGTTGATCCACGAACACCTCATTCTCATGTCCATCAGGCAACAGTTATCCCCGTATTGTAGTTTCTTAACAGTCTTCTAACCCAAGGACTTTTATCTGGTGACCAACATACTGAGAAACCCGCCATAGCACACCATCTTAAATTCATAAGTGCAACAGCAACCTTCTCAGAATGCTTGAACAACTGCAGAATCCGAGAATCTGCTTCCAAGTCTTCAGCAAGGATGAAGTCTTCCTCAAGTTTTGTGTTTTCGTGTTCAGTGCCATCTTCACTCAACAACACAAGCACACTCAAAACCCGCAATGCTTCCACAGCCGTGCTGTGAAAATCGCACGCTACATAGGTAGAAAACACATAATTGCAGGTTGATGGATCTGGCTGGATATTCTCTTGTAGCATCCTCGCAACAATATACTCAGTTACATCGATCCTTCCCTGGCGTAATACAGAAGAGAAGAACTGACGTCAACAATGTTTCTGACAACATATAGAAAATGCAACCGGTCTGACTCGCCAAACCAACATCTACTGTTACTTATATAGGTAAAACTTATGGTAATAAGCAGTGAGTTTAATAATGAGGTTGAAGTTGAGATTGAGGAACTTTGTTTGGCGAAAAAACACCTATTTTTGCAAGCACCTGGCACTTTTTCAACATCCATCGACAATCATTGGGCCCTTATCCTCCCGCACTTTTTTTGAAACTACAAAGTGCAACATCGTATGTATGGCAATGGATCATAGGAAATAGCACCAAATAACTTGGTCGGACAATACAGGGCCACGACAGGATAAAATTTGGAAAATTAGTATTTAGGATTTGACATGAAGGAGAAAAAGTGAAGCAAATACCTTTCAAATGTACCTCAAGTATTGAAACTGATGTGGAATCTGAGGTTATAAAAGAAGGGGGTTGAAACTTAAGTCCAAAGCAGATATTTCAGTCCATAATATAGTGGGTCGTGAGTTTATAGATGCACCGTAAGTAGAAGCCAAGGTTAAAACATGAACAACAAGATCTATCCAGAAGTAAATCTGCTTTGTAATGTAGATGCGTATAAGTGCATGGATATATGCAAGCTGGCAAGCGAAGATCAGTGATGTTGCAGATCACATACAATAATTTTTTATTTTTTTTATAAAAGCAACCATCCAAAAAGTTAATTAGAAACAGTGTAACTAGATTGACAAATCAACGGACCTTGATATATATACCAAGAATGACAAACGAAGCATGTCTGAATTTTAAGCTTTTTGCAATATAAAACTAACTTTTACTGTGAACAGCTTTTAAGTTTTTGAAAGTGAAATCATCCAGAAGACACATCAACTCCAAGACTCCGAATGAAGAATGATGGAAGGGATAAAAGGAAATGATACAGTACCGTTTCACATGCTTTTTTAAGAATGGTGTTGAATAACAGTACATCAACCTCAAGCTCCTCTGAGCATGATTGATCCAAAAGATTCAATGCTTCGCCAAAATTCTCATCTTCCAATAGAATCTGAAATGGAATAAGCTCATCATTGAGTATACTGATGATCCGAAAGCAACCAAATATTTTGTCCAACCAATGCCAAACTCAACTATCATTGAAAATCATTTCACACAAAAATCAGCAGGCTTTTCTATTTGGACTATGAGTAGGTAACAACATTCTAGTGGATATGCTATTGCTTTTCCCACATTCAGTTACATTTGTCTAAATTTACAATCATCCCTGGCTACGTTATACCACTCTGTTAGCTGTGAAGTGCTTAGAAAAACCGAGGTATGACAAGTAAACAAAAGGAATTCTGCCAACATATTACCAGAATAGCTATGCTTGATATCACAGGTGATACATGGAAGCAAGGATCATCTCTCATAAAGTGGAATACCTTTTTCTTGGTTCTTAGGCAGAAAATGGTATATGTGATTCAAGGAAATCAATTCTAAAAATTATAAGTAATAACGATCAAAACAGGTAAAGGCAAAACAGGAGAGATTCTTATTAAATTACGTTCCTTTAAGGGCACTAAATGCCAATAGGAAAAGAAAAAGTTGTTGGTTAACAATTATAAACAATGACTGAATTGATGGTGTCAAAAGAATGGGGACAACTTAAAAAAGGAATGAGGGTCAGGATCATATGCAAAAATATGGAGGCTTATCACATTAGATTTGTTGTTGACAATAATATCAAAATTCCCGATCAACATGGGCGATGAGATAGAGTGTTGAACAAGTATTGAGATGGAATTGCGAATATTTGTATGTTGACATGCAATGGTATCATCGAATATACTTCAGGCTGAAATTAAGTGCATTCATAATCTGTAGGCTAGCTAATTCAATCTGAAAAAGCAAAGATTGATATAGCCCATTGTGGAGGAAGGTTTTGGAGGATAGAAAGCAGAAACAATTTAAGGCAACTTTATGTCAGAAATAACATGCACAAATTACTCTTTGATTTAGAACAGATAGGAAGCCTACACTATTCAGGTATGAGAGAGTTAAAAGAAGTACCTTAATAAGAGCCGTGTAAGTCAATGTCTGTGGATGAAATCCGTCACGCACCATCATGGAGACCAGTGAGCAAGCAGATTTGAAACATCTTAAGACATTGCAACAATTAATCATTATATTATAAGTTACAGCATTTGGGGGGCAGCCCAGTGACTTCATATTTTTGAATATTTCTACTGCCATGTGACTCTGCATGTCAAGCAGAAATATAATCAAGACAAACAAATGGCAAATTACACCCACGCCGCAAGGAAACAGAAACTAAATGATTGCTACTGTGGGTGGGATGTACTTACTTCCTTAGCCTTGACAAGTGAATGTAACACATTATTATAAATATGCGTTCCAAGATAAGTGTTATTATGGCAGAAAAGTTTTTCTGCTACTTGTAGATACTGGATCAGCTCTTGTATCATTCCTTCTGCTCCAAGGGCTTTCAACTGAAGAGAAGAAAAACAGAAGGAAAAACCATGCTAAAGTTTTAAGCCATGAAAATAATGTCTACTATAGCAGCTACACATCAGATGACAACTGCAAAAATCAAAAGGCAAGAAAAGTATATCATGAAGCAAAATGAAAAACTACCAGCAACCATGGGATGAGTGAAGTCTTCCCAATCTAGCATCAGGCAGATTCTATTTATCAAGAAAGCACCCAGGCAAAGTTTCTTGGCTTTCTATTTAATCAGGTTTTACTTTCCCAGTCCAGGTCATGAAAATTGAAGAGAGATCCTAAATTGGAGAAAAAACTCAAAACTGAAAATCAGTGCTCGCAATAATTAAATTAGTGCATGCAAGTTTGCTTGCTTATCTCACTAAAAGATGGGTAAACATTGTATGAGAGTCCAATAATTAAATTATGCAATTTGATAGTTCAATCTTCACTTCTGATGGTCAACTTTGTTTTCATCAGTTTCCAATTAAAAAGATATAAATTATAAGGCTAGTAGTTACCAAATTATTCATCGACAGGTGATTGTGCTGAACACCATTTTTTGCCATGTCCATCTCAATAGCATTAATTCTCTTAGCAGCATCTGCCTGTGACAGCATATTGCCCTTTTCATATGGGGCATTTACATTACCAAATAATGAAAACAACAGCTCATATGTCCTGATATTGGGTAGAATCTTCAGATGTTTCATTCTAGCGAACATCTGCACTGCACGTTCAGGTTGGTCCTGCAGATTTAATGCAACATAATTTTAGATTGAAGGAAAGAACACCAAGAACTAAACAGTAGCTACCATCTAGTGCTATTGAACTTTAACAAAGCAACTGATGACATTAACCTTTACACAGATTATTTTTTAGAGAATCAGTAGAAAGATCCTAATGAAAGCTTCTAGAGTACTTCTCCAGCTAACATAAATGACTTATTCAATATGTCTACTATACAGATCCTACCACCAGAGCCAAATAGGAATGAATTCTCAGAGAATATTTTTGGTACACAATTCTATAGTCAGAGATATAACTGAAGCACATTGGTCCCATTACTTGCCCACATACTGTTAAAATATTTTAGGCACTGGAGCTGAAGACTCACTCCATGGCATATTCCATGCTAGTCTCAAAAAGTGTGAAAAATCAAACGACAACCAGCATAAAGAACTTGTTTGTGGTGTAAAGTTTAACACATATCTCACCAATCTGTCACATGCTGCAAGAAAAGCATTATATGGATGAGGATATGAACATTTTGAAATTTGATCCAGCAAAGACTTGGCTAACATCAGTTCTAGCGCTTTGCTACACCCCATTGAAAGGGTAGCAAGAGTTGAATCAGATGGCTTCAAATTTCTCTGTCTCATTGCTTTTAACTGCAAAAACATGACAAAAGGAAGTAAAACATTTTTACAGTAAAGAAAGCCAACCAAGACACAAAAGACATTCAGTAAGTAGAACGAGTTTTGAAGAAAAAAAACTGATGGATGAAAAACAAGTATAACTTACTAATTCCATGCCATCAACATAACCTCTCTCAGAAACAACTGCTCTAACGAAACTATCATATGTACGGCTTGATGGTTGCAACCCAAGATTTTTCATCTGCACAGAAATGGGCCCTTACTTCAGCCAAAAATTAGAGGCTGTTTTTACTATGAATCATTGCATAAGCAGCTAAACTGGAAAAGGAAAAAGTGAAGCAGTACTAGGTGATGAAAACAAAAAGAGAAGAAGACATTTATGCAAAAGGGGACAGTTTTTGATAAGAGAAGAAGAACACAAGAACCACAGAAGCTAAAATCTAAAATTTCTGACTACAGCACCATAGTTATAAATGAAAAGTGTCCATGTTTATTTGCTTACTGGTTCTAGAAAGATAAGTTCATCCGAAGAGATGGCTCCAGACAGAAGAAATCTATCAAGCTTAAATAATCAAGTTATCCTACCTGTAGGATTAACTGCTCTGCCAACCCACAATTTCGAGCTTTTGCACATGCATGCATCACATCACTAAATGACCACCTCAAAGCCTTCGTAACAGGCAAGTTTTCATATAGCCTAAGCACACCTAATCCAGCACTTTCAGCTTCTCCACTTTCCATGCTGGAAGGAGTACATTGCTCTATTTTACTCGGATAAGTATCAATCTTCTTACACTGGATGGAAGGAACAGAATGTTCATTTCCCTCCAAGTCAAATTTACTTGCTACTCCATTATTTGCAAGTATAGGAATGTCCAATCTTGAAGAATATTGCTTTCCTTTAGCTGGACTATCAACAAAAATGCTTCTCCTCATGGCTAAAGCCACCATATGTTGTAAAGTCTCATATGCAGATCTCAAGTCTCCCAGCCTTGTAAAAGACCAAATAAACTTTCGCAGAGAAGAAATGCTGAAACTGTAGTGTTTTGCGTACTCCCTCCAAATTTCATGAACAGAAGACAAGTTTTGCTGCGAAACTGCAAGCTGACACCCCCCCCCCCCCCCCAAACAAAAAAAAAAAAAAAGGAAAAGAAAAGGAAGGGAAAGCACGCAGGTTAGAATAATCACCATTAATAGACTCTACAACAAGTGTAACTCTTATCTTCCTCCAATGTTTCACAATATGGATGATGAAAGAAAACTAGAGGAAGATTCTACTAATTAAATTAAAACATCCGGGATCCCTTTCTACCGCAAAAATTGTATTCATAAAATGCCAAGAGCAGTTCTGAGCACTGTCATGTGCTGTTATTAAAAATTATTCACAAACTAGCGTGTATAAGATGTTGGAATCTGGTTTTCATTAGTGAAAACATTTATGTCTAGTATTAGAACAATCATCTTTCAAGCCGCACATTCCACAACCCTCTAACCCATACTAAAACTATTTTCTGTGAGATTATTCTTTAAGATCATTCAAAATTAGCAGCAAAAACATGAAAAAGGAAAGGACATGACTCCTAATTTTACACACCTCGAGCAGCTCTGAATACGTAAATTCATTCTTCCCCACCATTCTGTGCTCCATCAGATCCAAGCATTGGTTAGCATAAACAATATTTTTCACTTTGGCGCAGGCTCTCAGGAAAACATTATACACAGATAGATTGGGATAGATACCATGCTTTTCTCCAAGAAACTTTATCAAGTTATATGCCTGAAAAAGTACAAGGGAAAAAAATTCTTAATACATTATAACTGCAGTTTACAAAGGAGATTACATTTACATCAACTAGTAATCATTCTACCGGTAGATACACCCTAGAACAACAATTGCAAGTGTACTTCTGACTATCCAAGACTATTCCTAGTCAGGCATGTGTCCAATAACCAGGCTATATGACTCCTTCAATAACCGCGCCCTGACCCTTCACAAAATTTAAAGAAAAGAAAAAGAAAAAAACTAGCCTCACCAGTTGATTAATCAGCTTCCTGCGGCATAGCCACATACTTGTCACATTAAAGTAATCAACTAATGCTGAAACCAGCAAAAAGAAAGGAAGAAAAAAAATCAGGAAAGCAGTTAAATCTATATAGGAGGGTCATACCTCCTCCGCGTAACCCCCTTTGCAGAGAGCTCGTACAATAAGCAAATAGCATATTTTGTCCAGGCCAATCTCTCTTTGCTCCATTAACCTCCAAGTTTCCATGACAAACTGCGAGTCAAAATTAACAGCCACAAATGTCACATCTAATAAACCATTAACCTAAAAGTTGTGAGCATTCTAATGAATCAAAGAACGTAAAGAATACCATCCTTACCTGCCAAGAGTGATGCAAATCAATGACAACATGGTACAAAATTACCCAGTATTAGAGGTGTTCCTTAAGACTTCTCACTAAAGCAAGTTATGCATATATCTAATTAAATTGTGGATGCATGTTTGTTATTTACTTATTTGTTTCTTTCATTCACTCTCTACAAGGAGTGGAGCTAGAATTCTCTCATTGAGGAGCCACAATTGGGATATGATCAGCATATGGAATTGGGGAAGCAATGCTCGAGACAATTTTTTCATTTCCTTATGTCTAATGTTGCTCTGGATTTGTACATGAGATGCGGTTGGATAGGATACCAATTACTCAATTTGATCATGCTAAAAGGTGATCTGTTGCTAATGCTCTACCTCCACACATAACAAAGTGAATTCGCTAAACATTGTGTCATTCGGCTTACCACTGGATCAGGTGATCGAGCACAGTAGTTAAGAATATGCACAAAATCATCACGTCTCAATTTGTGGCTTCTATGACCAAGATCTAAAAGCAGATTAGAAGCTTTGCTTCTTTCACCCAGGCGGAGAGCATTTACAATTTTCATCTGCATGGATCCAGTAGTTGGCTCTGCCACGATTCTTCGTTCCTGTAACAGTGATGGCTGTAAAACATTAGAAAGAGCAATCGAGAATCTAAATGCTGGATGTTACTTGTAAATTGCTTTCCCTTGATCACAAGTGTGAGCAGAAACATAATTTATTTGAACATGATAGATTCAGTAATCCTTTTGGTTGCTCAGGAGAACCGAGGAAAAATATAAGTTTTGTCCTCAAGAATGTTTGAATCTGGAGTTAATGATTCTGAAATTCTTTACTTTCCAGGATTTTATCAGCAACCGAACACTGAGCATTAAACTGAAACTTAAATTCATAGCACGGAGGCATACATGCTCGCGCGGTTTCCATTTGGGCAATGACTTTGCAATCGACTGCAGAGGAACCCTGGCTCTGCAAAAGAACAAAGCCCGTAAAGAAGGTAAGCTTGGCGACTATACGAATTAATGTCAGTACTTGTTATAGAAGAATCACACTCACAGTGGCCTATGCATGTTTCCGAATACTTCCTCAGTGGAGCGTGAACTCCTTGATGCAAAACTCAGGCAGTTCCGTTTAGGGTTTACGTAAGGGAGACATTTTCACGGAAAACGGATTTTCTCGCCAAAATTTAGAAAGCATTGTCTTGCTCGAACATAAAAAACCCAAATCTGGGCCTGACCCAAGAACTGCAAATCAAATTCTCCTTTCCCTAAAAAAGAATTGAACCCGGTTTCTTCAACACGACTGGGGAAGAGCGCATCGACAAAGCTCGGATTTGACGTTGGCTTTACAATTCCATTATCCTTTCACCCAGAGTCAAACCTTCACTGCCTTTCCTCGGCTCACTTCCCTTAAGAGTGTTTTCCAGTGAGGGAAGAGTCAAAGGACTAAGATCAGTCTATTGCTACTTACGGTGATAAAGAAAGCTGTTCATTCTACAACTCATGAACAGCACTCGCACCGTGCAGTTAACCTTGTGCAGCAAGAGATAGCTGCAGTTATTCAAAAGCAGAAGGAACTTGAAGAGGGGTTTGTGGAGGTATGCAATGGGAAGAACAACAGGGGTTTGTAGGCGGGCTAAGAAGGAAGTGGGTGTCATGATCGGGCCGTAAGCCTACACATTATATAAAAAAGTCCAACCCATTAGTTAGCTTATTAGAAAAAAAAAAAAAGGAAAAGTAGATAAAAGAACCGTCAAGAAAGAGAATAGATTCTCCATTTTTATACCACATATACCTCAATTTGACACTCAAAAATGGTTTTTGATTTTATTTACAAATCTAGAAATAAAAAAACATTTTCAGAAATTCATTTGTAATGTAATATGACTCAAGTCTTTCATTACCAATTTTTTTTCATATTCATAATATCTAGTTGTGGGGGACTCTAATCGATTCTTTCTTTCAATGTAAACAATGTCCGAATGCGGAAATGAGGCGATCCCCGGACTTATCGCGGCGAAACAAGAATTTCCATATTTGAATTGAAGTTTTATACCTTAAGACTTATGCTTCTAAGGTTTACCACCACGTTTGGCACAAATGATCTTATTGTAAATTTCTGCGGGTTGCCACTAAAAGACAATCCAAAAGTAAATAAGAAAAAGAAGAAGAAGGAGGAGGAGAAGAAGAAGAAGAAGAAGAAGAAGAAGAAGAAGAAGAAAGGGCTCGATGGATATCCTCTTTTGTTTCTTTCATCGTATACTATATGGGATGTTCACAATGGGGATTAGAATATAAGCGCTAATGTAGGAAATTAAACATAAGGACATTTTCATTATTTATTATAGTCTGAAATGATCCAAAAAAGAAAACACCGTTTTTGGTTGAGCCCAAGGCAGAAGCAAAAATGCCAAAGCTTTCCTGCTCAGCTCACAAGTATAAACACGAGTGGTGCTAGCTCGTCGAGAGAAGGTGAAGTGTAACACATGGTTCGATTTGCTAGCGTTATGAGATGCAAAGCAACAAGTGATCATAGAGTAAAGAGCTTGAGATGGTATTGTGGAGCGGGGCATATGTATGAAGAATGCGAAGATGAGAAAGCATGCAGGGGTGTGGAGGATGACTGCTGAGGTGCAAGATGGGTGCCAAGGTAGAGACAACCATGTTCATAGGAAAGGCAGACATGCACTGCTCGAGACACATGCAAGGGTGGATGGCAAATTATTGTAATGTCAGCAACTAGCCATTGGGCCTTGAATGTTGGGATTCAAAGACACTTTTGAGGATAATGCTTTTGAGAACATGTGGCAGAATCGCTTGGAGAAGCTCAAAAGGCTTTTAGGAGCTAATGAAACGTAATCAAGTGCGTTAAATACACTAGCTGTTAGGGACTCCAACATTCTCCGAGAGAAAAAGGTTGACTATTGGAGAAGTGAGCCTATTTAAGTAAACTCCTTGGGAAAGAGGATGTTGGTTCAAATTGGTTTTTCAAGACACTACCATTGGAGCTACGAGGTGACTCATCAAGGCGACCTCCATGATAACTAGCGTGGAGCATTGAAAGCCTTTCCATGGGAAAGGGTGTGAGTAGGAAACAAGGTTAGTAGGTGGCATCAATAAGGGCCACTGCCGTTAAAGCTATGAAAAGAAGTTATCCTTCAGAACACTCGAGAAGGAGATGCATGGCTTGAAACCAGATGACGAGGTGGACTTAACGGATCCCCTTTAGGTGCTTGAACAATGGGTGGTTGGGATAGAAAAGCACAAAGAGCACAAAGAGCACAAAGAGCACAAGGAGCACAAGAGGTTTCCCTTTTGAAGCTATGCAATGAGGACAACCATTTGAATGGGTGGTCAGATGGTTCAATCCCGAGTACTACTGGGGCATCCCTTATATGTTTGTATAATGAGGCACAAACCTTTTTCTTTATATTCTCTAGTTGTACTTCTTCTTGTCTAATAAAAGATTATTATGTTTCCTTTTAATCTTTGTCTAAGTACTTGTAAGAGTGAGGAAGGCTTGCCTAGCCAAGCGGGTTTGGTGCCGCATGGTCCTTGGAGTTGCTCAAGTTGTGATAGGAGGTTTGGTCTCATCGCCAAGTGGAGTGGCACTAAGTCGAGAGTTACTAGGGGTGGCCAAATCAGGCGCTAGTACCTGGACTTGGGCGAATTGCAACCTCCTTGCTGGACTCACATCTCTAGATGTGAGTGGTGCTTGCTCGCTGAGAGAAGACGGTCGAGATTGTGTGTCATACTAAGGAGGATGGTTGGCATTAAGACGAAAGCTGCCAGAGATGACTAGATTGGTAGCCAGAAATGGCGTTGGAAGCTGTGGCCAAGTGATGCATGAAGAAGGGGCATTGCGATGGGTGGGGAGCAGTACAAATGTCATGAGGGGTATTCTAGCAAGAGGGCCCGGATGGACCCATGCACGGTCGATCGTGGAAGGTAGCCTCCCAATTCATTTGAAGAACCTATCACTAGGGGCTTTTCCTTCCACTGGGGCAGGTTACTAAAGTGTCTCCACTGAATAGATTTGAGTGACAAAATAAGCATAGTTTTTTAAGCCACTTTTATTAATCTTCTTTATTAGCTTAATATTAGCTAGGTAGTTGTTAGAATTTTATTTTTAAGTAATATTTGTTGTTTTGGATTCAAACCTTGAGGACAAAGTTCTTTAAATGGGTGATATATTATAGGCCTATATTTAGGCTCTATTGCCTTATTGGGGCTATAACTATACTTGACCCAAGCCCATGTTATCTCTTTATACTCTAGCTAGTATATTGTGTAAAAGGAAGATTTGTTGAGTGGAAAATGGTTACTCTTTAAAAGCTTTGTGCCTACCCTTAGTTTAATTATTTAAATCTTAGGATTTTTAGGAGAGAAATGACTCTTACAAATGCAATCCACCTCCCACAACCATCACCCACTACCATTGAACCAATTACAAGTATTTGTGCTTGTAACACAATTCTTGCATGATACTAGAGTGGTATTGTAGCTTTTTTGATATCTTATGACATTAGTGTTATAGACTTAAGTTCTATCTTAAATGGTAAATCCAATGAGAGGAGTAATTAAGTAGCAATAAACAATACACATTATCCTTTTAGATTTGAGTCCCAATCTACTTAGGACTCTTCCCAATGGTTGAAAATAAGAAGGCAGCAAGATGGTCATAAGGACAACAAGCATTAGCAAGAGATTACTCACATTTTTTTCACAAAATATTCCACAAGAACAATGGCTACCATCATGATGCATGATTGACAAAACAATTTGGAAGAGAAAATATCCTAAATTAAATGCTTTTTTGCATCGTCATTTGATTGCCATGGACATGAGTTCTCTCGCCAAGTCTTCCCAACACCCTAACATCATTACTCTAAACTCTCCTTGGTTAATAATTACCTACACCTAAATTGTAATGTCGATGCCACTTAGATTGTTTTGTTAGGTCTTGCTCTCTTTGACAACAATGAGAATTCTTTCTATGTTTAGGAATTTAACTTTAAAGATTTTACCATTAAGATTTACAATGTTGATTCTATCAAGTTACTAGAGCATTAAGGAATAGATTGTTAGAGGAATTGGAAAAAGGGTATTGATTATCTGGACTTTGCTAGGTTGATACTAAAGTTAGGCAATTTGCACAATTCAAATATTACTTGGGTCACCTTCCATGGTGCTTTTTGATTTTGGGCACTTCATCAAATCCTAATACAAAGGAAGTGCCATTGGATCTTATGGAGTTTATGTGTTTGGTGGCATTCTTCTTTAGGTTTTAGGTTTTTAAGGTAAAGCATATGATATAGATGTGTGATGGTCTCCATAAGGGAGAAGGTAGCTAAGAAGTCAGGGGTTGATTGTGAGGCTGGGAAAAGTCACCATGCATGTACTAATATTTTTCTCATTTTGCAAACCATAATCTAACTTAAGGATTAATAATTTTATGGAGAAATGTTGGTCAATTTTGTGCTGGTTCTTTATGGGCTAGAAGTTGATGTTTGGCACTTGGTGGGGCAAACAAATTACATGAGGCAAATAACAACTAGACATTTAGTGAATAATTTTCAATCTATTTCTTATGCCTTGTACCTTGGAAGTTATGGCCAAAGGAATTTTAGGAAGTGTGATAAATATCTATTAGAAGGCTTCTAATATGGAAAATGTGGTCCTTGGTGAATTCATTACTAGTAATAATATTTATCAAAAAATTAGGACTTTTAACCATTTATATAGCTAAATCATCCTACTTGCCTTCTTAATGTGGAAGAATAAAGTCTATTACATTAAGCCTAAACATTCTTACACAAGTCTTCCCTTTTTTTCTCCCTTGACTTACTAAAATAGGTCAAAAGAAGAAATTTGGTTGTTTGGTTCACACCATAGCCCATGTTGTTGCTAATGTTCTATTTTAAAGACCTCAATTGCCCAAGTAATCCATAATATATTTTAAATAGCTTTTACACATTTATAGGCACAATTAAAGACAATCTCACAATTGATTGTAATGATAAGGAATGTTTATTCTTTAAAGGCCTAAGCAAATTATCATCCCATCAATTGACTCAGCAAACCTAATTTTCTATCATTTCAAAACTTTCTTCCTCAAGAATATATTTGGGAAATCCTAACTTAGAAAGATCATATAGGTATGATGAAAGTGACTAGCTTTGTAAAACTTGGTTGGCCAATTTAGACATAGGTTATAATAGGATTATGGATTGGAAATAGGTTAGGTTAAACAAGTGAACTTAAGTGCAATGGCTGAACCCAAAGAAATGACTCAACTCAGAGAGATGCTTATGTAGAGATTGACCTAGTCTAGAGTAACCAACTTGAAGTGGTGGCCTAGTTTAACGTATGCAAGAAACATGCTAAACTAGTAGCTTCAAATTGTGTGAAGGCATGCACTAGTAAAATCTAGCATGTGGTTGAATGCCTAGGTGCACAACACATGACTGGCTAAAAAAAAAAAAAAGTAAAATTTTTCAAATTGATTGTTGATTTAGTGGTATTCTTAAAAGATTCTACTCTTAAGATTAATTTTTTTTTAAGTCATTATTTTGGCCAAGAGAAGGCCTAAAGGAGGTTTGACAAAGCATAGTAAGGGCTAAAGGAGGCCCAATAAAGCATAATAAAGCATAATGAGACTAAGAAAAGAGCAATGAACTGCAATGAGACCTAATGGAGGCCTAGAGATATGGTGATGCACATAAAGATTTAGAAAGGCAAAGCTTAGAATAATACAATAGTTTAAGTAAGAAAAGAAGACAAAATTTGAGACTAACCTAGTGTAAAGTAGTAGTTGAAAGTGGAGCAAAGGCTTTGAAAGTTGAAAGGCCTAAAAAGTAGGCAACCTATAGGGGTAAGAGGCCCTGGACAAGGCTAAGAGGTGAGAGGCCTAGGGGGCAACTATATGGCAGGCCGAACAGAATGTGTGGCTTGGAAAGGTGAAGATTCACAAGATAAAGACATGTTTCAATAGTCTTGAGGGAAGCTCTTTAATTGAAGGCATGAGTTATGTGAGACGTGCATGCAAAGAGGAGAACTCCTTAAAGCACATAGACATATAAAAGTAACTTATCCTATGGTGTAAAAGTGTTGAACTAATTTTTAATCTAGGTGGGAGATTGCTCAATATGGGGTCAAATTATAGTTCTAGTTAAAAAAGAAAATTATTTTTATGTAAGAGAAAAATGGTGGTTTTGCAATAACTATTTTTTTTTCAATTGCCTATTAAGTAAAATATTTTGAAAAATTTTATGTTTATTGTATCATTTCATGAACTATTGTAATAACTAAAGAGAACCTCAAGGAAATTATTTTTTGGTGGCCTTTGTAATGTATAAAATGCACAAATGGAAAGTAATTGTTATATCTATAGATGGGTGTTTATTTTGTTTGAACCACATAAAATCATTAGGTTTCTTTGTATATATATATTTTTTGTGTGTGTGTATTGCATGATCACATTTGACTCGTAACACTTTGCAATTGATAGCAAAAAACCACAACTATATGAAAGAAAAACACCATAAAATGAAGGTGAAAAGGGGGCATTTCCAGTTTAATGCCAATACTTGCTTTAAAAAGTTTCACTTTCAGTATTTTGGGATATTTTGGCATAGTCAAACACCTCAAATAATGTATAAGAAATAATTATGTTGAAGCTCTATTTATTATTGTTACCCTTTGATGCAGTAAGGGCTTAAGAGACACCCAAATTTTTTAGCAACATTTTTTAATCATTGTAATAGTAATGACTAGTAGAAGATAGAATGATCAACCTTACAAACCTTCAATGACTTGTAAAACTTGTATCCTTTGCAAACAATGTGAGAACTAAAACTCAATTTATTTACAAAGAGTACAGTCATTAATTCTTGATCAACCGCAAAAGAAGTCTTGCTCTATTAAGTAAAACAAGACGTAAAGAAAATACTTTTCAAGCATTTACGAATTAATGCCCTAAGTTATTCTCATGGATTATATATTTTTTTGAAAAAATATTTGAGTTTTGGGTCAAATGAGCTTTTAGGAAGCTACATAATTACAAGAGAAAATAAAATCAAAGTAAAATAAATTAAAATTAAAATAAATTATGTTTTGGAATGGGCTATCTAATTCTATTTAGAAATTCCTCAACATTGTGATCTAGGCATCTTTGTTGGGGAATTTTCTAATTTTTTTTTAACACACACACATGGGTAAGGGGAAGGGTTTCAAGCCTCTAACATGGTGGACTCACAAGTCAGGGGCTCCTTGACTTTTTGTCATTAAGCCAAGGGACAACCCTTATTGAGGATCTTACCAATCTTATAGCCATTGACCAAATTATTTAAAGCAAACTATGCGGGAAAGAATTCCAAGTTGCAAAGCATGATCATGTTGGTGCCAAAAGTGCTTGTGGTACAAGCTAACAATTTGTTGCTAATCACTTGATGGATCAGTGTATCCCCATTAATAGTTCAATAGGTGGGTCCATTGAGTTCCAATAACATGTAAATGTTGAATAGCATGCCTTTTATAATGGAATGCCATATTTAATAAAAATCAAGTCAAAGATAAAATCTTCTTACATACTCATGGGAAGAGGCATTTTGTTACTATTATCTTTTGGAAATAAAGGAATTTTTTTCTTAAAGTATTTTAATAAATATTGCTTCAAATTTGGAACACGTACAAAATCTAATTGATTAATATTTCTATATCTACAAGCCCCTTTATCTTTTGTACTAACCTAAAAGAGAAAACTTTGTTTCATAATGAAGTGTTTTGTATCTTTGAAATTTATTCATGTCAAATGCTAAACTATACAAAAAATTACAATATAAATTTAGGAAAATTTGAGTAATTAGTTTTTGGGCTCCATACTAAGACCAAATTAATCCTAAAAAAAATTGAACCATGTTATTGTGAATTTTGTTATTAAATCAATCATTTCTTGAATTCCGATGGTAGTCATATTTAGATGGTAAGTCTTTACAAATTTTATGAAAATGAGATGCAAGTATAATACTCATAACCTTTGTCCTATATGTCAATTGATGCATACGAAATCTGGCTAGCTTATGGCAAGGAACACAAGGTACAATTAAAATGTCCTTCTTGAGGTAAGCAGTTGATGATATAAGCAACTATCCACATACTTTTTGCCTAAAAATGTGAAGGTACATTCTTTCTATGTATCATATTTTTGCATACTTAAGCTAGATGCATGTTCCTTCTTTCACTAACTTCATTTTATTGTAGCATGTTAGGACATGATCAATTCCTATGTAACTTAAGATATGATGAAAACTAATATGAAATATATTCCCCACCATTTTTTGTATGTAGGCACTGAATCTTATACCCAAGGTCATTTTCCACCTTTTCTTTATAAATTCAATGAATACATGAAACACTTTTAATTGTGCTTTTTAAAATAAAAAACCTAAGTGAACCTAAAGAAATCATCAATAAAGGCCACCATATATTACTTTCCACCAATTGATCTTTGCTTTACTTATCCAAATACATTAGAGTGAACTTGCCCTAATTGTTTTTTATCTTGAAATCTTGATTTATTAAAAGGCAACTAATGGGCCTTTCAAAACTGACAACCAGTGCACACCGAATTTATTCTTACCTTTAACTTAGGTATTCCTTTGACCATTATTTTGTCCATGATTGCTTTTAAATTATTGCACTTAACATGACTCAAACATGCATGTCATATGTCCCTTATCTCACCCCTCCAAGTCCTACCAACATATGATTTTTTAGTAGATAATACATAAACAAACTTCAATTTTTGTCCCTTCATTATGGAATCCTTATACCTTTATATGCTTATAAACTTTTACATCATCTTGACCAAGTAAGATATAATTCCTTAAATCAACCAATTAAATCACAGATAATAAATTATTTTCATACTTGGCACATTATACATTGTCAAATTTCATTTTTCGTAGTTTAGCCTATAACTTGCATATGGCTTGACCAATATAAGTAATCAAAGGTTCTTCATCGTTGGTAGTCACCACAATGCTATCACCTTTTATACATTAACTTGGTCCTAAAAAAATCTTCATTTCCAATCATATGATTAGTGCACCTAGAGTTAACAATCTAATTCTTTTTATAGTTGATCATATCATCATTTGATAAACTTGTTAAAACAAACTCATTTGTTGTTCTTCTAGATTTGCCACTTTTCTTTTCTACAAAACACAAAGTTGACTCTTTTATATTTTAATCTTTTTCACTTTCATGTTCTTCGCTACAATTTGATTATGTCATTAAATTATTGCTTTGACAACTTAAATTATCCCCCAACTATTTTATTGTTATCAATTAGGGGTAGCATAATTTTCTTGAACTTATCTTCCCTTTTTATGTCAATATTGTTTAGCAATATGACTTGATTTATTATAAATAAAATATTCTCAACTACATCACTCATTTGAGTGTTTTTAAGTTTCAAATCCACATTTTTATACTCCCTTTAAAGACCAATTTCCTTTTCTCTATAAGTTTCCACTCAAATTTCAATTTGATTGTCTTCTTTGTCCTTTATCCCTTTGAGTCAAGAGTGCCTCATCAGTATTATTAATTAAAACATTAGATAGTTGGTATTCCAATGTTTCTTGATTTGCAAGGAGATTCTTTATTTTAATCAAGCTCATTTGCAATTGCCATCCTCTCAAGATTGTAATAGTTGGATTAAATTCAGGCCATATCCCATAAATAATAAGCCTTCTTACTCAATATTTACTGCTCATAAACCTAGGATCACTTTATCATATCTCATCACACAAGGCTTTAAACTAAGTAAAGTACTGATTGATTGTCATCGATCCTTAACAAATAACTTTAGGTTCACTTTCTAACATCTACAACATTACTTCATTTTTGCTTGAAAACAAGTTAGCTAATATATTTTGAGCTTCACTTGGAGTTTTAGTTAGCCAATTACTCTCAATTTATCTTCAATGGAAATTCTTAAAATATATAATGCCTTACTTGCCTTTGCTTTCCATTTCTTAAGGCATTCTTTTTAATTGGTGGCACTACTTCATTCCCATTTGTTATCTCCCATAATTCATTGCCTTGTAAGTATGCTTTAATACATATCACTATAAATTAAATTATTTTTATTTAATTTCTTCATACTCAAAAGTGAACTTGATGCGGATCGTGATGGGTAATTGAGTGAGTTTTGGATTATGGAGAGATTGGAATGGAATAATAACAAGGCAATTCATAAATATAAAGGGTTAGAAAGGTAAAGACTGGAAAATAAATGATTGAAAGGTAAAAGGTAGTAATTTAAGTGTAGAAATTAAGATAACTGGAATATAAAAGGCTGGAAAGTAAAGGCACGAAATTTAAAAGGCAAAGCTTAAGGGAAAACAAAATTCAATAACTTTTCAATCTCCATAGTTCTTATCGTTCTCCTTACAATTGAAGGACCAAGGTCCTTAAATAGATGACTAAGCCTAGTGGTAGAAAGATCTAGAATTTATAAAACCAAAGTCTAGGAGAATTCAGATTCCTAATTTAAGGAAAAATCAAATTAACCAAATTAAGATAAGATCCTAACAAATTAGGGATAGCATCTTAAAAAATTAAGGATCTTAACAAATAAGGGAATCTAGATAATTAAGAACCTTGAAAATTTAAGAATCCTAAATTAACACAGTTAAGGAGTCTTAAACATATCAAAATTCCTAAAGAATCTTTAGGGTGACCTTTAAAAGTTTAGGCTTTTTGGATCCAAACATATAATTGTTAGGACACTCAACATATGGGTTGGGCCATTGGCCTAGATTGGCATAGTTGCTCCATATCAAAACTACCTATATTAGCCATTTTTTTGCCTTTTCTCTTACCACCAAATTTTTTTTCCTTTTTTTTTTTTTTTAGAAAACTTCTCCCTTACCATTGAAACTCTATTTTCTTTTACCTTAGTTTGCCAAACCCACTCCAATTGGTGTCTTTCTCACCACACAGCTTCTTTACTACTATCCAATTTTGCTAAACCCACTTTAATTGGGATCTTTCTCAGCAAATAGTTCTTTTTCTACCAAATAGTTATCTAATTCACACCAAAAGAAATCACACTCTAGTCAATTCTCACCAAACAACCTCTTTCTCCACCCTTTTTTTGTAATTTGGTAGTACAACAACACCACAATAAGTTTACTAGCTCTAATGACAAATGAAATGAAATTCTACTCCAAATCATCAGAATATTTACACATAACCATCCACAAATAGAACACTACCAAATCAAACAAGAGGGATAACAATATAAACCAAAATAAACTAACCTCAGTGCAATTGAAAGTGAGATCTATTTATAAATATAGAAACTTTTCACATATAATGATTTATCCACGACACATGGACTGAGTTCTTTACACCACACAAAAACAACAACGGCTACATTCTATCTTACTTACAAACCTTAACATACTACCAAAGAAAAACAACCTTTCTTATATGGGCTCAGGTTAAACATTCTATTGGACTAGGTGTTGATGTTGGGCCCTTCAAGATCTACCTTAGTGTCTTTCTCAAATGTTGAGCTATCGTAGCTTATATGGCCTAGGAAGGCATAAGTCTTAATTTTTTGCCTCATCGATTTTCATACCAAGCTATGAGTATTGTAGAGAAACAAATATGACGGTGGCTTTGAATGGATAAATTAATAAGTTTCTACCTTAATAACTTAGTATAACTTTTCATTTAGTAGGATTAATGGCCATAGGTGGCTTTGAATGAATAAATTAATAAGTTTTTATCCTAATGCTTTATATATCCATAAGAAGAAACAAAAATCAACAATAGTAAATTACAAAGCTATTTAATACACAATGGTCAATACAATGGAAGTAGCTTATGGACCACTGGACAACTAAGTGTAACTCAAAGCTTACATGGTGTAATGTCATTCCTTAACACCTTCTTTTAAGCTAGTGTTGCATGTAAATCAAATATTTTTAGCTTGTTAAGAAGGTAATGATGCAACAAAGGAAAAAGAAATAGAAAAAGGAAGCAATTGTTGAGTGGGTCGTGGGAGCAGAAAACAAAAAAATAAAAAGAAAAAAGGAAAGTTGCAATTGTTTAGTGTTGTGTAGCAAGTGAAAAGAGAGGGAAGAGAAGGTGATTGTTGGGTGGTCAAGAAAGCAGAAAGGAAAAAAAAAAAAAGAGATAAAGGATAGAGAGAGATGCGTTCGGACTGGTCGGGATGCTAAAGTCTAGTAACATCTCACCAAAAACAAAGGTTGCATGCGAGAGAGCACATGACTCTGTGAGAATGCAATGGTCACGTGGTAGCCGACTGTTTGAGCATTCATTTTTAGCAAGGAGGAACCAGAACACTTTTTGCATTCAACTCCGGTGTAGATCCGGTAGTTTTGGGCTTCTTTTCGGCAGATCTGTGTATATTCCTAAGACCTTGGTGAGTATATCTATTAATTGATCCTTGGTGGATAAGTGAGAAGTTTAAATGATGCCTCTGGTTAATTTTTACTATATGAAATGGTAATTAATCTCTATCTACCTAGTCTTTTTACGTATTGTGGGATTTCTTGCTATATTCATTGTTGATTCATTATCAAAATACGTATTTATTGGTCTTAAGGATGATACTTGTGGGTCATCAAGTAGTTTAAGAATCCAAAATACTTCAAAAGAGGTGGTCACCATGGCACAATACTTAACCTTTGTTGAAGATCGAAAATGGTGTTTTGCTTCATTGATTTTTAGGATATCAAAGAATTGTTGAGTTTTATACAAAATATTTTGACCAACCTTGTACTCATGTGGCATCTCTCGTGATTAGAATAATATTAAGTTTGGATATCAAGCTTACTATTTGAACTCATAAGTAATGCCAAACCAAGGAAGTGATTGATATACTTGACCATCTAAAGGGCCCCTTCCTAATGTGATTATTTAGGACATGTATGAATTGGCTCAATATCTAGATGTTGTAGCATATATCCAATTTGGTAACCATCAAAGAGATCAAATTTCTTAATAGTCATTGATATATAGTGATGTCACTATGAGGGGATCACTCACATCATTAATAGTTGAATATGTGATCTTGTGCTTACGAGTCTTGCATCTTGATAGATCATACTTAGATATAATCTCTAATGCGTACTTCCTTTGGTTGAATACTACACTAAGCTTAGATTGAGTAAATTCAATTCCAAAACAAATATTTAAGTAGTCCAAGATCCTTTATATGAAATTTAGAGTGCAAGTAGGCCTTCAAATTCGTAATAGACTACTCATTTCCTCTCGTGATCATCATGTCATCCATATAGACAAATATATTCAAAAGACCCTTTAGGGTTTTCTTAACGAATAATGAATAATCCTAGTAAGAGGTGAAAACTACTATCAATTAAGGCCTTCATAAATTTCTAATACTACTATTTAGAAGCTTACTTCAACTCATATAATGACTTACGTAGATGACATATTTTGTTTTTCCCCTATGTTGGATCCCCTTTAGAACCTTATATATACCTTAATGTTAAGGTCATCTTAAGGGATAACATTGTGCACATCCATTTGATGCATTTCTCAGTCATGCATAACATCTAATGTCATAGTAGCTGCACTGTTACTATCCTTCTTACTAGTGTAAAGGTCTCATCATAATTAATGCCTTCACATTAACTATAATCCTTTGCCACCAATTGTATTTGTATTACTCTATGCTCCCATCTACAAGATACTTAGTCTTGTATACCTATTTGGAACCAATGAGTCATTGAATTGTAAGTAAAGGAACTAGATTCCATGATTGTTCAATTTTAATACTTTAATATCCTTATCCATGGCATCATGCCATCTCTAATCAAGCATAATCTCATGATAAATGGCTAACTCAATATGAGAGGACATGGATGTTGGAGAATAAGGGTTTTGTGTGTGACAAAATACATTTTTGCAGATATTTGATAAAATATGTTTTTCATAAGTGCAAAAGAAAATTATAGGAAGTAAAAGGTATACAAATTATAATATCAATTAATGATATTATAAAATAACTAAGTTCCTACATTTCTTAATATAATGTTACTATATAGTGACATTAAGAAAGTATTTATCTAAGTTGCATTAGTTAAAATGTCTTGAGTACAATGTTTATTAAAATTAAATTAAATATGACATACATTGTGGTTAAGAAAAAATGATGCTTGCTTATGTTTTGATGAAGGTTGAAATATATGGCCTTGCTTGTTGAAATCAATCTTTCTATCAAGGACATGTATTATATCATTCTCGGATTGATATAATGTTCTAGGGCTGGATATTGTGTTCTTGGCCTAGGTTAATGTTCTCGGGTTGGATATTGAGTTCTCGGTTCTGTTATACTCGGGCCTTTTAAGCTCTTGGTCCATGACAGATCGCATTATCAAATCGCGTTATCAGGCTTTCTCTTGGTCCATACCAGATCGCGTTATCAGGCTTGCTCTCGCTTAAGCGGGTGTGGATTCTATTGGTGAAACTCATTGTTTCATGTTGATACTTGTAATGAAACTCATCATTTCATTAACATATTACCCTTACTTATCTACCTGATGCCCTAAGCAGAATATTGTTGAAAAGTTATAGATATGAGAGAGTGAGAGAAAGAGGAGAATGGCGCTGCTGGTGACCGAATCCTCAACGGAAGGATTTCTTATGAGACCAATGTCAGAATGGTCTGATTTGAGCTAGAGAAGTAAGATTTGAAGGTCAATCTACTGTTCCAACGGGAAGATAGCTCATGATTGAGGTTTGATGTGCTCGAAACCCTAGCCCTAATTTCTCTATTTAAGAGAAGTTGTTCTACAAAGAAAGGTTTGAACACTGACAAGATTCTGAAGCTTTTATTGAGAAAAGATTCTATTATTGAGCTCATTCCTTGATCTTGCGATCTTCGTGACAATCGGTGATATTTAAGGCTACGGTGATATTGTGATTAAATACTTATTTGTTTGTTCATATCATCGATTCAATCTTGTATAACTCTGTTTATGTGCTGATTTCATTAAAATACAAATATTACACATAAGCATTAAGAGAAACCTAAAACCCTAATTTATTTCAATTTAGGTTTTTCATGATAGGAGTTGAGAACTTTTATATCTACATCATATTAGCTCCTATTGATTATAGAATCCCACTATTTGTCATATTATTTGGGATTTGTAATTAATTGATGATCTTTTGATCATATTATATAATCTTGTACAAGAGATTCCTTGAAGAGGAATTGTTTAAGTTAGGGAGAACGTTTTCTCCTAACTTGGTTGAGTAAAGAAGACTTCAATCGATTTGATTAAAGGAGAAGAAGGTGGACATAGACTCAAGGTGTGAGTGTCGAACCATCGTGGTAAATTTGGTGTGAATATCGTTGCTTATTATTGCCTCAATCTTCTTATAACTTTTGCTGCCTTATTACTAGTCTTTGAATTTATAGGAATATCTGAAGTGCTAAATTGTGATACTATTTTCGTTGACTTGGAAGAAAAGCATCATAGGTTTTGAATTTTGATTGTGTCATACTGTAATTATTTGTATGTTTTTATTAATATAACAAATTGTTTCAAGTTCATTTTATAAATTGCCAATATAACAATTCAACCCCTCTTCTTGTTAAGCCATAAAAACCAACAATGAAGGCAACAAACTTATTGTGGTGGAGGAGATAGGCAATGGTAAGATAAAACATGGGTAATACAATGAGCAATATGTATATTAAAGGTAGAGCAAACATAATTTGTAGTTCAAATGGGTGGTTTATGTGTTTGATATAAACATCATGGTTGGGTTTCAAGTGTGTGGTAGGGTCCAATAGTTGTATAGGTGATAAAGAATGTTTTGGACTGTAGTTAGGGTGTGTGATAGAAATAATAGGCAAATGAGTGAAATTATTTACTCCAATATTGTGTGATGGTGTAGGATTATTATTTATATGCATGCCAAACTATTTTGGAGGTAAAATGGAAGTGACATGAGTATTGGATGCAACCTATGCAAATGGAAAGATGTCTTCATTGAATGCAACATTATGGTTGTTGATGAAACAATTGCCTTTGATATCATATAGGTGGTACCCTTTTTGAGTTAAAAAGACCTATGAATATGCATATGATGGTTTTATGGGAAGAATTTGTCATGCTAAGTGAGATCAATCACATAGTATAAACATCTAAAAACTTATAAGTGATCAAGCATGGGGAGTTTCCTAAATAAAATCTTAAAAAAGTTTTCCCTTTGAGAGCTAGTGTTAATGTCCTGTCAATCATAAGTGCCCATGAGAACATAATCACCTTAGAAATGGATAGGAATAGGCTCTTGAAATTTTAATGCACATGTAACATTGAAGATGTATTGATGCTTTCTCTTAACTACTTTATTTTGTTATGGAGTGTATGGGTAAGAACTCTCGTTTATAACTTTATGAGACTTAGAAATTGACATGCATGAAGATGCAAAGGAGTTTTATGCATTATCGGTTCTAACATGTTTGATTTTGGTTCCAAACTATATGGATACCATTGTGATGAAAGTCTTAATGTTGGCTAAGGTATTAGTTTTGGCCTTCATGAGAAAAGTCTTTGTGCCTTAAGAGAAATCATCCATAGTCATGAGACAATATCTAGCATTAAAAGGTGTGAAGACCTTGTAAGGTTTCCTAATGCCCATGTACCATGACAAGAAATGGTATTTGCATAATAACTTAGTAGAACCTTTGTTTATTAAGGTCAATGACTAATACAAGGCTTTGAATGAATGCATCAATAAGTTTCTACCTTAATATTTTGTACATTTAGAGGAAGAAAGAAAAATCAATAATAATGAATTACAAGGTCATTTAATACATAAAGATCAATACAAAGGAAATAATACATAAGCCGATTGACAATGAAGGGAACCTAAAGCCTATGTGGTGCAATGTCATTCCTTAATATACCTAAACTAAGAAAGTGTTCCATATGTAGAATTATGTTTGATGCCTCAACCATTACATCACTTTAAGCCAAATCAACCAACTCAATAGTGGAACACCTTACAAGAATTAAAGTTGTGATAATGCTTTTATGGAAATGCATCACGAATGCCTTAAAGGAAATTTTTAGAATCCAAAGGCCAACTTATATAACCTATTCAGTGAATTGGTGTTGAAGAACAAATCCATAATTTATAAATTCTTCCATAGGAACTTTTCTTTAAGTGACAAATGTGTTATGCATGGATGATTAGATAAACTTGCCTTGTAGGGTGAGCAAGCTTAAAGAATAATTAAGTAAAGCTAATGTTGATTTTATTAAAGGCCTATAAGGCAATGAAGGTTTTTCAAAATTTGTGAGTTTTTGGAAGAAACAACAAGAACATTCTTAAGCATAGCATGTTTTTCTAGAATGGATTACATTGCATTTAACAATTGGTATCACCTTGTTTTTTATGACTTTGATTTCAATTGGGAAAAGTTGATGTGAGTAAGCTATTATGATTATGCAACGACTTGGGGATTGTGTTCCCACAACTAATAGTTCTAATGGACACATGATTAGGCTATGGAATAGAAGCATGGGTTCAACTAAATAAACAAGATAAGGCTATGTTAGTACAAGACAAGGAGCTACTTGCTTTTGCCTTTATGGATCCCATAGTGAAGATCATCGTGTTGTGATGTAGCTTAATTATCCCTCTCCCTTTTTCTTTCTTTCTTTTCTATTTGACAAGTTCTGATGGTCATAAGAACTTGTAACTAGTTTAAGGCTAGTGGACAATGGTTATGGTTAGTGATTTATATTTGTGGGACCCATAGTCCTTAGGAGATTAAATGGTTCACTAGGGAAGGGGGAAGATGTAGAAAGCCTTTTTTAGGTTGAATAAATAGGTTAATTCTTATTAAACCATGTTTCTCACATATATAAAGGATTTAAAAGGCCAGGTAAAGCTTAAATCATGATCACGTCAACCTTACAATTAAAATCTAACTAAACTACTTAAAATCTAATTAATTCAGTTAGGTCATAACTAAACATAAAATATCTACTTAAATCCTAACTAATCAAAAGTTGGTGCTTAAGAGTCTGTATAGGCCTAATCATGTTTTTCAACAAATAAATGCTTGTAATCATCCATACCTTTCTCTTTCTTAAGGCATAGCAATAACAAATAAATTCAAAGTTTCACTCTAGGTTATTTTAAGAAGTATTTTAGGAATAATGTGTCCAAAATTAGAATTGATTGTGTTGTGATAAAATGGTCATTCTTTTCCCATTGTCTTAATTTTTCTATCTATCAATCTGGATGGACTTGCAATTCCTTAGATTGCAATCCAAATGGCACTTTACCACATGAAGTTTTGTTGGACCACAATATCTTGAAGAAGCCTTGGCTTTAGACACTAAATTTCTCCACCCTCTCTACTATTCAAAAAAGAAAAGAAAAATCTTGAAAAAATGGAGCAATTTTCTTTTATGCCACTTTAGAAGGCTCACAATTACTAGTTGTTTCTCTATCACAAACATTATCCAAGGTTTATTAACATGGTAGTGACTCTTTGGACATATACAAGTTAGACAAATGACATTGCAAGAAATCACTCAAAAAGTGGCCTTTGCATGTTTCTTGGGATAGCTAGAGCTTGAGCTTATGCATGTAAAACCCTAACCTAGGAAAACAATCCTTTTAGGATTATCATATGCACTCTTATACCTAATATTCTAGCCTTCGGGACATATGTGCCTAACAAAAGCATAACCAAGAATTTAAGATATGCAAATGCTAAGTTGGATCTAACCACACAAAACAAGTTCATGGATTGTTAGATTTTATAGAAAATAACCTAGTATCCAATTTAAAACTCAAGGCATTAAGTAGATGAACACATATTTTTATAAATTACTTTTTAACTTTTTATATTTTTCATGTGAGACTTGACATGTCCTTTTGGCTTGAGTGTGGACTAACACTTTTTATGAAAATCTTTGTCTGTAAGAAAAAGGGTTGAAGATTAAACTTAGACTTTCAAAAGATTTTTTAGCAATATGAAACTAGACATTTACACCAGAATACATCCTATCACCACAATGTGAGTCTAAGCATCCACACTAAAATTCATAGAGGTACTAAGGAAGAACTTAAGCTCCAATGTTATGTTAGATTTTATAGAAAATAACCCATATTCAATTTAAAACCCTAAAGCATTAAGTAAATAAACTCATTTCTTTATAAAGTACTTTTTAAATTTTTTTGTTTCCCATGTAAAACTTAACATAGATTAATGTTTGACCTCGTATTTATAGATTGTATCATGAATGGGCCAAAAACTTACATATAATTGATAAGATTATTCTTTAAATAAACATTCACCTTTAAGAATTATCCATTCATGTCATTTGATTTGAAACTTTGAACCTGATTTTTTTCAACACCCACCCCTTCCCTTTTTCCTCCTCCTCCTCTTTAGCCAAGCTTATATTTTTCTTTTTAATTTAAAAGTCAATTTAATAGTTGATGAGTCACATTATTCTTAATACATGTTTCACAACAAAATGTATTATTACTTTTGTGTTAAGAATATTAGATTATCTTAAAAATCACATTAGCCACATGCTTTATATACCAATAATATTTTGTTAATCTAAACTTTAATATTAATTAGAGAATTAATTCTGATCTAAAATTTGATTTAAAAATGAAAAAGTCATTTTGAATATTTTAAATAAATTAAAAAAATATAGAACTTTTCCCCACACCTTAATACAATCTATGCCAGCAGAAACCAACGCCCTCCAGTACTTTTCCAAGCTCACCCACTAGATCGCTGCCCAAGAAGTAGAAAATAAAAACCTGGTCAACGAAATAATCTGAAACAAGAAGATGCAACCAAATTCAACTTTACCACGTCAATCAGCGTTTTCTTGTGTTCCACGAGGATCTTGCAAATCCTCTAGCCAATGCCAACAGTAAAACAAAGTTACAATGAAAACAGTCGACAGTTTGCAGCAGTAAAACCTCAGTTAGTCAAGAGGGGCGGGCGGATGTGAAGATGAAGTACCCGCTTAGTAGACTATTCTAAGGATGCAAAGAAGTTGCGTAAAGACCGAGCCGTTATTTCCCTATTTGCACGGAATTTATTGGCACAATATAAAGTCCAAAATGCTGGCTTTGAAGATTCGTACGTGGGTTTTTCAGGCGCAACTCGCGGTTATAAATGTTTCTAAATTCTCAACTCTTTGCGTGAACCTCAAGTCTACATTACACGTTATTAGCGTATGGCATCTAGAACGTTAGGAAAAGGAAAATAGTTTATTCCCTTGTGAAGTGGATCAAGACAAAGTCCACTCTTTCTCTACAAATAATAAAAAAAAACCCTCTGGTCAAAAGGAAAAAAAAGGAAATAAATGCAAGAGGGCAAACAAAAAAAAAAATTCTTACAGAAAGGTCTTAAAACTATAGATAGGGATGTCCCTCATTAAACAGAAGTACAGGCAAGTCAACGGTCCAAGTTTAGCTAAGGAAATTGACGCAATTAGACAGTTCCCATTATTAGACCGAGTAAAATGCAAGACAAATATGTACGGACAAGCAAGGTCTAACACTAAAAATCCGACATGATCCAGTCCGACAGTAACCCAAATACTAAAGCATTAGTAGATCAAGCAAGCAAGCAGTGAATGCGTTTCTTCCTTTCTTTATTGTATAAACGTTGAAGGGATAGAGAGTGCATGACTAGGCAATCCATTAATCAAAGTCCCTGGGGAAGAAAGCCGCCTTCTATCAATTTGTGATGCAGATTCATCCATTAAAGCTGACTTGTATATGGCATGTTGAATAAAATCCATGTACTTAAAGAAAAATCACTAAAATTGATTCGTCTGAGTTCACAGTATAACACATAATTAACATTTCAATATAACAAATAATGAATGTTTTATTATCTTGTGATTGGTTATTGCAGAGATATTCTCTCGCGATTGGTTTTGCAATTATGGGTTGGATGTTTTATT
This sequence comes from Casuarina equisetifolia, assembly GCA_028551475.1. NCBI lineage: Eukaryota > Viridiplantae > Streptophyta > Magnoliopsida > Fagales > Casuarinaceae > Casuarina > Casuarina equisetifolia. Next base: position 8,240,382 of record CM052356.1, on the reverse strand, counting down.
AACTACGCAGTAATGATAACACTTTGTACTTTAATGGATGACTCATTTTTCGTAAGTAAAAGGACGAGAGTCGAAATATGCCATTACAAGAGTTTTTGAATGACCAACCACCTCTAGAGATTATAGATGAGTCAAGTTTACAGAATTCTAAACTATTTTATGGGAAACTAGATGTTACATTACAAGTTATTGTTGCCTCACAAAACTTCAACTCAATACTTTTTCATCAGATATGGGATGTACCCCTTAGTTTAATGGTAAAAAGTCAAGGAAAAGTTCATTAGGTTAAGGGTTCACAAGCTTTTTTTTTTTTAATAGAGACAGTATCATAACGAATTTTATTAATAACAATAAAATTGAGCATAATATTCATATATTAAATAAGTACAAAGGATAAAATATAAACCTAATCTTTAAAAAAAGGTAAAACACTTATATATCAAGTTGTAAGAGAAAATAACTAAAAAGTATAAAATACATTAGGTAACATATAACTTAACCCTACGGTGGTCTACAATTATCTAAACCTAACTTATCCTTTATGAAAACCTTCGAGTGTCGCCTTTTGGACCAGGTCACTCCTTCCACCTTTATTCCTCCGATGCTCATCTATCCCACGCACAACGACCAATCCATGCGGTTGTTGATATGAAGAGGATACACCTGCTAAGGCAATCAATGTCAAAATCCAAACTCGCTTGTACCCATTTTCTAGCAAAATCAAAGACAATCTCATCATTAATTGTAATAACGAGGGGGGGGTTTTTTTTCTGCACGAATTTCATGCAGAAAAGCCACTTGGAAAGAGGCAGCTGAGGGAGATTGTATCGCAATAAAAGTGATCGGCCTTGTAGGCGGCGGGATCTGCCGTTTGAGTCCTTGTCTGCCGCATGAGCTGTGGGCTGCAATGACTTGTATGGGCGTAGAAGCCTTTTGTCCTAATTTTAACGCTCCATCACTTTTCATACAAAATCATGCTCACTCTAAGTAATTATGATGATCTTGTCCAGGCCAAATACTGTGGTTATTCCGTAAGGAGAATTGTGTTTAATGTCTCAACGACTGCATCGCTTAGAATCAAAGCATCCAGCTTCAGCATTCAACACCCCACCAGAGTTGAGGTCTGTGTCGGCACGCCTTCGGAAATGCACCATCTGTGCCTTCGAATATATTTCTGGTATTCAAAGGCCAAAGCGTATTTCCTAGTCAGTCAATTTGCGCAAAAGAGGAGATCCACAATTGCCGCAATCTTCCACCAGAGATTTGTTCTGAGGACTGTTGTCTTATAGACAAACAGGATCCTTAGATGTTATTTAAAGATAAATTTGTTTCTTAGTTTATGAGTTGGCCTTCTAGTTGGAGTATAGGTTTTTATACATGTGTTAGAGCACAAAAGGAGGTTTACTTCAGGTCTTGCCATCTTTAGGATGTTGATGATTATTGTCCCACACCGAATAGATAGATAGGATCCTTTGGCCTTGTTTAAAAGTGAATTTGTCCCTCTATTCATAAATTAAACTAGGAGCCTTCTTTATGTTTACTTTACCTGGTGGGAAAGCTTACATGGCATTATGAAAATCAACGGTGATCTGTTAAAAAACCTACAAGTTGATGGACCTAAACTGTCAAGGAAACGACGGGAACAACTTCAACCATAGCATGTTCATCTGGTATGGAGTGCGTTTCGTTTACCAGATGGTGGGACGTTGGTGCCTGTGACATTGACTTCGGGTGGGGAAAGCCGATGTCGGTAAGTTGTAGCGTTGCTTCCCTAGAATAAAAATGTTTATCTCTCCCCCGTGAAGATCTTTGTCTCATGATATAGGATTGATAAACCCGCACGCCGGCCACCCACCCTAATTCCGTATATGCTAGATTAATTCCCATCTAAGTTTTCTATACCTGTGGATTTGCAAGTAAATCATCCTCCCAACATTCTGGAGTAGATACGTTGCGCGGAAACTTCCACATTTTCAAAAGTCGCGGAGAAATATCTATACGCCTCTTCCTTTCTTCTTCTTGAGGGTTCTACATGTCGGTGTTGCTAAGAACTATTAGTTTTGTAGAATCAAACTTCAATTTTTCAGTGTTTTCTTTCCTCTTTTTTCCTTTCTTCTCTTTCCTTCGAGAATAATCGAAGGATATTGGAACCATAGCGCTGAACTTGCCTTCTTGCAAAGCCTATGAGTCTCGAACCATCCAAAGTTTTGTTTGGATTGCTGCTGGCGATGATAAATGTCATCAAGCTTTAATGCTTTGTTGATATGCCTTTGATGATGTATTGAAGCAATGCTTCCAAGAATCACTGAACGAAAGCTGATAATGGAGAACGAAATAACTGCATAGAAAGAGTGCGTCAAAAACCTCTTTGGAGAAGAAAATGTACACTTAGCCTCAAATAGTTCATGCTAGAAGTATCTAAAGCAGCTTGAAGCTCGAGTTGGATCCGTAATGCTTCAATCGAAGTCCATAATCAATATCCACGCTCCAAGTCTTCTTCCCCTTACATGCACCACCCTAGCCTTAGCCTAATCCCCATTGAGAATTGATCTCTAGGATACCACTCAGCTTCAAAACTTAAGCCATGGTTCTGCACCTAATTGTTTTTTGGTTTTGTATGCCTAACAATTCCCTCTTCATATGAGAGTTTATCGTCTGATTAAATACATTTCCCCTTGAACGGAATTAGATAGGTTGATAGAAGCTACAAAGAAGTATAAAACTAGGGCCTACGTCTAATGCCTTCCATTAAAGGGTTAACTTTATTTTTGAAACTTGATTTTCTCAGGCAAATCTCCTGGTTCTGGTACCTAAACATGTAAGATTGAAATTACTTGTTAACAAACTAATAGTTTAGTAGTTGATTATTGATTGCTTAAAACTTAGGTCTTGAGTTCAATATAATAAACCCTATTTCCAAAGCTGTAACTTCAAATTTCATCTTGGAACAAACATGGTGTTTCTTTATTAGGGTGTGGTGATTATTGTGTGCACCACACATTTTCTTGTAAATCACTTTGGGCTGCATGCTATATGAACTTGAACTTAAAGTCTAATATTATCATTGATGATGAAAATTCTATGTAAGAAAAAATAATTCTTTGATAATGTTTAAATATAAAAATTTTTCTCATAATTCATGAGCTAATTTATATGGTTTAACTATAAGCTAATTTTTAATATGGTATTAAAATTCAAGTTAATCCTTTTTAACTCTTACCTTTGAATTCATTAAATATGCTCGGTGTGTATGAAGTATTTATTTTACCTTATTTAACTTTGAGCTTAAAATATAGTTAATATACAAAAAAAATATTGAATATGAAAGTCTTTGATAGAAAAGAAATAATCTTCAACTAACGCTTAAATATAAAAATTATCCCTTCAATTTATGAGCTAATTTTAACTTGAACTATGAGTCTATTTCTAATAACTATGCTAAAAAGCTTACTCATATATAAAACTCGATTATCATAATGAGAAGGTCATCCATCCGTATATTAAACTCAATTCCTACAAGTTCTTGGAACTTCACTTAAAAATAGGTTAAGTTCTTACTACACTTCTTAATACAACCCCATCCAAGCTAAGACCAACTCTCTCATTCTTCCTTACGAAGCTCACCCATTAAAGAAATAGAAAATAAAAATCTGGCCGAGCAGATAATCAAGAGAAAGGGAAAAAAAAATAAAAATGAACGTGCCACCAAATTCAACTCAAGTCTGTTGATATCGCGATGCTATGCTTTCCGGTGTGTTAGTTAAAAAAGAAAAAAGAAAAGATACTGTGCTTTCATGTCTTTCATAGAGGATATTGCAAATCTTCTCACCAATGCAAACAGCTTTTCACTGGTGAAACCCCGTCATGCAGGACCACAAGTGGTCAAGAGTTGCGAGCGGGTGTTGAGACAAAGTGCCCGCTTAGACTCTGCAAGCAATATTTTACTTGGGTTAAGTCTGAGAGATGGGCGTTTACTTTGATTTTTCGCGCATGTTTTAGAAATTAGACGCAACATGCTGCATTAGATGTTGATTGACAAGTGATAAATACGACCAGAGTACCCATGGAGTTGTTGGCACAATATGCAGTCCAAATTGGTGACTTTGAAGATAGAATATGCAGCGAGCATTCAAGGCTATGTGTTTCTGAATTCAACTCTTTGCATTAACCTTGAGACTGTATTTCTCGTCATTGATATTTGACAACACCAAACTCTAGCACTATATATTTGTGCTGCCTGTGGAAAGCTATCTATCTCTTGTTGAAGTGAGTTCCCATATCCGCTTGAAGGAAACCCGAAATGGAGGTTAAAGTTATTTCCCAAGAGTATATCAAACCCTCTTCTCCAACAGCCCCTAACCTGAAAACCTATAAACTCTCCCTCCTGGACCAGGCCATTCCTTCCATCTATATTCCTCTTATACTTTTCTATCCCGCGAACCAAAGCACAAGTCATGCTGTTATTGATATCCTTTCTGAAAAATCACACCTGCTAAAGCAGTCCCTATCACAAACCCTAACCTGCTTTTACCCGTTTGCTGGCAAAATTAGAGATAGTCTCTCCATCGATTGTAATGACGAGGGCGTTTTCTACTTAGAAGCGCGGGCAAATTGTCAACTTGTTGACTTCCTTAGCCAGCCTGATCTGGCCTCATTGGAAAACTTTTTTCCACAAGAGTTTGCCTGGAAAGACCCAACAGTTGGAGATCACGTGGCTATGGTGAAACTGACTGGCTTTGCGTGCGGTGGTGTAGCCATTGGTGTCCTTGTTTGCCACATGATCGCTGACGGAACCGCCGCTAGTGTCTTTATCAAAAGTTGGGCTACTACTGCTCGTACGGCTTGTGAACCTGTGTATCCTAGTTTTGATGCCCCTTCAATTTTCGTACAAAACAGTGCATCCTCTAGAGAAGTAGATACGACAACTATGTACAAGTTCCTGAAATCAGGAAGGTGTTCTGTACGGAGAATTGTGTTTGATGCCTCTGGTATCGCATCACTACAAGCCAAGGCAACAAGCTCAAGCGTGGAACGTCCCTCGAGGGTTGAGGTTGTGACAGCACTCCTATGGAAATGCACCATGAATGCCTTCAAGGCCACTTCTGGCGTCCAAAGGCCAACTTGTATTACCCACTCAGTGAATTTGCGCCGAAGAGCAGATCCACATTTCACAGATTCTTCCATGGGAAACCTACTTTGGATAGCTGGGGCCTTATGCATGGATAAGGAAAAAAATTTACCTTGCCTGGTCAGCAAGCTCAGAATAGCATTAAGTAAAATCAATGCCGATTTTGTTAAAAGCCTACAAGGTATGGAGGGGTTTTCCAAACTCTGTGAGCTTGTCAAGGAAACATTGAGCGAAGACTCAAGCATAGCTTGTTCCTCTGGAATGGATTACATCGCGTTTACCAGTTGGTGTCACCTTGGTTTCTATGACATTGATTTTGGATGGGGAAAGCCGATTTGGGTAAGCACCGTTGGTGCACGCGACGACATGGAGACTGTATTCCCATGCTCCGTTATGCTAATGGATGCTAAATCAGGCGAAGGAATAGAAGCATGGGTCAGGTTAGATAAAAAAGATATGACCATGTTAGTGCAAGACAAGGAACTTCTTGCTTTTGCTTCAGTGGATCCTAGTCCTAGAGTATAGAAAGATGTAATTCTTACCAGTTAAGATCCTAATCCTCCCCCCCTTCCTGTTATCCCCTTTTTTTTTTTTTTTTTCTCTGTGATTCCGTTCGGGCTTGATCTTGATTTTCAGCAAATAAATTCAAGTGTTTACATAATGGATGATTTCCTCGGCGCCCTTCCTTCTCTTTATTTGATCATGGTAATTAACAAGGAAATGCAAAGTTTCTCTTCAGGTGCTAGTAAGAGTAAATTAGAAGCAATGCATCTAAATTACTATAAACCGCCCTGCGATGAGATCACTAATATTACCCCAATATCTGAAATTTTGTTCTTATCAATCCAGATGGCTTCCAACTCTTTAGATCATACTCTAAATGGTACTCAACCAAGGGTAATTTTCTTCCACCACATAAAGCCATCAACTACGTGAGACTATCACGATGAAATTGAACAGTTTTTTTTTAATTATTTTTTTTATCCTTATGTCAACACTGAATGCTCAAAATTTTAATGGTAGTGGCTCTATCACAGGCATAAACTGACAGTTACCCAGCCACAAGTTATCCAAGACAAGATTTTGATTGATAGCAACGACGCTGAATGCTCAAAATTTTAATGGTAGTGTTTCTATCACAAGCATAAACTGACAATTACCCAGCCACAAATTACCCAAGGCAAGATTTTGACTGATAGCAACGACGAGAAGGCCGTTTCGTAAAGGCTAAATATACTCTAATTTCTCAATCATGAAAGTGACTCTTTACTTTATTGGTGAAGTCTTGCTTCAAATCAGGATGACCAACTGCGCCAAAAATGGAAGAAGCACATTTTACTCTCATCGTATTGAGCGCGATCTGGTCGCTTCTTTTTATCTGAATAATACATAAACCGTGCATGTAATGTGGAGAGTTAAGAGTAAATCTGTGATTTCTTGGAAACTACGCTGTGTTGAATGCGGAACATCGAGAATAGTTGACAATCTTAGAGTCTGTAGATAACCTTTGTCCCGAAGTGAAGAAAGTTTTGGCAGACTGACGACTTTTCACGTGGACAAGGGAGAGATAACCGAGGAAAGTTTTGGCAGACAGAGTTGGACTAAGTCCTATATTCACGTCGACGCCGTAATGAGAAAAAAAAATTCCAGAAATTCAGGTAATAAACGCTGAAATAGAAAGGAAAATGTGGGGAAAGAAGCATTCAGAGGAAACGGTGCGTGCAATCGAGGTTCATCTGATGATGACGGTTAGATCTGACATTAGCCTCCGTTGAGCGCCTGGCACTCGCAAGCTCTGTGCACTGCAAAAGTGCGGTAGGCCACCTGAAGCAGATTCCTAGCCTTGGGAAGACGCTGACTGAACAACATTATATTGGACAGCTGCATATATAAATTGTGGCTTCTTCAAGGGCCATGCCAAGTAAACACGCAGAGCATACGATTTGATCTTTGCGGGATATCTCCAAGATTGTTGTTACAAGGACCTAAGTGAGAATTTTCCAATTTTTTCCCTAATTATTGTGGTCTAAAAAAGAGAGGCTAGGAGAAATTTCATCAATTTGAAGAAAATCTTGCATTTATCTGTTAATGAGCATGATCAAGCCCAAATAGAAAAAGAAGAGTTTGGTTGGGATAGGGGCGCGTTTTATGTATCCATATATTTAATTGCCGTTTCTTCTTTACGCCGGGCACATACATCCTGTGGGCTAGGATGTATGGTGGAGAGTGATTACATATGATCATCCAAAAAGGATTGACTTTTCTAGGTTAACCTTAAACTTTATCATTAAGGCTATCATGTACAACTCCAAGCTTTACTAAAACATGCAGTGATCAGTTTGACTGATTCCTTACTTAGATGGGAGTTTATCTAGCATGTATATAATAAGTCCCTTATGATTGCAATCAAAGAAAAACTTGCGTTGAATCCTATTAGTCAAGTGGAGATTGATCAGTTAACATTTTGGATAGAAACTACCATAACAATTACGAAACTTCTAGAATGGAGCAAGAAGTGGTGGCAATATGTGGTGCCACAAAATTAGGACTTGCATCTCAGAAATCGCTGGCTTGTGGGTGGTGATAGCATAGAAATTTAAGATATTAGGCTAATTTGAAAACCAGAATCGCAGGGCCATTTGCCCTGCTACAACCCTACACAGAACCGAACAATACCTAGAAGCCAACTATTGTATAAAGGCTTTTTACACGCGTTCGCATAGCTTTATACGGCATTTATAGATGTTCAAGCATTAAATGCAAAGGCAGATATTTTCCTTTGAAACTTCTAGATACAACGAACAATTTGAGCCGTCGTCAACCTAAGATCTGATCTGGGTAGATGTTCGCGCGCTGCACTGTGTTGGTCTCGTGGATCGTGCATCAGTAGCCTAAGTTTGCTGTTGGCTGGCTTACACTAATAATGGAAGAGCCTCGAAACTACTAGGTGAGCTACAGATATTTTTTTCTCCCTGCTCTCTACTGTTTCTCACATACTTCAACAAAAACGACCTTCACAGAAGGAAATAAAATTTTTCTATTCTAAGGTACTAGGATCCACAGAAAGCAAGAAGTTCCTTGATTTGTTCCAACATGGTCATTTCCTTGAACACCGCTGTGGGACTGGCTCACTAACACTCCCGGGCAGTCCCACAAGTTAGGACTTTCCATTGGGAGGGGGACCAAGTCCATAAGGAAGAGAAGAAACCACATCAAAGTAGGCAAGACCTAAGGCTTTGATACCATGTTAGAACGGATGGCCCATGAGAAAACCTTGAACAAGGCAGTCTTAGAGGGCCCAACGCACTCTAATAAGGTGCAGTTTACCCAGGTGCCTTACCGATGTGGGACTGGCTCACTAACACAACTTTTACTAAAGTATGCAGTGATCAATTTGACTAATTCCTTGCACATCTCACTGGTATAATGATTTTGAAGAAAATCTTGCGTTCATTCGTTGACAACGGGACTAAACATGAACAGGAGGGGAAAAAAAAAAAAAACACACAAACACACATGCACACATACAAAAATAAAAAGCCGGGGCAGGGTTTGTCAATCCTGTAACACATGAAAAGATCTCCACGGGAGGATATTACAATCTTTTATTCTAGGGGACTAGGATCCACAGAAGCGAAAGCAAGAAGTTCCTTGTCTTTTACTAACGTGGTCATATCCTTTGTATCTAACGCAACCCATGCTTCAACTCCATCGCCTGATCTTGTATCCATTAGCACTATCGAGTTAGAGAACACGGTTTCCAAATCGCAGCCGCTTGAACCGACACAGCTTACCCACGTCGGCTTTCCCCATTCGAAGTCGATGTCATAGAAACCGAAGTTACACCAACTGGTAAAAGAAATGTAATCCATTGCATCCATGTTTGGGAATGCTCCGGTCGTTCCTTTCAAGAGATCACAGAGTTTGAAAAAACCCACCTTCACCTTGTAGGTTTCTTACCAAATCAGCATTTATTTTCATAAATTCTTCTCTAAGCTTGCTCACAAGGTAAACCAAATCTATCTCCTCGCCCGTGCAAAATGCTCCCACAGTCCAAAGAAAATTTCCCATGGAAGATTCTGAGAATTGTGGATCTGCTCGTCGACGCATGTTCACCGGATGGGTAATGAAGGTTGGCCTTTGGATACCGGAAGTGGCCTTGAAGGCAGTCATAGCGCATTTCCATAGGAGTGCCGACACAACCTCAACCTTTGTGGGGTGCTGCACGCTTGAGCTGCTTGCCTTGGTTTTAAGTGGTGCAATGGCTGACGCATCAAACACAATTCTCCGTACCGAACACTTGCCAGATTTGCAGTACTTTGACAAAGCCGTAATAACTTCTTCTCTAGGGATTGCATCGTTTTGTATCAAAATGGATGGGGAGTCGAAATTAGTACATACGACTTCGCAAGCCTTGCGAGCCATGGCAGCCCAATCCTTGAGAAAGACACCAAATGCAGTTCCATCGGAAATCATGTGGCAAACAAGGACGCCGATGGCAATCCCGCCGCATGCAAAGGTGGTCACTTTTATCATTGCTATATGCAATGATCCGAGATTAGGCTGATTGAGGTAGTCAACAAGGTGACAGTCTACCTGAGCTTCTAAATAAAAAACCCCCTCGTCATTACAATCGATGGAGAGATTATCTTTTACTTTGCCAGCAAACGGGTAAAAGCGATTCAGGGTTTCAGATAGGGATTGCTTTAGTAGGTGTGACCTTTTAGAAAGGATGTCAACAACAGAATCACTTATGCTTTGGTTCATGGGATAGAAAAGGATCAGAGGAATATAGAGGGAAGGAATTACCTGGTCCAAGAGGGAGAGCTTATGGGTTTTTAGGTGAGGGGGTGTTGGAGTAGAAGGTTTGATATACTCCTGGGAAATAATCCTGATCTCCATTTCAGACTTCCTTCAGGCAGATGCAGGCAGCTGGCTTTTGGCAAGAAGTCGTAAGCTTTCCGGAAGCGCGCAAATATCTTTTATATAGGTGTAGAGCGAAGTCGTGCCAAACAGTAATAATTTGTAGCGAGCATCGAGTGTCACGGGAAAGAGTACAGAATTCAGAAAGAAGCTTAACATCACATGGCGTCTTGGAAATCTTCGAGAATCATTAAAGTCGATGATTTTGTAGTGAATAATGTTGCTATCAGTTCCGAGCTGTACAGCTGTCAGATCTAATGCACATCAATCAGCACATGTGATTGTTTGCAGGTTCCAATTCTAAACGCATAATGCACATTCACGTGCATGGAAGATACTTTTTGCTTTGGACAGAGTATTTAATCTAGTATGGTAAATAGATTATTGGTGAGAAAAAATGCTTTTTTTTTTTTTAAAGATAATTAGATTGAACAGCCTCTTTGGTATCATTTACATCCACAACAAGATATAACAATTGGAGAAGCCTTTCAAAGTTAAGATTTTATTAGGAAACATTTGTCTAGTGAGTAATAAGAGGAAGCTAACAAAATTGTATATAGTCAAGATCTAGATAGGCTTGTTTGTGTTTTTAGTGCTTTTGGCGAATTTTCAGCTTCATTAGTGTATCAAGACCGAAGAGTGAAAAAAGATAAAGTGGCTTGTGCTAAGTTTATGTGGAATAAAGTAGTTCCTCCCAATATTGGATTGTTTATGTGGAAGTTAATTCATTATGGCATCCTTATGGAATATAATATGCAAAGAAGAGGAATTCAACTAGCATTAGGTGCTATTGCTGTGAAAGGGGTGAAAAACAGATGATGAATCATGTATTTATACATAGTGGATTAGCACAATGGCTTTGGTGTACATTTGGTGCCACACTTCAGGTACCTGTTTGTTTTAATTTTATATCTAACCTTGTTTCTCCATGGTATACAGAAACATCATGGCATAATTAAAGGAGAGCTCTAATAGCCATTTTGGGAGAAGTTATTGTGAGAGGAATTTGATTGGCTAGTGAATAGCAAAACATAATGGGGAGTGTATGTCTATATTCAAAATTAACAAAGATGTTACACATTAGATGTTTCAAATATCAATGTTAATCCAAGTCAAAGTACAAGTAAGTCTTCTTAATCAAATTTCACTAGCTTTGTTAAAGGTTTATGTGATTCACATTCCATTGAGGCAAGGAGTTTAAGTTCACTGGCAACCTCCTCTTGTGGGGCAATATAAGCTTAATTCAGATGGATCAAATATCATGGGGAATAATGTTGGTGGGGAATCCTTAGAGATTATAATAGAGATTTTATAATGGCTTTTTTTTCCACCAAGTTGCATCCTGACACTAGTGCAAAGGCAGAAGCTTATACCTTGTTAAAGGGATTTAAAATATGTGAAGCAAGGAGTCAAGTACCATAGGTTATTGAATTAGATTTGTTTTATTTAGTCCAATGTTTGCTCAGAAAATGGAAAACTCTTTGGAAATTAGAATTTTTCATACGTCAATGCTTATCTATGATTCCTTCACATGTACTTGTGCGTCATGTGCATCGTGAGGAAAATGTAGTAGCAGATTGTCTTACTAACTATGGTCATTTCATTTATAATATAACAATTTTCAACTAGCTTGGCACATTGACTCATCCGTGTTTAGATATTTATGTTAAAGATTATCTAGGATTAGGTAATTATAAGCTACCATAGGGTTAAGTGAATGTGTTGCCCAATGTATTTCATGTTTTTATTTTATTTATGTGTAGTTACTTAAAATGTAAGTAACTGATTTTTCTTTAAGGGTTAGGATTGTGCTTTACCCTTTGTACTTATTCAAGGTATGATTATTATACCTAACATTGTTAGTATTAATAAAATTTTTTAAGATACCACCCATGTTTAAAAAAAAAAGCATTTTTTTACCAATATAAAGATATTGATTTTTAGCAACATATAATATTGCTATGAGTTTCGCGCTTTATATTGGTAAAAAAATACGTTTAGAATTGGAACCTGCAAACAATCCCATGTGCTGATTGATGTGCATTAGATCTGACAACTGTATAGCTTGGAACTCATAGCAACATTATGCACTCCAAAATCGTCAATTTTGATGATTCTCGAAGATTTCAAGACGCCATGTGATGTTAAGATATCGATATCAACATTATGCATAACAACCAATATAAAGATATTGACTTCAACATTATGCATAACAACCATCTCTCTTCATAAGATATCGATATCCTATGGACATCATATGATTTTATAGTCATCCCTCACTTCCAAACAATTATTTATGATTGAAATGAACTTGTTTTGAAAGCTTCTCTTTTCGGTGAAATTTTGACTTGGATTACAAGTTGTGACCCACCTAAATTCTATATTTGTCTTTTAGCAATAATATTTGGAATTGTGATACGATGAAGCAATGAAGGAATGAATTCACCCCTCCCCTCTTTGTGTGCGCCGTAAAAACATAAAACAAAAAACAAAAAACAAAAACCAAAAAAAACAAAAAAAAAATAAAAATAAAAAATGAAGGAATTAATTCTTGGTCTTAGGCATTGGCTTAATTGGGATGGGCTTGCTTGAGAGCCATGAATGAGAATCGTCGGAGAATTTGTAAAGCAATTAGATTTTTGTGATTAATGCTTTTGATTCTTCTTGTATTTTCCTTTGAGTTGGACTGTTGATGATGATGGTTGTCTCCAGAAGGAAAGGAATTCCTTTCCTGGCCAGAATCATATCTCTAGTAGGTTGCTACCACGCCTGCACGTTTGGTGTTTGGTGAAAATGACGGAGTCTTGCTTGAGACGGGCTGAAATGAGATGCGTTGTTGTTTTCGTCGAAACAGTAATCAGCGAACGCGGCATGTTGACAAGGTGTGTTGAGATGGCAAATTAACTTGAACTAGAGAGGCAATTTTTGTTCTTCTGTCCCCCGAAAGCTAATGGGTTGGTGCGAACTGTGAGCTTGGATTGGAGAAGCTGGAATCTCATGGTAGAGAGGCCTTTGGTGAAGGAATTTGTTGGTTGATTAATAGAAGAAATGAAATGAATATTTAACTTCTTGACTTGACTTACACTTAGATAGAGTAGACATCAATCTTAACATCTTTTATCCTTGCATAAAAGATAGGTTTTTGAGTGATATACAAAGTAGACAAATTGTCATACCAAAGAGACAAAGAGCAAAACAAAGCTATATTAAGATCATGCAGTAATATTTCTATCCATATTTATTTGGTGGTAGTATTTGCAAGGCTTTCGAATTTTACTTCTGTACTTGAGCATGCAACAGTTGTCTTATTTAAAATTAAACTTACTTCCCCTTAATATATGTGGAGTTTAAAAATGGAGAGGGGAAATTGATGCGCCTGATGTGTTATAGCATCAAAATATTGAAATAGAGATAGAAAGACTATAAGATATTTTTCTAAGTGACACCACAGTTATTATACATTGTGTATTAATAGGAAAGATAAATAGTAATGGATAATGAAGATACAAATAATGTTCTAAAAGGAGACATTCAATTGCTAAAAGGATTTTGTGGTAGTATCAAAATGTTTGACTAAACAACCAATTTATTTTTTGTCTAGTTAGATTTTAAAGTCTTTAAAAAGGGTCATTTTATTTTTTGTAAAAATTTGATGGTGAAGAAATGAGCTTTGAAATCCTTCAAATAAAGTTCCGCCAAAAGAAAAAGTAGAGATCATTTTTTATGTGATGTGGAGCAAGAAATTATAAATTGTTTATTTTGAATATCATGAAATTGTAGTGCTGCTTGTTCCAAAATGTGTACTAATGTAGTTATCAGGAAGGTTCAGTGCACATCGTGCAGATTATCAAGTTTAAATATTTAGCGTCACAGCACATACCCGCACAACAAAAGAGTCATGCCAGCATATATAGTATAAACATGTAACATTAAATATCAAATTGTGTGCTTTTGTTTTGTAAAATAGCATACAGTTTTGAATAAATACAAAGCAATACTACATAGATAAAATATTAGTCATACAAATGACAACGTTAATGTGGAGACATATACAATCTTTTTTCATGAAGTTGCCATAATAGGATATAATAATTCAAGTACAACAAAACGTTTGTCATATAAGCATATTAATTGTTAATATACAACTAATAACTTAACCAATTATATTTTCTATTTTCTAAATTGGTAATGAATTAGTTTGATTTAGAATCATCCAGAAATTAACCCGTTAACGTCATATACGCTGAATGTTTAAAATTAGGATAACTAATTTTTCAAGCTTTTATTGGCACATCATGAAAAAATGATAGTTATTCAAAGAGCAATCAATTAACGAGTATATTATGTCATATCAATGATGCAAGAATATCATAAACAAATTACTTAAAGATATATATGATTTAGCACATGACTAACAAATTTATTTATAATGTGATAATAAGATTACATTTATGATTACACAGCTCTCCCTTAATGATATCATGATTAGATGCTAGGAAGAGAGTTACTACATTTTCTATTCATACAAAATTGCATCATGTCAAAAAATGAAAGCTCATCAATTTGGATTTAAATATTTCTACATATACTTTTTATAGAAATAAATCATTTGAGAACATTGGTTTAACAAGAAAGTCAAGGCTGCCATATTTTAAAAAATGTAGTCTTTAGATGTGTAAGGGGATAAGGAGAGGGTTTTAAACTCTTAACCTAGTGAACTTGCAAATCATGAGCTCTTTGACATTTTGCTATTAAGTCAAAGGGGACACAAAAATTCCCCTTGCTTGAAAAAGAAAATGTAATATATATATATATATTAGCACAGATTTTTTTGGTCCAAGTGTATCTTGTTTTTACTAAGAATTATTTTCCTTGGTTAACGATGGTTGGTTTGCCAATATTTGCGGGTTCTTTCATTTTCTTTCTTCCTCGTAGAGGAAATAAGATAATTAGGGGGTATACATTATTTTTATGTGCTATAGAACTTCTTCTAATAATTTATGCATTCTATTATCATTTCCAATTGGACAACCCTATTAGTTAACACTTGATCTTAGTCAAAAGACTAAGAAACGTATAAGTGATTAAGAAAATTTTACTTTCCAATAAAATAGCTTTGAATTTCAATAATATCTTTGGCTTAATGACATGAAGTAGGAATGTTTTTCTTTTCAAAAATGGACCATAGTTTCGGCAAGAACAAAGATAAAAATAGAGCATTCTAAAACTTTCCTTTTTGAAAAGATCAACTTCCGAGAGTAAAATTTGAAAGCACGAGTTGAAAAATAGCTCCTTGGGATATAAATGTTTTGATTTTACAGTTTCAATGTGTGGAAGCATTTTAATGTAGATTCATCAAAAATATATTCCTTTGCTAAACACCCATTTGCATCTTATAAGGATGATATTTGGAAGTTGTGGGACCACCTCCCAGGTGTTTTTTATTTTTTTATTTTTATTTTTTTAAGAGGATAATGTATTCATCTGCCATGATCAATTTTGATTTTTTTTTTTTAAGCCTTTGTGAATGTAGTTGGTTCATTTTTTTCTTTAAAAAAAAATAGAGATGGTACCCTGACAAATTTTACTAATACTAACAAGGTTGAATATAATAACCATACCTCAAATAAATACAAAGGGTAAGGTATAATCCTAAGCCTTAAAGAAAAATCAGTTACTTACATATTAAGTGACTATATATAAGTAAAATGAAAACATTAAATACATTGAGCAATACATTCGTTTAATCTTATGGTGGCCAATAATTACTTAATCCTAGATGATACTTAATATAAATATCTAAACATGGATGAGGCAATGTTCCAAGCTAGTAAAAAATTATTACATTCTGAATGGAGTGACCATAGTTAGCGAAACGATCCACTACCACATTTCCCTCACGATGCACATGTCACACAAATGCATGTGAAGGAATCATAGATAAGCATTGACGTATAACATATTCTAATTTCCATGGAGTTCTCCATTTTTTAAGCAAACATTGGACTAAATAAAAGGAATTTGATTCAATAACTTAAGGTACTTGCCTCCTTGCCTAACATATTTTAAGTCACTTAAACAAGGTATAAGCTTTTGCCTTTACACTAGTGCTAGGATTCAGTTTCATGGAAGCCATTACGAAATCTACATTATAATCTCTAAGGATTCCCCCACCAACATTATTTCCCATGATGCTTAATCCATTCGTATTAAGCTTATATTGCCTCACATGAGAAGGTTGCCAATGAACCTAGATTCCTTGCCTTAATGGAATATGAATCACAAGAACCTTTAATACAAATAGTGAAATTTGATCAAGAAGACTTACTTGTACCTTGACTTGGATTAGAGTTGAAATTCAAAGCATCCAACGCATAACATCTTTGTTAATTTTAAATATGGACATATGCTCCCCATTATGTTTTGTGAATTCCTAACCAACCAAATTCTTTTTGCAATAACTCTTCCTAAAATGGCTATTAGAACTCTCATATGATTGTGCCATGATACCTCTTTATACCATGAAGAAACAAGATCAAATATAGAATTAAAATGAATAAGTACTTAAAGTGTGTCGTCAATGTATGCCAGAGCTGTTGTGCCAATCCATTATGCATAAATACATGATACACCATCTCTCTTTCACCCCTTTCACCGTAATAGCACCTAAATGCTAGTTAGATTCCTTTTCTTTGCATATTACATTCCATAAGGATGCCATAGTGAATTAACTTCCATATAAACAATCCAATATTGAGAGGAACCACTTTATTCCACAAAAACTTAACCTAAACCACTTTATCTTTTTTTCACTCTTTGGTATACACTAATGAAGTTGAAAATTCATAAGAAGCACTCAAATCATAAGCAAGCCTACCTGGTCCTGACTACATACAATTTTGTTGGCTTGCTCTTGCTGCTCATTAGACAAATGTTTCCTAATAAAATCTTAACTTTGAAAGGCTTCTCCAATTGTTATATCCTGTTGTGGACATAAAGGATATCAAAAAGGCTATCTGATCCAATTATCTTTCCAAAAGAAGCATTTTCTTTCACCAATAATTCATTTACCATGTTGAATTGAATACTCCACCCAAGGTAAAAAAAAACTTTCATGTATGTGAATGTGCATTCTTTCTACCTCATTTAATTACTTCCATTGGATGCCCATACTTAGATCAAAGAATTGAGGCCCATAAGGATTGTCCTTGCTCAAAACATCATGCAAACTTTGTTTGAAGTGCTTGTATTGTTTGTTCTAGGTTTTGAACTCCTAGGCCACCTTCTTCCAAGGGAGTACAAATACTTTGCCACTTAACCTAATGGCTACCATGACTATCCCCATTATTCCACATGAATTTGACCAGTATACTATTAATCTTTTATATGATTATTTTTGATACTTTCATAATGGAAATGGTATGTATTGGCATAGAGGAAGGTACAATTTTGATTAATGTTAATTTGCCCCCCTAAGATAAGAATTTTGCTTTCCAATTATGCACTTGATTAGTTATAGCATCCACCATCTAGGTGGATTCGACTTCATCCCTTGGCATAGAAGAGAGTACAAAATAATGGATTTGATTTTGTCCCTTGAATAATGAAATACCTAAGTATTTAATTGGCAAGTTTGCGAAAGAGAAACCTGTGATATATTTTATGAGTTTTTTCTTGGATGGTTCTAACTTCCTTAACACTATTACCCTTATCTTTTCTACATTCATCTTTTGTCCACTATACATTTTATACTTTTGTAGCAAAGCCTTGATGTATTCAAGAGACCTTTGGTTCCCTTCCATAAAAATTAACATATCATTAACATATAATAGATGAGAAACCCCTTAAAATTATTATCACTTTTAAATCTTCTAATGAATGGTGTCATCTCCATCAAATGATTGAGCTTTATACTAAAAGCATCTTAAGCCAAGATAAAAAGGCTAGGTCACATAGGGTCCCTTTGTTAAAGACCTCATGTGGATTGGAAGAAACCATGTTTTGCTCCTTGCACCGAAAGTGTAAACTAATTGTTGAGCATGCACTTGAATACCATATCTCTCCATAGGTGAGAAAAACCAAACCTTTCCAATACTTTAAGTATAAAACCTGATTCCATATGATCATATGCCTTTTTCATATATACCATAATTAGCATGTTGACTATTACTTTATGATCTAATTCATTGACCATCTATTGAGCTATTGCAACATTCTCATGAATACCTCTCTCTTGCACAAAACCAAATTGTTCCTTGGAAATTATCAAAGGTAATAAACATACCAAACCATCATTTAGAATCTTAGTAATGATTTTATAAATACAGTTGCATAAATTGATAGGCCTAAGGTCTTTAAAACTTTGGAAACATTTCTTTTTCGATATTAAAACTATTAACATAGAAGTAATACATTTGGTATGATGCTACCACCAAAGTAGTCATGCACCACTACTACTATATTTTCTTTCATAATCTCAACACTTGCTTGATAAAAATGTCCATTGAAACCGTTTATCTTTAGAGCATTATCAGGATCCAATCCTTTGATAGCTATCAAAATCTTCTCCCACTGTGGTTCCTAACATAGCTTATCATTTTGTTCAATAGTTACCAATGACACAATATAATCAAGCAAATCACTTTGTATCTTGGCCTATGAGGGAAATCTGAAGGGATGAATGAGACGTGTATTATTGTCCTGAGTAAGGATATAAGAATAGTATTCAATTAAGAGGGTACCCAATATGTGATTTGAGATAAAAGTGCCATCAAGTGACTTAAAGTTCCATTTTGTTTGAGAATTCTTTTCTTTGATACAAGCATGAAAATACGCAGTGTTATTATATACTCTTTTCAACCATTTTACTCTTGCCTTATTCCTTAAGGTGCATTCCTCATGTATTAATAGTTCATTCAATTGGTTTTGTACCCTTTTATATTCTACATGCTTTGCCTATGACCAACTCTATTGAATTTCCTTATCCAACCTATTCATGCTCTCTTCTAGTTCTAATCTTTGTTGTTTTTAATTCTTTGTTTGTCTACTCAATTCATTGAATTTATATTTCACATGTTTCAAATGACCACATAACTTATGCCATGGGAAATTAGATTGAAACATGTGTCACTTTGTCTCCACAATCTCTTTAAAGAATCCCTCTTAAATCCATTGTCTTTGAAGCTTAAAACTACCATAATACTTCTTATCCTCAAACAACGATAGAACCAAAGAACAGTGATTAAACTATATTTGAGGAAATAGGAAAATGCCTCTAGATTATTTAAAACTCTATCAAGTCATATTTAGGTATGTTGTTGCCTCACCTTGTTACTACACCATGTGTATGATTCCCCCTCATATCCTGCATCAAATAACCCAACCTCAAAAATAAAACCTTGAAATTCCTCCATTATCTTTCTAGAATATGGTATGTTCCCTTATTTTTCTAATTGGTCTAAGATGGTATTGAAATCATCCTTAATTATCCATGGTTTGTTTTCAATATCCAACTCTAATAATGAAGCCCATAATGACATTCGTATATTTCACTCATCAGTAGCAAAAATCACAATGAGTGCAAATGAATACTTTGGGGTCTTAATATTTAAAGTTATGTGCTAAGTATATATTGCAATGACCTCAACCGTTATCTAACATTTCCATAAGATCTATACTTGCTTATTTTCTGGCTTAAAGTGCTTAAAATAAGGAAATTGAAGTTTACCCACTAAATTCCTTAAATGACTACTTTTCTTTTTGGTTTTAACAAGGCCAAAAATTCAATTTTATTTTCTCTGACTATCCTCTTTAAGTAGTTTATTTCCTACAAGGCACTCATCCCTTTAATATTCCATATCAGTTTCTTTATAATGAAAATGCATAGAAGGAACACATTTTGGCAAGGTGTGTACATATCCCAATGTACTATTAGATCTTGTAAATGTAAAACTCAAATGGTTGCATTTATTTCTTGCACCAACAATCTGCTTAACATGGGTAAAGGGTGTTGTAAAAGATTTCCTAAACATACATGTTAGATGCTTAACTACATTGTCATCATCCCTTTGTGTTAGTAAATGCTTCTTTACTACTTTATTTCCATAATGCTCAATCTCCTACATCAACTTGGCATTTTTCCCAAAGTGCATAATTATATCTAAACTCTCTTCATGCTTCATTCTACTATTTTTACTTGCAAATGCAATTGTAAGTCCAAACACCTTTAAATTAGTTTCACCATCATATTGCCTTAAGGATTCTACTGTGTATTGTGTAACCTACTACTTGCTAGAATGACACCCTAATGTTGTGTTTTGAATTTCTTCTATAAGAATAGTATTTCGCTCCCCCTCTTCCAATTGGTCAAGTATAGCAAAAGAGTTAGTACTTTTGGTAGGCTTGTAGACAACCATCTTACCATACTATGTTCCTACAAATCTAGCATGTTTTGGCCTTATTCTACTGTATATCCCTTTTTCCAACAAGTTGAACTTTATGAATTTTAAGAATAGGAGCTTTCACAACATACTTTATTCTTATTGGCTTTTTTATCTTAGTAAGGACCCTTTGACTAGGTAGTTTTCCACCCATATTAACTTTAGTGTCAATAGTGGATGCTTCATTTTCTTTGCCAATGTCTATTATTGACACCACTTGTATTGGTTCTTCAAAAATTGCTTCCCTGCTATTATTTTCTCTTTTTCTGTTTTGGTTTATTGACTTGTGCCAATATAGCAAAATTCATTTCCATAGTTCCTATACTCATGTTAGCCTTGTTTTCCTTTCTTCAAGCTAACGCCTATTGTCGGCAACTAATTAAATTATGACCCTTCATGTCACAAAATGTACAACGTCCATATTTGGATTCATACACTATCTCTTGCCAAAAATTGCCTTCCATTTGTTCCTTATTTTCTATCTCTATTAAGAGCTTCTTAGGCAGTGGTTTGGAAAAGTCCATCTCTACATAAATTCTAAGTGCAATGGAATGTTTTAGCTTTTTAGTTCATTTGTCCAAACGTATGTACCTTGCCAAGAAATTTCCAATTGTAGTCAAGATAGATGGGTTTCGACATGGAAGTGGGAGTTGTGGAAGGATAATCTAGGCTTCCACCTTTTTACTATTAATGTCTTTGCTATTTGTATTCATTCACATGGTAAGGTTGTACCTGTATTTATCAAATGACCTATCCTCCTAGGACTAAGCCATCTTAAAATCCTTCCAAAATTGTAAATGAATGCTTAAACTCTGACTATTCAATAAACCAACAATTGTTGATTTCCTCAATCCCCATTCAATATTAACAAAATGTTCAAATAGTTCGACTAATGGTCATTCTTTGTCAAATATGGTCACCAAAGTGAGTGTATTAAGCTGTGAGTGAAAATTCATCATTGGAAATGGCTATTTATAGGTGAGATCCACTCCTTGATGCTAGCTTGGGCTCATACGAAAGTGGGGGAATGTTTGGCAAATAGGTTACTGGAAAGTATGGTGATGAAAAATTTCTCCTTAAGGTAGCCTTGGGGCCATTCATGGTTTTGCGATAAAGGTTTTCAAAATCCAATCCTTTAAAGCATAGTCTAGATGTATGTCTATCCACCTTAGGGTGCAAAGAGGGTAGATAAGCCATAACACGTGGAGCGTGAGGTCCTCTCTACAAGCACAGTGTGAAGGCCACTCGAGTAGTAGATGTTTCAACATTGTCAAACATGTTGTTTCTCCTTGCCATTCCACATGCATATCCTCTATGGTGTATCTCCAAGTTGCCTTGTATAGGACCCATTCCATTGTGCTTGTTGGGGCCATTCAATGGCCTGATTCATGTGTTCAATCCTACACTTATATCTTTCATTAGGAGTTCTTTGTTGTGAGGAGGAGATTGTATAAAGGAGGTGACCTTATCTCCACAAATTCCCTCAAATGACGATGACCTATTCCATGAAGTTACAGGCTTGTCCTAACTCTAGGTTCTACAAAGTTGGACATGAGATCCCAATCAAGTTGAGAAACCCCCATTTGGAAGTCCTAATGTGGGCTGGTGATACCAACTACAAGGGTCGCCTCCCATTGAACCAATTAACTTTTGTTGATTGCAAGGTTGGTGATGACACACACATGTTCTACACATGTTAACATGGCTTGCACTTTTCTTATGGTACACATGGCATCTTCTTGATGTCTTGGTCTAACATGAACAAAGAAAATTATAACATAACTATTAAAAAAAGCTACAACATTCTAGCCTTGGTAAATTGGATATTATTATTTTCTAGAATATATGCTATAATGTTGTATATATTTATTTTTCTTATGTACTTAGTTGCTATGTAAGAAATTTTAAGGTTATTCATGCACTTTGTTTTTGAAACAAGGACGTTACTTGATGAATTCTAGGGCTCCAATCATGAAGTAGTAAAGATTGTGATCAATTGTGCTTTTTAGAATAGGCTTACTTGTATAAAGACCTTGTATGGTATAGAAAAATGGGATAGAAAAGAAAAATATGATTATTATCCTTAGTAAATTTTGACACGAATAATAAATTTTTTGAAATATTAGGAAGTACAAAGTCATTATCAATATTGAAATGTGTTTGAGTTTTTTAAATATTATGGCCAATCCAACCATATCACCAATAGTGACTTGTTGGTTTCTGTTATATGAAAGCAGGTTCTATGGTTTATCAACACTATCAGTGATGTGATTCATTGCCTCCAAGTGGATGGTCGAGACAGCATAGTAAAATTCACTTAGGGATTGGTTGATAGTTTGAGGAGGCTTGTAGCTCTTTGTTTTGGCTGTGGTTGAAGGAGCATGTAATGGGTCGGTTTGGTTGAAGGGAACACTCACTTTCCCACCAACAGGCTTGTGATTTCTTCTCTATGGTGAATGACGATGGAAATGGAAAAGGAAAAATCCTTTTGGTAAGTTTGACTGAAATTCTCTGATGCCTCTTCATTCCTTCTGTGCTTTATTTATACAAAAAGTTTGTAAAACTAGAGTACCCTTCCACACGCTCCACAGAGACACAATTTGCCCATCACTCAACGGTTAGGATGCAAATGGAATTGTGCAGATTCCACCATTAACAAATAAAAGAACGGAATTAACCAAAAAGCTTCTAGAACTACAGGACTTATTCTACTAACATTCATCCTCAATGGTGACCGACGAATCGCATGGAAAAGCTGCTCACAAGTTACACTCTCCCAACATGTGTTGGCTTTAAGGCTAGTCCGGTGGCAAATTTAATAGATCAACCACCACTGGTTCTTGTTTTAGCGAGATTGGGCCAATGACTAGTTGTAGCCAGCCGTCTGGTGCTATAATGGCTGGGTTTGTCCTCTTCAATCTTATTGTGCAAAATAGGTCGGGTTGTTGCCCAAGTTCATCGCCTCCAAGGTAGACTGGTTTTGTGAGTTCTTCACGATGCCTGAGATAAAGTCAGCTGGTGAAGCTCTAGTCTACCGGTCAGCCAAGTTGGATTGAGCTTTGTGGGTTGAGAAAGGGGCATTTAAGTCTTCCTCGCTCAAAAGAATTGTGAATGCGCTATAATGATAGTGGCAAGGGAAGCAAAGATAGAACCTAGCCCTTGAAACAAATGAGTTAGTCACCTTTTGTCTGTTATAAGCTCACCAATAGGGGGACCAATAGATTAGATAGATTCTTAATTTCTTGAGGAAATTCAATGACCGATTTATGGCCCTTGCTAATGATTCAAAGCTTCAAGCACAAACAAGATGCTCTGTCTATGCTTAATGCTTCGAACTCTGGGGAAAGGGTTTGCCAAACTTTCACCAAGTGAGCATATTTTTACAAACCAGTAACGATGAAATTAAAAGAGATGTTTCACACCCAACCCAGAGTGTTTTGGTCTCCGGTTTGCCAATCTACATAAGCAGACTGGGAACAATGAGGATATTCCCTTCCTTATCAATGTCGGAGATGAAATCTGGTACTAGAAGCAGAAAGGTTACTAGTTGGTGTAGCAACTTGATTATGGCTTTATTTTGGTGTGTGGCGGAATTTTGTAAGGTTATTGTATGATCGGAGCGAGTGTTTGCTAGATAGCTTGTTTGATACCAAGTGGAAACATGTAAAGTGGATTAATAGAGCGAAAAAGTACTGTTAGACGTGATTCACAAAGATAATGGTAATCAACAAGAAAATGCAAAGTTTCACAGCAGGTGGTAGTAAGAGTAAATTAGGAACAATGCATCTAAAACTACTATAAACTACCCAGCGATAAGATCACCAATCTTACCCCAGTATCTGAAATTTTGTCGTTATTAATCCAGATGGCTTTTGACTCTTCAGCTCGTACTCTAAATGGCACTCAACCAAGGGTAATTTTCTTCCACCACATAGTATAGAAACTGCAGAAACAGCAGTCCCACACCGGAGCGAGGGACTCCTGTTCTGCACTTTATAAAAGGTGCCGGTTGTCTTCTTGATCACCAAGTTCTTAGTTTTCTCCAACTGGGCCCTGTAATTTTACATGGTATCGAAGCCAGGCCCTCTAAATCGGGTGGCTTCTCGGTTCCTACTATGGCCAGACTCTAACCAACAAATAAATCCGGTGTTATCTGGTCGCAGAAGGAACAATTACACTTGAAGCCTGATCCCTAGCCTTGGGATGAGGCCTGATTTAACATCATTATACTGGACAGCTGCATATATAATTAGTAGTTTCTTCAATTGTCATGCCAAGTATCAAACGATTAGGATATAGTGCTCAAAAGACTTATAAATCATGTATTATTTATTTATTTATTTATTTATGTATTAAGGAAATAAATGTTGACTAAATGATACCACATTAACATTATTACTTTAAACATTACACATATCCTCTCAAATATTCCTTCTCCTTTTGGCATACTTATACTTGGCAACAATTATTCAGTTTTTCAATTATTTTCATACAATCAGTTCTTAGTCATCATCAAAACAATATTTGCATTAATAGATCTGTGGGCTGTCAGCGAGGAGATTTATCATATGAGAGTAATAATGATTGTCTTGTCATGGATAATCAAATGTCGTTTGAGAACGCATATTTACAAGATTGTTGTTACAAGCACCTATAAGTGAGAATTTTCCAATTTTTGGTTAATTATTTTGCTCCAAAAAAGAGAGGGCTAGGATATGGTAGACTGTAATTACACATGATCATCCTAAGAAGATTGATTTTCCTAGTTTAACCTTAAACGTTGGCGTTAAGGTTATCATGCACAAACCCAAGCTTTACTAAAATATGCAGTGATCAATTTGACTAATTCCTTGCACATCTTCCTGGTATAATGATTTTGAAGAAAATCTTGCGTTCATTCGTTGACAACGTGACTAAACATGAACAGGAAAAAAAAAACACACACACACACACACGCATACAAAAAGAAAAAGGTAGGGGGCTGGGCAGGGTTTATCAATCCTGTAACACATGAAAACGATCTTCACAGGAGGAAATTACAATTTTTTATTCTAGGGGACTAGGATCCACAGAAGCGAAAGCAAGAAGCTCCTTGTCTTGTACTAGCGTGGTCATATCCTTTGTATCTAACGCAACCCATGCTTCTACTCCATCGCCTGTTCTTGTATCCATTAGCACTATCGAGCCAGAGAACAAGGTCCCCAAGTCGCCGCCTGAACCGACACAGCTTACCCACATCGGCTTTCCCCACCCGAAGTCGATGTTATAGAAACCCAAGTTACACCAACTGGTAAACGAAATGTAGTCCATTGCATCCCTGTTTGAGATTGCTCCGGTGATTTCTTTCATAAGATCACAGAATTTGAAAAACCCTTCTTCACTTTGCAGGCTTCTTACCAAATCAGCATTGATTTTCTGAAATTCTTCCCTAAGCTTGCTCACCAGGTAAACGAAATCTATCTCTTCGCCCTTGCAAAATGCTCCTGCAGTCCAGAGAAAATTTCCCATGGAAGATTCCGTGAACTGTGGATCTGCTCGTCGACGCAAATTCACCAGATGTGTAATGAAGCTTGGCCTTTGGATACCAGAAGTGGCCTTGAAAGCAGTCTTGGCGCATTTCCATAGGAGTGCCGAGACAACCCCAATTTTTGTAGGATGCGGCACGCTTGAGCTGATTGCTTTGGCTTTAAGTGATGCTATGGCTGATGCATCAAACACAATTCTCCGCACCAAATGCTTGTCCGATTTCAAGTCCTTTGGCAAAGCCGTATTACCTGCTTCGTTACGGCATGCATCATTTTGTATGAAAATTGATGGGGAATCAAAATTAGGACATACGGCTTCACAAGCATGGCCAGCCATCGCAGCCCAACCCTTGAGAAAGACACTAAAAGCAGTTCCATCGGCAACCATGTGGCAAACAAGGGTGCCGATAGCAATCCCGCCGCAGGCAAAGGTGGTCACTTTTATCATTGTTATATGGTCTCCTGCAACTGCCCCTTTCCAAGCGGCCTCTCGCGGCACTAATTTCTGCAATAATCCGAGGTTGGGCTGATTGACGTAGTCAACAAGGTGACTGTATGCCTGAGCTTCTAAATAAAAAACCCCCTCGTCATTACAATCGATGGAGAGATTATCTTTGATTTTGCCAGCAAACGGGTAAAAACGGGTTAGGGTTTCGGATAGGGATCGCTTTAGAAGGTGCGATCTTTCAGAGATAATATCAACGACAGAATCACCTGTGCTTTGGTTCATGGGATAGAAAAGGATCACAGGAATATAGATGGAAGGAAGGAACTGGTCCAGGAGGGAGAGCTTATGGGTTTTCAGGTGAAGAGGTGTTGGAGAAGAAGGTTTGATATACTCCTGGGAAATAATCTTGACCTCCATTTCAGGCTTTGCTTGAGAAGATCTGGGGCAGCTTACTGTTTGCAGGAACTTGCAAGCTTTCCGGAAGCCCCGCAAATCTCTTATAGAAAGGTTTAGGGTGAAGTAGTGACAAAGAGTAGTATCTGATCTTAAGTTTCACAGGAAAGAGTTCAGAATTCAGTAATATGCTCAACATCACATTGGGCCTATAAATCTTTGTGAATAGTCAAAGCGAATAATTTTGAAGGGCATAATGTTTCGATGAGTTCCATGCTGTACGGCTGTGAGACAGGCAATACATCAATCAGGTTCCAATTCTGAGCATCTTCTTTTTTCAGTAATCTAATATCTCCTCAACCAAAGCAAATAAGAAAGCATCTCTCGTCATAAGATACTGATATCCTCTGGTCAACATATGATTTTTATAGTCATCTCACTTTCAAACAATTATTAAGAGTTCATTGAACTTATTTCAAAAAATTCTATTTTTTTGGTAAAAAATTGTCATGTATATAACAAGTTTTGTCCCACCTAAATACTATATTTTGTCTTTGCAGCAACTATATTCGGTGTTCAGATGCGACAAGCAATGAAGGAATGAACTGAAACTTTGTTGTCAGAGGCCACCAATCAATTATAATCGTCATCTATGATGGATTTACAACTCTTAAAGCATACTAGAGTTTGAAATCGTTCTTTACTTAGAATTTGTGAAATTTTTGCTAGTAAGAATGTGAACAATGCTATATGTTCAAGCGTACTATAAGTTCACCCTATAGTTGTTGTATATGTAAAAGTATTTTGGTTAGTTACTTTTAATAGGTAAACCTTGTCCAGCTCCGAAATATGCCGTTATAAAGATGTACTTAAATTTACCATGATGCGGTTTGAATTTCTAGGATTAATTTGGCGTAGTCTAGAAATCGAAGACTAACCCCATAGCTTTTCCTTAAAACTGTATTGTAAATGTCTGCATATTTTGAGCTGCAACATGGAAAAATTCCAAGAAATAATATGCTTCCTTCAAAAAACAAAAAATCTCGTTTGGTTTTCCCAAATATAAAATTACTTCTAGGACTAAAAATATCAATCTCTTTGACTTTCTATGTTATCCTTGAATTTGAAACCATAAATTTTAAAATATTTTATAAAGTTCATTTTCCTCCTTTCCAACATAACTAATAATAACAAAAGCATTTCTTCCGATGAGGTGAGAATGTTGTATCTTGTTGTTTGTTTTATCCAAATATGGCATTTGCAGAAGAGTGGAGAAATATCCAACATACACGAACTCCGCACAAGTCAATGGATATTTCTCGAAAAAGCTCACCATCAACAGCCTCGCGACCTGCAGATTCTAACCACTGTCGGCCCCGGGGTGATGGCGTTTTGGGGTTGAAATTGTTTTCAGCGTGGTTATGCTGTCATCGGTCATTGTCTATTGGATTAGCAAGATCCTCAACAATCACAGGCAAATCACAATGCAAATCTTTTGAAAACTCTTAGGCCCGTTTGCGCCGGGATTATGTGTTCGGTAATTTTTACGTGCGTGCCTTGGACGTTACACTGATGTCCGGGTATTCTCGATTTTACAAATCCCAGTACCAAGACCCCCAAGAATTTTTCTTGAGAAAATCGACTTTCAGGGAGCATATCTATTTTCTCCGTAACACTCGACGGGAGCTCTGGCGTTTTGCATCAATGAGTTTAAGATCTACCGAGGAAGTCCACAAAAGCATGCACGAAGCACTGCGAGTGTGACTTCTATACTACAAGCATTGGCATTTTCCATACACACCCCAAGGTCACCTTCTTTACCTGTTGCCCTCTTTTATATAGTGAGGCTTCCTTAGCGGTCGTGAGCGGACTCTTTTTGCGAATGCAAACTGCCAAGCATGTATGCTTCTGTGCTGTGAATTAAAGTGATTCAGTTTAGAGCCCAGCGTTCGGCTGCTGACAAAATCTTGGAAGGTGAAAAACTTCTGATCTACGGATTGTGGATTCAGCTGTGCTAACTATTTGAAGCCGTCTCAGTTTCTCTGTTATGGGCTTATTTTGAGTTTTATGGGTATTTTAAGTGTCTTCGTTTTGTGGTTATTTATTCTGTTGGGCCGGATCATGCTTGTAAGCCAAAGCTCGTGTGTCTTGTTAGAAGGGTGGGGTAAGGGGAATTAGGGTCATACCCATATTGTTGTTGTAACCCACTCGACGAAGGGTCTAATATCCATTTTGTGATGCTGATTGCAATGCTTTTGTTCTTGTAATGTGCTCCGGTTTTTGGTTTGAAACATTCTTTAAGCAACCAAAGAAAAGATTAGCAATTTGCTTTTCTCAAATGAATCATATTTCAGTTCTCATATTGCCAGCAAAGGATAGTAAATTTCATGTAACATTTGGGATTTGGGATTTTGATCGTTCTTTCTTTTATTAGATATCCAGGCCTCAACAAAAAAAAAAAGGTGGAGAGTGCGGGGAAGGGAGAGAGAGATAGAGAAAATAAACTCAAATTGATGCACTTTCTAAACTAACAAGCAACAATTTAAGTGAACAAACAGATAGACAAACCGAAAAGGAACAAGCAATTTTAATGAAGATGAATCACATTATAGGCTGAAACTTCAGAATGTAGAGCTACTTAAATAGTAGAAAAACAAAGATTGTATTAAAGAAATTATAGCATAACTCTATATTTCTAATTAAATTTTAGTGTAAACAAAGACTTTAGAGTAAGTTATTATTTTTTTTATTTAAGCTATCAAGCAAAGTTTGATAAAACTTATCAAAGAAAAAAAAATCAGCGTAACTATTACAGACATTATTGACATTGAAATGTGATTGAGTTTCTAATTTTCCAATGGGCATTATGTCACCGCAATAAAATACACTCGGGGATTGTTTTAGTCTGAGGAGGGCTCTACATCTCCCAACATGTGTTGGCTTTACAGCAAGTACAGCAACAAATCTAATAAATTAACTGCCACCAGTTTGTTTAAGCGAGACTGGGGTATGGACTAGTTGTAGCTAGCCGTCTAGTGCTACAGCGGCTGGGTTTGTCTTCCCCAACCTTGTCGTGCAAAACAGGTTGGGTTGTTGCGCAAGTTCATTGCGTTCAAGGTTTGTGAGTTCATCGGATTGCCTGAGACGAAGGCAGCTGGCAAAGCTCTAGTCGATTGTTGAGCCAAGTTGAGTTGAGCTTTGTGGTTTACGAGTGACTATTCAAGTTCAGGGGAAGCAAAAGTAGAACTTAGCCCTCGAAATAAATGAGTTAGGTACTTATTGTCTGTTATAGGCTCACCAATGGCCGGAGCAATTGATCAGATAGATTGTTCACTTCTTTAAGAAATTCAATGACCATTTTATGGCCCTTGCTAATGATTTGGAACTTCAAGTGCAGAGAAGATGTATGTATGCTATATGCTGCGAACTCAGTGGAAAGGGCTTGCGAAACTTCCACGAAGTGAGCGTATTTTGACAAATCAGTAATGATGGCATTAAAATAGGTGTTTCACAACCAACCCAGAGTATTTTGTTCTCTGGTTTGCCATTCTAAATAACCAGGATTGGGAACATCAAGGATTGGGACGTCGGAGATGAACTGAGGTGTAGATGGGTGGCTTCCATCCAAGATGGGAAGCAATTTGCTTATGCAAAGGTAAGAGACTATTAGCATGTTTATTAGTATTTTCTTATACTTTTTTTTTTTTATAAATGTACTTACTGTATATAGTTAGAATGAAATTATAGATGTTTTCAATATAATACTATTAAAATACTAATTTTATTTATTAGAATAAAAACATTAATACATGGAAAACTCTCAACTTAATTCTTTTTTAGATGAATTAAATAATTTCTGTAATATTATAATAATAACTTACCCAATATGCCCACTCCGGTAAAACTGGTGACAATTTTTTGGCTGCAATCGAGTTGTATAAAAGGCTAAACACAAGGTTGCTAAAAGATTTTATTGATTAAAAAAATAGGAGAAAGCAAGAGATTTCCATGGCATGGCATGGCATGTTGAAGAGAGATGCAGCCGTTTATCACTACATTGCGAGTGCATGGCTACATCACAAAAAACATTGATTCTGATGACTGGCACTTGGCTTTCGACGTTATGCCTAGCTCCGAATCCTCAGCTCTTTCTATAAACCTTGAGTTTACTACTTATTTCTGCTCGGCAACCGATCCTCCAATCGTCATCCTGAATTCTCTATTGCGAGGACCGAGAAAGCTACCTCTCTTTTTTCCCCACAGCTAGCTTCCTAGTTCTTCCTGCAGAAAAGCTGAAATGAAGGTGGAAGTTATTTCCAAAGAATGCATCAAACCTTCATCTCCAGCACCTCGTGACCTGAAAATCTACAAGTTCTCCCTCTTGGACCAGTGTGCTCCTTCAATCTACTTTCCCGTGATCATATTCTATCCCATGAATCAAAGCACAGGCCTTACTGCTGCTGATCTCATCTGTGAAAGATTACAAGCCCTAAAGCGATCCCTGTCTGAAACTTTAACTCACTTTTACCCTTTTGCTGGAGAAATCATAGACAATCTCTCCGTTGATTGCAATGATGAGGGGGTTCATTATGTAGAGGCCCGAGTGCATTCTTGTCTTGTCGACTGCCTCAGTCAACCTAACCTCGCATTGTTCCACCAACTTATCCCCCGAAAGGCCATTGGGAAAGAGGCCGGTGCAGGAGATCATGTACTCATGATTCAAGTGACCAGCTTCTCATGCGGTGGAACTGCCATTGGCCTCGTCGTTTCTCACATGTTTGCGGATGGAATTTCCATGAGTGTCTTTCTCAAAGGTTGGGCTGCCACGGCTGGTAAGGCCGATGAATCCGTATGTCCTAATTTTGATGCCCCATCAATCTTTATACAAAAAGATGCTTACCCCATAGAAACCACTCATGCTGCTTTGTTCAAGCCCCATAGGTGTTTGATGCCTCAGCCATCGCAGCACTCAAGGCCAAAGCAACAAGCTCAGGAGTACAGAATCCCACAAGAGTAGAGGTTGTGTCGGCTCTCCTATGGAAATGCATCATGGCTGCATTCGGAACCACTTCTGGATTCCTGAGACCAACTTTTATCACCCATGAGGTGAATTTGCGCAGAAGAAGAGTTCCACCAATCGCAGAATCTTCTATAGGAAACCTGCTTCGGTGAGCATTCGCATCATGCAGTGCTGAGGAGATGGATTTCGGGAACATGGTAAGAAAGCTGAGAGAAGCAATCTCGAAGATCAATTCTGATTTTGTGAAAAGCCTACAAGGTAAGGGAAGGTTTGCCAAGTTGTATGAGCAGATGAAAGCAACGGTTGGAGCCTGCTCACGAGCAGCAAGTTCTGGTGCAATTGATTACATTGCATTTTCTAGCTGGTGTAACTTTGGTCTCTATGATTTTGACTTCGGGTGGGGAAAACCAACTTGGGTAAGCTCTCTGGGTGGAAGCGGCAATGTGGAGTGCGTGTTCCCAAACGTGGTTATGCTAATGGACACAAGATCTGGCGACGGAGTAGAGGCATGGATTTGGCCAGATAAAGAAGATATCGACGTTTTGGGACAAAACAAGGAACTTCTTGCCTTAGCATCCTTGGATCCTGGTCCCATAAACTAGAAAGTGGTATTTACCTCTGCAAAAGTTTGTTGTCCAGCGATGTATTCCTGCGTATGTTGATCAACAAAGCCGTTCGAGTTCTATACAATGTTTACATGTTAGCTCATGGTAATCGTTAAATAAATGCAGAGTTACGATTCTACTGCTCAGAAACTCCGCAGGAACGTGCTATAGTGCACCTCTTTTGTTCAAATTTGGCATGATTCTATGTTCTGTCTCCGACAAAGAACAACCCCACATGTTAAAATTTCCCTTGTTATCAGTTCCGATGGTCTGGCATTTTGTCGATGGCAACGAGAGTTATTACGTAAAGCCACAAAAGAGTCATACTAATGAATTACTCAAACAATCTTGTCTGTATTATACGGCTGGAATGGAACATTTTTAATGACAGATAGCTGCGAGACAACCAACCTTTGCCTGCAATGTCACATACGTTGTGTAAAAAGCTATACACTAGCTTTTTTTCAAAAGGTTTCGTTGAAAAGAAGAGTTAATGCAAATTTTAGTATATACTATAAATATTTTATTGTCCATATGAGACTTTATTATCTAATATTGAAACATATGAAGAATATACCAACTCTAATATCATACAAATGGCTTAAATTCACTTTTTCTTAAAAGACTTAGTTTAGGAGAAAAGTTATGCAAACTTATAAGAGTATAACAAATGCTTTTGTGTTCAATGTGAGACTCTATTATCCAATACGTAAATGTTTATTATAAATGTTAGTAAATAGTTTGTTATGCAAATAGTAAAAAATCATTTATATTTACTTTAAAATTTTGATGGATTAAGTGAAAATATATATATATAAACTACTTTCATGAGCAATTTTATTTTTCATGTGAGACTTTATGTATTCTATCGAACAAAGGGAAATTTTTTCATAAAAATCTTTATTCATAAACAAGAGGATGAAAAATAAAATTTTGGTTCTCTTATAAAATCCTTAGCAATGTGGATGGTAATTCTATATTAATTATATACAATTAAAGTTAAAAAAAAGGGAGAACTTAAAAGGAAAATTAGGTCATATTTCCTAGATTTACGTAAGTGAGGGTTTGACACGATTCAAGATTTCAGAACCATAGGCCACCAATCAAATCAAGGTAATTTCACTTAGCATATACGACTAGAGCCAATACGCACTTGAAGGAACAAAGACTAATATTAATCTGATGCCGAACTGTAGTTATATTAGTATACAAAATTGATAGAACAACCAAACAACAGCAAAACTAAATTCCAAAACCCTCCAGGGCCTAAAAAGACAAAAGGAAAAACTACCAAAATTTATAACACATCCCTTCCCTCTCTGCATCTTGGCTTTTTGCTATTGATTAGTTGTTTATCGTTTCAATGAATATATGTTAAAAGGGGAAACAGAAACACAGTAAAAGTACAATGAACCCCATCATACCAAAACCCCCACCCCAAAAAAGAAAAAAAAAAAAATTGTCATTCAACTGCATGCAGCTTGCCAGCGAACACGAAATTGGTATTGACAATCTGAACCAGAGCTTCATTCCCAGCAGAAATATGGCTTTCCTCTGTACTCCAGAATCAAACGTACAGAGGTAAGCACCAGCCATCTTGATCAGGCATCAAGAATAGGGAAGTGGTAGTCTGGCCACTTTGGATATGCACGCTTATATAAGCTCATGCACACAGTGTCGTGCTGCTGTAGGACCCCATTGAAAATGCACTTCATCGCACCTGAAGAAAAGATTAACAGAATACCACTTAATAACTCACGAGGTTATCTAAATTTCATTAATGCTAACTTTTAGAATCCTCCAATTAAGGATTTCACATATCAGGTTTTTTTTGGCCATTCAAAGAATATTAATGGGCTCCATTGGATTTGACATAGGACAAAAGTTCAACTGCACATCCCGATTTTACTTTAAAGAAAAAGTAATAACTCAACCATAGAAAAGTAATACGAGTGCTTGAAGAAGTCCAATAATTGAATATTTGATTCATAGCCATGATTTTACAAACTTTTTCTCTGATGGCCACATCCCGCATAAAAAGAAAACTAAAATAAAATAACACATTGAAACACTACCATTTAAACAGTAGACGACAGCCAAAAAACGCTCTGATATGCATCTAACTGATCCTATTTATTCTACCAAAACAGTTGCCTAACAAAATTTGAACAATTTTCTTTTTGGTCTCTAGATCTTTCCTTTTAGAAAATCAATATTATTCCGTGATAGCAGTAAGTCATTATTACTCTCAACATTCAGGCCTCATTCTAGCCTTAAGAGAATATACTGAATTCCCTGCATCTTTAATAGCTTCATCAATTCTGTGCACAAACTGTAAAAATTTGTTATCTACTAGTAGCCAAATAAATCTAAGGGCAATGCAGGTGCCAAATTTTATATCATCGTAATTGGTTACAGTACCTACAGAATTATTAAGGGTGTCAGTTGTACTTGGTTACAGTACCTACACAATTATTGAGGGTGACAGTTCTAATATTTATCCAAACAAAATCATTTCAAAGCATAGCGGATGAAACGGCAACTTAACTCTGCATTCTACCAACCTTATGACTTTGAGATGAAAAAAAGACCAGATTCCCTTTAAAAGATTTATTATGTCAGAGAAAGAACCATACCATGTGTACCAACAGTTTCTTTAACACGACCCCGGCGACCACATTTGGTCCACACTTCCACAGGCTGCAATAACCACCACCCAAATCAAGAATCAGTCATAAGGGACGGAGACTGACTTCAAAACCTTCATCTCAAAAACTAAAAAGAAGTTATTAACTATTATCAAGGAGATTTTCTTACCTTAAACCATCTCACATCCTCAGGGTTGTGAAACATGTATCTTACAATAGCTTTTAATTTTGATACTCTCTGTGGATAACTGCATTGGGAAAAAGCTCAAGCTTTAAGCAAATAAGAATAACTAAAAAATGCAATACAGGGAACTTGCCTACGTTACTTTCCATTAAAGGATTACAGATCCCACACATCTAACTGTAAGATGACAACAGAAAAGAAAAATTCATAGCCCTGCCTGTAAACATAGGCAAACATTGCTACCTTCAATAATCTATATAGAAGGTACATAGAGATCAAGAGCATCCAATATCAAGAAAATGCATTGCCTCATAATCTATATAAATATCAAAAACTGGATTTGAGCAAATAAACCCTATTATCCACAATATTCCCTTTGCCATTGTCTCATGCAGACATTATTCATAACAGATCATCAACTTCTGTTTGACACTTACGCACTTATACGAAGCTTAGACTAGATAAAAGATAAGATGAGCGATACTAAATAAACATTGGGGACATCAACCACAAATTTGATGTAAAAAAAAGAGATGTATGATACCCGGTTAAAATGATCTTCTTAAGGATTATCCTGTCTGGGTCAATACTTCTCAGAGAACCAACAGCAGCAACAGAAGGTGCAGCATTAGCTTCAGCACTCTTCAGAACTATTAAGGGAAGAGGAGGAAACGAAATTGGGGCATAAATAGAGGCTACAGAAAAACGCCCTGCATGAAGAAACCTTTCCATCTTGTGCTTGTCTGAATTCATGTTGTCAGTAGAAAATATAGGCCTGCAAAGTGATGGGAGATAGCTCAGACCTTGAAATTAATAGGTCGATCAGTGAACAGCCTGATAAAACACTACCTCGCAACAAACTGGCGAAATCCAACATGGAACACAAGTTCTTCTTTTGCTTTAATAGGGGCACTGTATGTGTCATGCTTCTTTATGCTGCAAAGTATAGACAATTTGCAAGACTATGATCAATTGGACCACTAATGCAGAACCCAAGAAGTGAGAATGGAGACTCCAAACTAAAAGATACCTGAAATGGAGGACAGACATCTTGGACTCATGCTGCAAAAGACCGCTTGCTATGACAGGCACTCTCTTTGCCAAAGAGCACAACTTGCAAGCAACACCTTTTGGTACTTCTTTTATATGCAGCCGTACATATGAGCCAACAGGTACACAGTCATCCCTGTTTTCTTGCTCCTTACCTAAAGCTTGAGCAAGAACATGCTTTTGTGTCCTTGCAAAATTATCAAATGCAAAGATTCTGGCATATTCTGGTGGTAGGGACTCCTGATATTCATTTAACCAAAAAAATTAGGAGAGTTC
Source organism: Casuarina equisetifolia (assembly GCA_028551475.1). Classification (NCBI taxonomy): domain Eukaryota; kingdom Viridiplantae; phylum Streptophyta; class Magnoliopsida; order Fagales; family Casuarinaceae; genus Casuarina; species Casuarina equisetifolia. The sequence goes on along the minus strand of CM052356.1, from coordinate 8,203,743 downwards.
TTCAATTTCAGAGTCAAGGTAGACTAGAATTAGTCACAAGAATGTTACTTTTGGGTCCCAGGAGGAGGTCCTAAAGGACTTGAGACCTCTATACTTTGCAAAGCGTTTTCTAGCGGGAACATCTAGAGGGGTATCCACTTCATCAGGAAATTCTGAAAGAACAACAAAAAAATACATATCAGCAACTACAAAGGGCTTAGTGTTGAAACTCCAGATAATCCCTACTTCTTTCTTTTCATTCTGCCTGATCACTCGCGTTCATTTCTTTTTTGGCGGGCATTAAGACCTAGAGATAATGAAATAATGTCTTACTGCACAGGACAATCTTATCTTAAAAAAAGCCATACTTTGAGATCATATTTAGTATTACTTACAATGGAAAAAATTAATATATTGGTCAAGTAAAAGATAACTCACACCTATAAAATTAAAAATAAAAAGAGCAGAGAAAAAGAAAAGAAAAAAACAGAAGCTGGGTAAGAAGATCCAATATCCAAATTAAATTCAGTCACTTGAAGCATTTGCATCCAAGTTAATGTGCATTCTGTGGAATGTAAGTTGACAGCTGACCCACTAATAAATTCCAAGAAGTACCACTACATTATCAGAAAAAAGATTTACCCTCATCATCAGCATGTGCATCTTTAATCTTTTGAATCTCATCCTGTATCTGCTCCCTTGTCAAGTTCTCACCATCCTGCATTACAAAAAAGAAAGCATTTTAGGCTGAAGCTAAAAGAAAATTGAAGACAGATACAATCCAGCTCTAATTCACAGCCCAGCTCCGATGGTCTCATGATTTCGTCTTAGGTCAAATAACAGAATTTTGATTATTTTTCTTCACTGTACAAGAAGATAGAAACAATCGTGGCATTAACCCCATGCTCTTAGTAGTTACTTATCTAGTGTAGGCTGTGTCCCCAACAAGAGAAATGACAAACCAAGCATCTAAAGGATATTAAAACTCACCGTCTTCATTGATTCAACATCAGTTTCTTCATCTGAGTCCTTCAAATACAAGGACGCTTGATCAGCATCAAGATCCAAATTCTTACTACTATCTCGATATGGAAAACCACTCTCTTGGTCATCCAATACCATTCCATCACCAGCGTCATCATCACTAACTTGATCCTCTTCATCTGTGTCATCCACAATCCAAGCAGCCTGTGGTACACAAATAAAGACCACAAAACCATTATGATCATAATTGACTGAAATGCACAAAATTTAAAAATATATGTCAAGAATTACAAGCAGGGGGGAAAAAAGTCAGGAACTTCCAATTATAAGGATATTGAGAAGACCAACCGCATACCTGGTAATCTGATGTCCCTGGAGGAAGCATCCTCTTTCGCAACCTCTTTTGCTTCTGATTTCTATCAGCCTCCTCCATTTCTGCCTCAGTTGGCCAGGTCTGACAGAAAAAACAACACTTGAATGGCAATCCTACCAAAGAAGTTTCATGATTCTCACAAATAAGTTTAACTGACATCATTATTTTTGCTATTTCTATTTTCGGGATTTCTTCCCCACCTAGGGAGGGATTGCATCAATGTTATGATACCTCAAAAGATCCCATATACAGAAAAAGCTATGGTTCTAACTTCGCCTACTTCCACTCATTCACTATTTATGCCTTCCCATGATGATAACTTAATATTTTAAGAGTCGCAAAAGAGTTGACTATGCCACCATGTACAACAGATAAAGCAGACAAGCTAAACCAAAGATTATGCCAAGGGTTCAATAGGTTTTCAGATTTGAATCGAATAACTGGAGCATGAAGCAACAAACCCATAACAGTAACTTCCAAAGAAGACTCTACCTTGTATAACATATTACCCAAAACCACTACTCCGTCCTGGACCCCCAAAAAGAGATGCCACAAACTGAAATTACTCATTCACACTCCCAAGAGAACATTCACAAGCCCAACAATTCCACTTATATTTTAAGTCTAAATGAAGAATTTGCAACATAATAAATCACCTGCAGAATATGCTGCAGTCTACTGGATCTCATAAATATGTATATGGCTCTACGGAAAAACAGTTGCGTAACTACTAAGCCAAACATAGTTGCATATAACAACTGATCATACACTGATTCAAACACAACATCTTAGCGGCACTGAATCTCAATGTTAACAGAGAAAGATAAATGAAGAAAAGAATAGTGATTTGCTACCTGTTCTCCAGCAAGCGGATCTGGAACATTTTCAACAAGTAAAGGTTCCTGTTTCAATGGATCAGCAGCCAGAGAGCAAGTGACCTGAATAGTTCAAATAAAGGAGAAAAGAAAAAGGTGCACATCAGTCAGATAGAAATGTTAAAAATGCCAACAGTGTGCTTGTCAAACATATCAAAATTTCAAATGAATTACAGACAAATAAAATAATATTACTTTCACAACTTCAACAACAAACATGCACATTTATCACTAGTTAAAATGATCACAAGATATAAAACAATGTGTAGAACGACCCGCTTAAAACTTCAGGTTCCTCAATAATGAGATTCTCACAGCTATTAGAATTTGATCTCAAATCACATTACTAGCATCCACCACTAAATTGCTTAACCAATTCCCTATTAGTATATCAGTATCTAACCACCCGGTTCCATGAATGTAGCGCATAGTAAGATTCCATTTATGCCTGAATAAAAACATCAGTATCCTGACAGTACTAGCTGTTGGTGAAACCCAAGTAAACCTGTACTAGTCAACTTGGCAACTTAAACCATGCTGGGGTTTACTTGGACCTGCGCCAGAATCATCCATGACTTCTTAGAAACTCTTGGGAAGCTTTTCTTAGATTAGAATCATCCGTTTTCACTTAGCACCAAGACCAACTAAATGAAAGACTATAGGGCCAATTGAGGGAAAAGAAATCATCTCAAAAGTAAATAGTTCAAATAGAATCCTTTACTGTGAAAGTGAAAAAAGAAATTAATATAAATTTGATCTAGTATAATGTATATACATAGATATTTCTGTCTATATGATTTCAAACAGAAAAAGAAAGATAATATCCAATCTCTTTATCCTCTATTCTCTTCCAAGAGAACGAAAAATGATCAAGTCCCTTCCTCCAGTCACATACTCTCCTAGGAAGCCACAAATAGAACAGCTGCATATTGAATATAATAGCTGAACGTAATAACTTTCTTCAGCAATTAAGAAGTTCATCAATAACCGGTTTTTCTACATTAACCTGTTCTGCCTAAAACTTAAATGAAGAATTGTTACCTCCACAGCATGTGCATCATCTGATTCCATGAGGTCTGGCCCTTTTCTAGGATTTAGAGGAAAAGGATCCTTTAGAATTTCAATTTCGCTCAACTGGTAATCTCCCACACCAGAAATGTGAACCTGCTTTGAAAGGAAATAAGATATCCGAAAAAAGTTAAATCACATGCAAGGCAAATGGCTGAACTTGTTACCAGTTGATTCACTGAGAGGCTACGAGCCCGCAGGTAACCAGTGAATAGAAGGGTACATTTCTCTAAATTACAATTGTCCCCCACCATATCAACCTAAATGCACCAAAGAACAAAGAATAATCAGAAAAATGTACATAACATCAAATAAATCAGAGCACTCAAAATCCTAATTATCTTGTTATTTTCCTATCCTTTTCCCATAGATATGTGGTCACTCCTATATAACAAATATATTGTAAAACATTTTAACACAAGTAATCCTTTTTTCATTCCCTACTGATGCCTCCTCTAACTAAAGTAGAATGTTAGTAAAATCATAATGTAGACAAGTGAGCACCATTTGGGCCAGTATGTATGAACGCTGACTTCGCCAGTGAGGAACTGTGAGCCTCTGCTCCTTGAACAGCCACATAAACTACAAAATAAAGTAAAGGAGACAAGTAAGAGCTCATTAAAAACAATGTCGGAGAGATCACGTGCATCAAGATTTGATGCATCCATCTATTGGCTTATCAGAATTTCAGTGCCAAAACAGATGCTAGAGATAAATAATGCTGAAAGTTACCTTGTGCAGCTCATCCTTTGTATCTGCAGGATAAAACTTACAGTCCTCAGGAAATTCTGAAGCAAGACTAGACATACACATCTTCTTCAACTCGTTTTTCCTTTTCAGCTCAGTAGGTAGGTCCTACAGGCAAAAATAGATCTTTCAACTTTTATGTCCATCATGGAGAGTTAATTTAAGTTCCCAAAATTTCCATAACCTTTTACAGAACATCTACAAGAACCTACACGAATTAGCACGGCAGTGCTTGGCAAACCAAGAGACCTAAACACAGAAAGACATTGACTTCCAAATGAATCAACGTAGGATGAAGTGCCTCCTTCACAAGAGCTTGCTGAGGCGACAAAAGCAAGCAGATCAGCTGCCTAGCATTCAATAATGTCAATGGTTAAAACGGACAAACAAACAAAAAAAAAGCCAAGGAGAATTGAGACAACTAAAAGCCAAAAATGGGGATGGAGTTACACAGGTGCTGAACATACCTTAGCCATTTCCATACAAGCTACCAAGTCCCCATGAGGCGCTCTTAACACCTAGAAAAGCCACTTCAGTTAGTTATGCACCAGTTTGAAATTAGTCCCGACATGGAATTCGTAGCTCAATCCTTTAAAAAATCATTCATCGCACTAAAATAAAGTAAGCAAATTATCTTCCTTCTGAAAGCCGTTCAATTATATTATCATGTTCTACAAAGAGCCAATAGTTGACCACACAAGACTTGGTTTCCACATAAATAGAAAAAAGCATCTTTCTTTCAACACAAATTCGTTACCGTTGATCTCAGCTTATACTCGCAAGAAGCAAGTGTTGATACTGTAGAAACAGAACTTTCTTTCCCTAACAAGGACAGAAGATCCTCAGCAAGTGAATCCACATTTGCAGAAGCCGAAAGCCCAAAAAGAACCTGTAATTGGCATGAGTTAGACAAGAAGAAAGAATTAAGCGGAAAGAATTCCCTAAAAGTGCACCAAAACCCTCATTAAGGACACATAAATGAGATAATAAGATCGCCAAATTATAGTTCATATCAACAGTTATACTCACAATCACGCGTGGAGGGCTTGTTGATCCACTGGCTGCCCTTTTCTCCTTCAAGAAAGCAGCCCGTTTCTGCTCCCGTACCTACAAAATTAAAAGAAAATCTAACAGCTAGAACATTACTGAAAAATACGCCATGACGAAGTGCGTCTGTAGGTGCATGGGCAAGGAAGGTGGATATCAGAAATCCAATTACCATCCGATTATGCTGAAGTCGAGCAGCTCTAGCTCCCTGGGCAACATTGCGCTCTGATTTGGCAACCCTACTCTTGTCTGAATCATCAAAAATCATATCAAGACTCTAGTTACAACGATAAAATAGAAACCTATGGCTTGAGCAGACGTGAGTTTGAAGTTGCTCAAACCCAAGAAAATCCAAGAGACCAAACTATTTTTCCTCTCGGGATTGCGGAACCAAACTGGTAGCTCACTGAAAACGCGTTTTCCATATTAGCGAACCAAAACAAAAAAGAAAAGGCGCCAGAATGCCGTTTTACTTTCCCCTCCCATGGCTTTCGATCAACCAAGAGTGGAGACCCTGTAAAAGGAAAAATTAACAAGCACGTACCTTTGAGAGAGGTCTTGTGAATGTTACGTGAAGATTTTGAAGAAAAACGGGACTTATGGGCCTTATTCACTTGCACTCTGGATCCTCCCATGTCGACCGCCACAATCGCACCACCCTAACAGAGAAACCCTACTGATGAGCTCTTTATTTTGGAGGCATAGAGAGGAAACCCGCGCTCCAGCAGGAGGAGACGTCCGCAAATTACCAAACTAACCCTTACCTCAAATGCTATTTTTGGTTATTAATTAGATAATAGACTTGTTGACTGAAATTCACAACTTAATAACATATCAAATACTAAATAATATCTAGTATTTATAAATTGTGTCAAGATCAGCTACTTCGCGACCCACAAGAAAGATTCTGCATTCATCTTTCTCATGAGCCACCAACTTAAACAAATATCCCAGCAACGGATAAAACTAAACCCCTTCGAAACCGAGCTGCCTCCGCTCTGTGTCTCCAACTCTCTCTCTGCTTGGAAGATAATACATAACATGTTTCTTCTGCCACCGCCACTCCCAACTCGTTTCCCTTCAGTTCCGTTAACTTCTCCGACACACTTCCGTCACCACTGCATAATCCAGCCACTAGTTTCCAACACCGCCGTTACCACTCCCGTCGGCGACAGTTCCCCCGCGTCTCTCTCTGTTTCGTCGTCCGGAAAACTCGACGACGACAAGTACGACGAAAACGACCCCGTTTCATGGCACCACAATCAATACGACTTTAATCCCCTACTCGACTTCCTTTCGAGTTCTCTGGATACTGGAAGTAGCTTCGGCTCGGATTCAGGTTCGGTTTCGGATGTTCCTATATCGCTAGACCCTATCGAATTCCAGCTTGCCGAGAGGTACCGGGCGGTCCCGGCTCCAGTCTGGCACTCACTTCTCAAATCCCTCTGCCCCTCCTCCTCCTCCTCCATTAAACTGGCCTACGCGGTCGTTTCGTGGCTTGAGAAGCACAATCTCTGCTTCTCCTACGAACTTTTATATTCCATCCTTATCCACGCGCTGGGACGCTCTGAGAAGCTCTACGAAGCGTTCCTGCTCTCCCAGAGACAGACCCTAACCCCACTGACCTACAACGCTTTAATTGGTGCTTGTGCGCGCAATGGCGACATCGAGAAGGCCCTCAATTTGATGTCTCGGATGCGCCAGGACGGTTTCCCGTCCGATTTCGTCAACTACAGTTTAATAATTCAGTCACTTACTCGCTCTAACAAGATAGAGTCGCCGATTCTGCAGAAGCTTTATGCCGAAATTGAATGCGATAAAATCGAGCTCGACTGCCGGCTTCTGAACGACATTATCGTCGGTTTTGCAACTTCCGGCGACCTGACCCGGGCCTTGCATTTCCTTGCTATGGCTCAAGGCTGTGGCCTGAGCGCGAAGACAGGAACTCTCGTTGCTGTTATATCCGCATTGGGAGATTCTGGTCGGACCGCGGAGGCCGAGGCTATTTTCGAAGAGATAAGGGATTCCGGGTTGAAGCCAAGGACTAAAGCTTACAATGCGCTTCTCAAAGCGTATGTGAAAGGCGGTTCTCTGAAAGACGCTGAGTCGATCGTGTCGGAGATGGAGAGGACCGGAGTTTCTCCGAACGAGAATACATACAGTCTCCTCATCGATGCGTATGCGAAAGCAGGCCGGTGGGAGAGCGCGAGAATTGTGCTGAAAGAAATGGAAGCGAGCAATGTACAGCCTAATTCTTTTGTGTTTAGTCGAATACTAGCGAGTTATAGGGACAGAGGAGAATGGCAGAGATCGTTTCAGGTTTTGAGAGAAATGAAAAGCAGTGGAGTAGTGCCTGATAGGCAGTTCTATAATGTGATGATCGATGCATTCGGCAAGTACAATTGTTTAGATCACGCAGTGGCGACGTTTGAACGTATGCTGTCAGAGGGGATTACGCCAGACACGGTAACGTGGAATACGCTTATTGATTGCCACTGCAAGGCGGGACGGCCTGGAAGAGCAGAGGAATTGTTTGAGGAAATGCAGGAGAAAGGGTTCTCGCCTTGTGTCACGACGTACAATATCATGATAAATTGTCTGGGGGAGCAGGAGAGGTGGGAGGAGGTGAAGAGCTTGTTTGGGAGGATGCAGAGTCAAGGCCTGCTGCCAAATGTGGTGACTTACACCACACTGGTTGATATTTATGGAAAGTCTGGGAGGTTTAATGACGCGATAAACTGCTTGGAAGACATGAAATCTGCGGGGTTGAAGCCGTCACCAACAATGTACAATGCCTTGATCAATGCTTATGCACAAAGGGTATGTGTGTTATTGACTCTCTATGTCCTTGTGATTTTATTTATCTCAACTAATTTACTTTTAGTGAATGTGTTCTGCAAGAAGGGAATAAGGGAATCTTGTTTCATGCATAATGAGTGAAACGAGCTGTTGCATCTTAACTGATGATCATACACTGAAACCTTGAATCCTTATGGCTTATTTTGTGGCCCTCTCCTATCAAAATGTCTTGATTTGACAGACTCACTATTGATCGTACCTTGATGTTTTATGTGTCTCCATACTGAAAGGATACCAAAATGTGTCCCCTAATATTGACTATCTTCTTTACGTCTTGAGAAAGTTGTTCTTACTTGGATTCTAGTTCTGTACAATCTCGACTTTGTCATTAGTACTTTAATTTGTCAAGTAACGTGCCATTTTTCACCATTTTTCTCAGAAGCTTTAACACAACATTGGTATAGAAGGATATCTTTAAAGAGAAATAACAATCAACTAATTAGTTACCAGCCCTACAACCTCTCTCTTCTCTAGTAGTTATTTGATTGGCAATTAGATTGTTTGTTGGGATGCATTTGAATCTTCGGTTCCAAATTTTGACAGGGCATGTCTGAGGAGGCAATAAATGCGTTTAGGACCATGATAGCAGATGGCTTGAAGCCTAGTATTTTAGCTCTCAATTCATTAATTAATGCATTTGGCGAAGATAGAAGAGATGCTGAAGCCTTTGCTGTTTTGCAGTACATGAAGGAAAATGTATGTCACCACCCAGCCGTTGCTTTTATCCACCAATTTGTATTTTTTGAACTTACATTGGTCTCGTCATCTTACCACATGTCCATTGGGACCCTGATGATTGCAGGATTTGAAACCCGATGTGATCACATATACTACGCTTATGAAGGCTTTAATTCGTGTTGACAAATATCATCAGGTATGAATCCATTACATATGAAAGATCCATATTGAGGAACCATCCGCAGCCCGAGCACCCTTTTCTTGGTTATCACCCCTTGCTATTACTGCCATGGATGATCCTCTGCATCTTCTGTAGGAAATAAGATTTCTTGTTTCCATTTACCATTAGCTATGCCCATAATCAAGTCCTTCACGTTTCTCTTTTGGCTGTTTAGTTAGTACTTCTGGCTTAGTTACTTGAGGTAAAGCTTTAATGACTTTGACCAAAAAAGAAAGTTTGGAGATAATTGCATAAAAGGTTGGTATTCTACTAAAATTATTATAGATCTAGCAAGTGTTGTTTCATAAGCAACGTGTCGAGACTTGCGGGAAACCTTTACCATAAACAATATCAAGGCAGCATATCGAGGTCGCAGAACTTCCTAGACCACATATACAAGTATCTTCTGTCTAATTATGTTTTGCCACACTATTACCCCAATTGTGAGTAGACAACCCATATGTATGCTATCATTAAATATTTGATATGTATATCAATTGATAACGTACTACTTCATCCCTGTTTTTTCAGGTTCCATCTGTATATGAAGAAATGATATTGTCCAGGTGCACTCCTGATAGGAAAGCTCGAGCAATGTTACGATCTGCTCTGAGATATATGAAACAAACGGTGAAGTCATAGTTAACGGGTGACAAAGCCAAAGCAAGTACAGTACAGTCATGCTTGATCTTTAACCACCAATTTGAGGTTAGTGGCAGTAGCCTTCAGCCATTTCAACAGTACATACCGTGATATGCAAAACTTCCAGCTTTTTCCTGGGGAATTTAAACTTGAAGTCACAAAGTTCAAATTCTAAGCTGATATTGTAAAGAAAGTGATATATTGTTGGAAAAATTGGAAATTTTGAAATCCATGGCATAAATTGTGGACGATGTTAGGATTCCATCAAAGGAGGTTCTGAAAGTCTCAGAGCACAAAGAAGGACCATGCCACCATCGAAAGAGTTGAAGAGCTTTCCACCACAACAGCCAAGTCTTTGGTTGATCTCAGAGTGAGGTCTTTTTTCTTTCTTTATTTCTTTCTCAGAGGCATTATCCATGTGGTAAATATAGTGCTGTACTATAATCATGTCAGGGAGAATACACAGAACGCTAGTACTGATTTATAGACAAATTCAATATTTCCTCACATTGTTTTTGTAAAAGACTTAACAGGAAAAAAACAAAAAGTGCAATAAATTTTATCCTTCATCAACTGGAGGGTTATAATTTTTATCTTCTTTCAGTTTCGTATTGTATTTTCAAAAATTGGACTACTTCATCTTTTTCATTCGTGCTATGTATGCCTTTCCTGACCGGAAAGTGGGGACCATTTATGAGTTGAGACTGCAAAAGGGTGGTTTTTTTTTTTTTTTTAATAAAAAAAGTCTTCATTGTAGTTTTCTACAACTGTTAAATTGTATTGGCATCGATCCTGTTTCTGTTAGTGTAATTTTTGGAGACTAGATAAAAGGGCAACGTTTTGATTTGTGTTCACCTGTCCTAACCTCTTCCCCTCTGTTCACTGCTCAAAATAGATTCTTCAACTGACATCTCAAGGGATTGGGATGATTATATTGCTTTTTCACACAGTTGTTTTTGCCCGACTACTGTTTCTACGAAGAGAATGTACTATATTGTTGGGATGAATGGATCCCATTGCCCACAGTGATTTTCCGTTTTCCTTTGTTTTTCTGACTTAGGAAACCACAAGATTTAAATTAGAATCAGAATGTGCCGGCAGGCCAAGACAACGATGGAGGTAAATTCTCAAAATAAGGTGTGCTACAAATTGGCGATCACACTGGTGAAAAGAATATTAGTAAAACCTATAGAAACGACACTAAATGCTGCCTCTCATCGGCGTATAATGTTACAAGGGAATGGTAGAAAGAACTGGTCTAGACTTACTTTTTGAAATTCTGGAGCAGAACATGAACATTAACAAAACAGAGGATAACAAGAAGAGCCTGAAATATGTTCTAATGTCTTGCACTCCAAGGTCTAGCACCTCCATCTTCCTCCCATATCTGCTGCTCCTCTTACCCATATACTCATCGATGGATACCAACGCAGACTCGATTGGTTGGCCTTCACTAAATTGCCGAGGAACCAATTTGAAGATAGTGAAAAAGGCAGCAGACCAGTCGTTGAGGACTTTCTGAAACCCACAAAGAGGATCTAGTTAGAGAAATGTGGACCTACTGATCTCGTTCTTGATCAACCGTAGATCTCCTCCCCTCCAATGTTAGTTTTCAGGAAGGTCAGAAAAGGAAAGGGAAGGGAGAAAGGAAGAAGTAAGATAATTAAAAGCAATGCATATAAATGGGGCAAACAGACACTAACATACATGGAAGCTAGTAAGGTCAGAGGGATTGAACATTTTAAAGCAATCTTTGGATGAGGCTGCTTCGTCTCCATATATCTGTCAGCCAATGCAAAATACGTCAGTTAGTCAAATTGCTCCACAAGCAATCAAATTATGAGAGGTTCTGACTTCACTAACCTCAAATGTAAATGCCATGGGCACCTTTGCCATGTCATACATGTAATCGGTTGCTGTACCATGTGCCAGATACCTAAAATTAAAGCAAAGTTCAAACATGTGGAAAATGTATGTAATCTTTTCATGTTCTAGATGGCTCCTTTAGACCTAATGGCTTTGATGATCAGCAATAAATATGTCAAATCTGAGTTCTTAATTGGCTCCTCAGGACATGCTGAGTATCGGCACTCTTTAGCTTCAAGATCATGTATCTTGTAATTAATGTATGCAACGATGGAGGACAATTGTCCTCCCCATTCTCATCCAAATTCTTGATTCAGTCTCTAAGGTAGTTGTCTAATTCAGCTTTGAGGTGATTATCGGAATTCTCCTCCAGCTAATGGGATGTTTCTAAAATGGTCATAGTTTTCAATGTAAGTACTAACCCAACAGAGCCTCCACCAGATCCAATCATGCAACGCTTTTGGCAATGGAGTTGGTTCACTTCTTCAAGCAACAACTTCATCTGATGTGAAGAAAGTCCATCAGGTGTAGTGTTTTTGTGGTCGTAAGGCATAAAGAGGGCCTGCTCAATCAAGTAACTAGCAGTCGGTCATTGCAATATGAAAGAGAAACAATAACATAACCAATCAACTGCCTATCATTACTTCTAAGTTCATAATTCAAAAGTGGTTTGAGTTTGCTCTATGTCATAGTGAGAATCGAATTCTCCATCACTGGCATCAAACAACTATGTTGGCCAATAGGCACAAGTACGGGAAAATATCATCTGTATAGACACAAGAGTTAAAAGGCACAAGTTCGATTTATTTCCCATCTATTATGTAATCATGATGCCTGCCTTTCCATCGAAACACATTTAACCTATACCACCTAGATTAACTTTCAAGACGTGCAAAAAAGCATGCAATACCCAAAAGAATTATGAAAAACGAAATAATTTTTTTCTGGGTCAAGACTGAACATTATTAAGGTATAAAAGCGTGAAAACATTCCTACGGTGATAAAGGAGATTATAACAGCATATATTTGCATATATGTGCCTGGTCAAGGATTGTCAGATGTAATGATCATATTAGATATGAGTAAGACTGGGTGGCAATTTCGTAAAGCAGGTGGAGATAAGTTAAGCAATTGATCACTGGTTTGAATTTTCTGACATCAAGCTAGAATCGCTATCAATATCAGCCCAATCTCAACTGGCCCCATTTCAACACCACTCATTTACATCTGACCAAGCCTGAGCTGGTTAACAAGCAAATAAAGCACACCCGTCATCCTAACTATGCTCATTTATGATCTCACCCAGCTCAAGCATGATTCACATATATAATAACCATGTTTGTTAGTTTAAAACAAAATTTCTTGACAACCCTTGCACATAAAGATAGGCTCATCTAGAAGATTAATCAAGGTCGACAAATCATTTGTCAGTCAAGCTTGTTGTGTTTGTGGACAATTGCAGTTATAATTATCTGATTTAATGACTTAAAAACAATGTAGATAAGCTTCTTCTTTTCAAGTTGAAAGGTCGTATAGCTCAACAACTAACAACAAAGTTCTACATATGAATAATTTGCAATTCCTTTATTGCAAGATCCTGTGTATTCTTAATGGTATGGTGGTTGGAATTTTTAAAGATTAGTATAAAAAGCAAAAACAACTTCTGCAGTCAACCAATGAGGAAACTCAGTACGACTTACCTCCATTCCAGAATGCACATTAATCCAAACATGTGGATCAAAAGATACAGCAAGTTTCCGCATTATTTGAGTTTCAGGCTCACTAAAAGGAGCTGTTCCAGGATTTTCCTCATATGGATCATAATCCTGCAATTGAAGAACAGTAGAAATAGGAAAGACCATCACCAGCACGTAACTGAATATGGTAACTGATTAATTAAATGCATAAGTGTGTGTGTGACAGAGAGAGAGAGAGAGACTCAAAAGCATAAATGGTTAAGCAGAAAGCTGTGTTGTCCACAAACTTGAAGTTAGTACAATGGGATCCAAGTGTAGAAAATGATAGGGATCAGACCTTTTCCTTTTTGCCCCAGTCTACACTCCAATTTCGGTTAAGATCAACACCCCTCCCTGAAAAAGAAGAATATAAAATTTGAGCATTTCAATATCTTCCCAATTGTTCATCTAACCTTTGAATAAAGAAAAATAATAATCATCACCATTTCTCCTCTCACAAAGATCCCCTGCTTCAACAAGCTTGCGGCCATTCACATTTTCCATTGGCACCACCTGAAAATCATAGGATATTAGCATGCCAAACTTACTGAATTTCCCCAAAAGGATTCCTCAAAAATAGTGAAGAAACTCACATATCTAACCATCTAAAACTTTTAGATATACCACTTATGTCCTTTATCACTTGCATAGTGGTTTAAAATAACTCAGAAATGCCTTTCCTAACAAATAGCAATTTGAGATATTTCCAAAGAAAAGAACTACTACTAGTTCTCAATTATCAACTAAGCACCAATAGCAATTCCAAAACGCAAGTGAGGATATGTTCTTCCAGAACATTTACTACAGGGTCTGACAGAAGTACTAAGGCAATTCATTTCATTCAGTGAATTTTAACTGTTTCAACAGTTCACCCCGTACGCTTGCATGTATAGACCAACATTGGTAATGCTAGATTATCGTTGTTCCTATAGCAGTAACTAGATCATGAAGATAGTCAAAATTGATCTTGTAGACAATTCAATTTACTCAAATGCTAAATGCAGGTACACTAAACTGTCTTAGTTACCTTTATGATAAGCTTGTCAAGGGTACTGTTTAGCGAAGCTGGACTCATGTTGGGTAGAAATTGTTCCTCGCTTAAGATTGACAAAATGCGGAAAGCAAGTTCAGATGTAATGAGTTCCCTCCCATGCTGGCCAAAACTCTGGAAGACAAGGAATCATCTGTCAAAAACACCAACAATTACCAATTTGAGAATCTATTCTTTTCACATTGAAAACAAGCTTTCTGAAGTATCTTGTTATTTGTTACTATGACCGACAGTTTACCCTTTATCATCTGGACATAACTAGGGCCTAACCTGCTACTACTTGATCATATATAATCTTATTAAGAGGCTGACCTAACACAGGAAAAACTTGTCCATAGAAAACTTACAAGAAGGATCCGAAACTTTGACCTCTCATCTTTCCCTCTTCCCCCGCAATATGTAACCACAGAGATCTCTGCTTGGTAGTCTCTATTGCTAGATTGCATTGTTTCCATCTGTTAAAAACATTGAAAATCAGACGCCGAAATTAAACATATGTAATTCAGGTATACATAGGCAACCTACAGCGAGTTTGTCCGGGTGCCGGTGGACCAAAGCCTTTATCTGCTCCATCAAATCACCACTGCAAACATCCACAGAATAGAGAAAAGGAAAATAAACCATCATCTTATTAGATTACACGCTATGCCAAATGCTCAAGCTGCCCAAAAATGATCTTAGTATACATATAAACTAGATAAGGAGGTTCTTAATTGCTAACGTAGTTCGTTTCCGTTTTTGGGCCAAGCACCTCAGTTACGTCAGATGAGTATATGTAAAATGAAAAAAAAAAAAAAAATCCCAGCATTTAGGGTTCCGTTTCCCTCAATTTATCAGCAACCAAATGAAGCTTGAGAACGATTGAGACCCAGATAAAAATTCTACAAGTCAAACCAAAAAAGACATAATTTTGATCCACAAAACCATTTTAGCTTAACTACTCATTTCCCAATTTCTAACGAAGTACAAAATTTATCGAATCCAGATGACCAATCCCCAAAGCCCGTTCTTTTACCCGCAAAACCTCATAATACAAAGAGCAGACGCATAAAATTTCGTCACAGAAAAACTTCAGAAAGAAAAACAAAGGGTCTGATGGAAAATTGCCTGGAATGGTAGAGATCGCGGTTGATGGGCGTCGATGACAGCGGGGTGTGATTATCATTCCCACTAACGACCAAGACCAAGAACGCTGCAGATTGAAGGAAGGCAAAGAAGGAGAACCTAATCGACGAAGAGGATGAGAGAGGCAGAACCCGACGACCCATACCAAGAGAAACAGTGAAAGACGAGGAGAAGCAAAAGGAAGTTTCGGTCCCGCTCTCTTTGCCTTTTCATTTCATTTTGGTTTCCGTTTGTCAACCATAACTTAAGCTGCGGCCAAAATCAAAAGGCAAAAACACAAATAAACCTTAAAGAATTTGCAAGGACGGCGGATGACGAAAAGATGGAGACAGAAGATGCGGACTTGTCAGCTCTGCATCCAAACTTTTTCCACGTTCAACAGTCTCAAGATTGATGGGCCGTCTTCGAATAATCGGAGTTCTCTTCCTCTAAGAAGCTACGTTAACGCGTTCGATCATATCAAAAATCTTTCACGATATGATCGGTTGCTTGTCGGGTCCATTGATGCACATTAGCCACAATGTTATTAAAAATTATATTTATAAAATAATAAATTTTATCTCTTAAATTAATTTTTAAATTAAATAATAAATTTCTTAATATGATATTAATGTTATTAAAAATTATATTTATAAAATAATAAATTTTATCTCTCAAATTAATTTTTAAATTAAATAATAAATTTTTTAATATGTTATTAAAAATAAAATTCTTCTTAACACTCATATAAGTTCTCATTAGTTAGTCCAAATATTGTTACATAATACAGCATTATAAAGATGTTAACAATAAGTTTTATATTATTAAAGTTGTTAAAACTTATGATTATAATTTTATTATTTTTTAAATTAATTTTTGAGTTAAATAATCAATTTATAGGGAGTCGAAATTAATAAATAAAAAATGAAATTTTATTCACTTTTATTTCTTTAAGGATGTATTTAAATACTCACTTAATCGAATGCTGGACCTTTCTTGTTGATGTAGTGCATATGATGGCATGATTTATAGGTTCTTCTAGCCAAGGACCCTGCTAATCTTCTTAAAAAGTACTGATTTTGAAAATCTGTCCACGATTTCTTTAAAATTGTACACAGTAGGTGACCTTCTCAATTTAGTAAGCATGCATCTAAAGTTAATTGCACAAAGCCGTGCGTCAGTTCAACCCCAATTATCAGACTCCTTTAGAATATTTATTAGTATACGAGTTTTTAAATTTGGACAGAAATGGTCTTCGATAATGTTTTCTAGTTTGAGAAGTTAATTTAATTCACCAACCATTGACTAAAGAGTTATTTATCGGGAAAATGGCATCATAACCAGGTGTACAAGCTAAAGAGTCAGTTTGGGAGTGTTTGGTTCTTGGCATAGATTTTGAAGTACCAAATTTCATAAACTAAACCATAACCCGGGAAACAATAATGTGCATTAAAAAGAGGGAAGATTGCAACTAGTGTTCTGGGGTTACATCTATAATTAGGAGGCAATTATTTATTAATGGCAAGAAAACATCATGGTATGGGCTAGAGACTACTCGTTCTCATAATTGGCTCCACAATAACCAACTTTAAGAGGACTAGGATCCAAGGAAGCAAACGTGAGGAGCTCTAAATTGGATGCTAATCTGGCCATGTCTTGCTTATCTACAGTAACCCAAGCTTCTATCCCATCTCCCAACGGCGTGTCAACCAAAATTGTTAGATTCATAAATACAGGATCACTAGAACCAAAGCTGGTGACCCATAGAGGCTTTCCCCACCCAAAGTCAGCTTCATAAAACCCCATATTGCACCAGCTGGTAAACCCCAAGTGGTCTATCTCATCTTTGGAGTATTGCCTCTCAATTTCTTTAAGAGACTCGGACATCACAGCGTACCTCCCTTCACCTTGTAGTTTCCTTACAAAATCGCCATCAATTCTTGATATTGCAGCCCTTAGCTTTCCCACCAAGCCTTGTAATCCTTCCTCACCCCTCTCTACGCATTCTGTAGCCGCTATCCAGAGGAGGTTTCCCATAGAATGCTTCGATGATGGGGAGGCTATTCTTCTACGTAGATTCACCAAATGGGTCGACAAAGAAGGCTTTTGAAAGTCAGTGTTTTCTCTAGCGGCAGCCATGGCATGCTTCCATATGAAAGCTGAAACTGCTTCTACGCGCGTGGGGTTCTTCAAGCACAAGCTGGTTGCCTGGGCCTGGAGGACGGATATAGCCGAGGCATCAAACACAAATCTCCTCGTCACACTCTTCCCTTTCTTGCGCAAGGAACCCCACAAATCCATTGATGCGTCTCTAAGCCATAAATCGCATGTGGGGAAGAGAGAGGTTGCATCGAAGTTGGGGCATACAGCTTCAGCAGATCCCCTGGCCGTGCAGGTCCATGCCTTGAGAAACGTGCTCAAAGCTGCACCATCAAGGATCTTGTGCGCAATGCACAAACCAACGGCGATTCCACCGCAACTGAAGACGTTCACCTGAATATTACTCACGTAAGCTCCCGCGGCTGATTCTTTGAATATGAATTCACATGGAAGGAACTTTTTCAGTGACAAGAGGTCAGGTTGGCTAAGAAACTCGGACAGACAACATTTGACTTCGGCTTCCATAAAATAAACCCCTTCATCGTTGCATTCAATGCAAAGGTCGTCTTTGAACGTCCCTGCTAGCGGATAAAACTGAGTTAAGGTCTCAGATAGAGAATTCTTTAGCAATTCCAACCTTCTGGGAATATTAGTAAGGTTATTGTCGTCGTTATTATGATAAAAGAGGATGATCGGAGCATAGGGAGCTGGAATAAGTTGATCCAAAAGGGAAAGCTTAAAAGTTCTAAGGTGAGAGGGTGTTGGGAAAGATGGCTTTATTTGTTCCTTGGATACGATATCTACCTCCATTTGCATTGTTTGGCCCTATTTCAAGTTTGTGGAAACTGCCCGAGACCATTGGTTTATACCTGAAATGGGCGAAGACGGGTACAAACTAAGAAGCACTAAACAAAGGGAAAGTGACGAAGACCCTTCTTGGTTGTATGTGAGGAAGGCGAAGATGCTGTACAAGTTAAGAAAGACTAAACAAGGGGAAAACAAAAACAATCATAAGATTCCTCTACCGTCTCAATACAAGTAATACAAGCTTGGAGGAATCTTTTTCCCACAAGCTGCCAGTTTTGCCTTTTATGCGAAGTCCTTTTCCACTTTCATCACTCTCGATTCTTGCGGTGCCAAATGGTAGTTTGTGGAAACTGCCCGAGATCATTGGTTTATACCTGAGTGCGAAGACGACTACAAATTAAGAAGCCTAAACAAGGGGTAACAGCAGGAGACCCTTCTTTGTTGTATGTGAGGGAGGCAAGGACGGTGTACAAATTAAGAAACACTGAATAAGGGGAAAACATAAACAATCATATAAGATTCTTCTGCTGTCTTTGTATTAACACAAGCTTGAAGGAACTCTTTTCCCAAAAGCTGCCAGTTTTGCCTTTCATGCAAAGTCCTTTTCCACTTTCATTTCTTTCGATACTTGTGGTGCCAAGCGGCAGTTGGACTCATGTCACAATAAAGAAACGTATGGTTGCTTTGCAATCTTCGCCCTCAAACGTTTTCAGTCGTTTTCGGACAAAAGATGAGAGATCATAAAGATAGATAGCTGCCCGTTTGAGAAGTCCCATAGCCTGGCATGTTGCTAATAATTTTCTTCCTTTTGTATGTGTATGTTATGGAAAGTCTCTTTGATTTTTATTGATTTGTCTTGCAAGAGTGTGGCTGACTAGGCAAAGCACCTAACTCACACACACAATGTGTTGAATCCATGCCTCACTATTAAAATCCTTTCTAACTCATCATTGAATTAATTTGCTAAGCGACTATTTGACAATATAATAATCGTGAAAGAACTTCTCTAGTAAGAACTTCTCTAGTTCTTAATCAAGATGAATGATATTTACTCACATTTCAATGTAGAACCATATTCTATCAACCTCTGTTGATGGTGAATGAATTGTACGTGCTAGTGGTGCATGAGAAGTATAGAATAATAAAGTAAGTGATCATCTAGCAAAAGTCATCACATATTACTCGTGTGTCAGTGCCACGACCTCTCGTTACCTCAAAAAGCCCAATCCTAAAGGCCAAAATCGATTGTATCCCTCTGTGTAGCTAAGTTTGCATTGAATTTTGGCTTAGGGTCACACGTAGGCACATTAGCTGAGCTAGGACTCGATTCTCACTTGTATTCTTTTGGCTCACCTAGGTTAGCATAATTTCTAATGTTATTATTCATTAAATATGATAGAATATTATCCTTTTTGAAAATTTCAAACCACTTCAACATGACTTTCTTAATATTCATCCACCTATTTTGGATGAGATGCTACTTCCACTCACCAAAATGTTGTTTGTGGTTGTCCAACCACCTAATAATGTCCTTGTAGCTTTCCCCACCTCATAGATACATCTATGCATCCTCTCATGTGGAATAAAGCCTATCTATCCTACTTTGCTTACTACCTATTCTCACTCTGTATAGAACTTTGCATCTTTATTGTTGAAATACATGTTGTTTACTATCCGTTTGGGGCTTATTGTACATTTAACCAAGCCCAACATATTGTAGAGAGCTTGTTATCATTCATGCTCATATAGCAATCTTCCTAATTCTTTAAAAGCACCGATTGCAACTCTAAAATGTTCTAAGTCTCTATGTATGATTCTTCACACATATATATAACAATTTCACCGTTTCTGTTAGATATGACTCTTAATATAGTATTAGAACCAAGTTGAACATGCATTCCTTGTGATCTTTGTTCCTTCATGTAGATTTCTTTACAAAGATACTTAACAAAAAATAACATAATTATTTATAAAATAAATTTGATATACTTGATTTATATAAATCACTCGCTTTAAAAAAAAAAATGTTAGCAGGAAGCCCACAATGAATGGCTTGCAAAGTCTGCTAGATTGACTCAAGATGTTGGAGGAAGTTGGTGCTTGGGACTTTGCTCGTCCTCAATTTTTGCAATGTCACCTACTCGCATGACAAGCATCAGCTTTCTGCTACTAATCTTGACTTTGTAGAGTGTGGTACCAATGACATAGATCCTCATTTTCTCATGTGCAGAATGATTGCAAATCCTCAACTTATATGTATATGTGAAAAGTCAATATACTTAGATTTTTCTTTTCCTTTCAGTTTCATTATTTTATTTGAGATTCTTTCGATCTAAGTTGTCCATTCATAAATTTAACTTAGAAATCACCGTACAAATAGAAAACACGCAGAAAAACAGTATGCAAAGGATTTGGTGGTACAATTTTCGCTACAAAATTATAAATCAATTAAATCATTTGCGCTTTGCATTCAAAGCCCACGACTCAAATTATGCAAAGGATCTGGAAGTACCATTTTCGTTATAAATCAATTAAGATTTCATTTGAATTTTCCATTCAAAGCCCACAACAGAAATAAAATAGACATAAAATAGTTATCCTTCTTAATGGCAGCGCCTTAGGTACTATCCAATTCCTCTCCTACTGTCATGACACTCGATCCATCGATTGGTTGCACATCTTGCAAACCCTTTAATCAACTTTTTGGCACGACTGTCACATAGTTGTCATACCTGAAATCAACCTTTTTACCAGCCGCATCCCACTTTCCAAAGCTATTAGATAATTAAATTATTTATATTCAAATAAAGTGAATTTACATATTTTTAAGTGTTAATGTGTTGGTATGATAAACAGTTTACTTTAGGATAGAATAATTTAATGCCTAAGTGTCAAGTTGTAGTCAAAATATCGCCTTGCAATTTTATGATGGTTGGACTTTGTTGCCTCAAAGCGCCAGCTATTGGGCTTTTCATGAATCTCATCAAAGTTATCTAGAAGAATGGCCTCCGTTGGGAACTCTGGCGGATCAACCTGAAACCAAGAAAGTGGTTAGTCCTGAAATACTTCAAACAATGACCCTTCTGCAAAAGATTGTCTTGTCACTTCGAAACCAGTAGTATCTCCACTGAGGTCAGCTTTCGGCCCGGATATATACATATCTAACGGATCGTCTTCTCTTCTTCCTAGTAGTAGCAAGTAACTTTGATGGTCAAGAGTGATTGCGAAAGTAATAGAAGAGAGCAGCTACCTGAATCTAGCCTGCCACAGAAATGTCGTGGAAATAACCAAAACAAAGCTCGGTCACTATAGCTTTTACTGCATGAAAAGATTTACAAAGTGATGGTAACAAATACATGGCAATGAACTAAAATTCAATTAAACAATCACTTTCCAATGAATTAAAAGGTGGTTAATTTACAATTTACTGGTGCTCTTCTTTGAAAGGCTTCCCATAGCCTTGGCCTTTTCTCTAAGAACAAACTTCTGTACCTTCCCAGTTGAAGTCTTTGGTAGATCCTCAAAGACCACGGTTCGAGGAGCCATGTAATGAGGCAAGTGATTCCTGCAAAACTTAATAATCTCCTCTGCGATGGCAAGATATCCATCCTTCAACTTCACAAATGCACATGGTGTCTCCCCCCAATGATCATCTGGTCTTGCCACAACAGCTGCCTCAACAACCGCCGGATGACTAAAAAGCACTGATTCCACCTCAATTGAGCTGATGTTCTCTCCCCCAGAAATGATAACGTCCTTGGAACGATCTTTCAATTCTATGTAGCCATCTGGGTGCTTCACCCCCAAGTCCCCACTCCTAAACCATCCTCCCTCAAATGCGTCCTGTGTTGCTTTCAAGTCTTTCAAGTATCCAATCATGACAGTATTCCCTCTGAACATAACTTCACCGACTGTCTTTGCATCACAGGGTACACTCTTCATGGTAACGGGATCTTTAACGTCAAGTTCCTCAATACCAAGATGGTTCACGCCCTGACGAGCCTTAATCTTGGCTTGAGCATCACGAGACAGAGAGTTCCATTCAGGTTTCCACGTGCAAATCGTCCCAGGACCGTAAGTTTCTGTCAAACCATAGGAGTGGGTCACACTAAACCCTAGTTCTTCCATCTTGAATAACACCTGTGACGGCGGTGGTGCGCCACCTGTCATGACCGCTACTTTACCTGGAAGTGGCCTCCGCTCGCTAGCTGTTGCATGTATTATCATGTTCAGAACTGTAGGTGCACCACCCAGGTGGGTCACCTTGTTTCTAGATATACTATCAAAGATTCCTCTTGCAGTGACATTCCTTTGGCAGACATTTGTGCCACCCTGAGCAGCTACACCCCAAGTGAGGCACCAGCCATTGCAGTGAAACATAGGCACGCACCATAAATATACAGGCATTGACCTCATCTCATTGAGAAGTACTGCTGCAAGTGAATTGAGATATGCACCTCTGTGGCTATAGATAACTCCTTTTGGGTTTGATGTAGTGCCTGACGTGTAATTCAAGGCGATTGGATCCCACTCATCATTTGGCCTTCTGACCTCAAAATCAATTGTTCCCCTTGCCAAAAGACTCTCATATTCCAGGTTATTGGATGTTGCTATGTTGTTGCCTATTTTAAGAGATAGTTGATCAGATTCTAGAATCTCGACCAGAAGGGGCAGCTTGGTACTAGTCTTGGATATAATACTAATAGCTCCCTGGGCAACATCACGAAATTGGTAGTCTACAAAAATAATTTTGGCTTCTGAATGTCTCAGTAATGCTGACACCATTGCTGAATCATGACGTATATTTAGTGTACAAAGAACTGCGCCGGCCATTGGGACACCAAAGTGTAGCTCATACATTGCTGGAATATTAGGGGCCAATGCAGCAACCTGCTCAAATGAGAAAAAGCACATTGGAAACAGAAACGAAAATTAAGGATGCCGATGATTTGAACTAAATATTAGAAGAGAGCTTTAAAGCTTCCGGGCAATGCTGGTTGAAACATAAAGAACTCCATGTGCCTTTTGGTTCGACATATATCAGGTTTTGGCTACAAACAACATTTGATCTATAAGAAACAATTTCCTCTATAAGATCCCAAATTGAGGTCCCTTATCTATTTCAGGATGTCCATTATGCAATGTTAAACATGCAAAATTTAACTTTTCACCCTATTAGAGGGTTGAGTTGAAATGCACTTCATAGATATTCGAGGGTGAATTCTACTTGATTGATGAAACTGAATTGTCCAGACAACACTCTTAGTTTGAGGAAGTATGAGGAAAACTTTATTACCATCTTTAACTTAGCTAAGATTGCTGTAATCTCCTACTCCATCATACCAAAGCTAAAAATCACTCCTTAAACTTCCAGGAATTAAGAGAAGCAAATCCCTTCTTAATCCCCAAAGCAACCTCCGCTTAGATAGGACATTGATAGATTTATCCCACAAAGCCTACTTTAGGGTCGTCACAAATTTTGAACAAATGAAATAGAAAGTTGAAATTGAATCACCAGATATGAAATAAGAAAATCCAACAATAATGAACTCAGGGTAGAAAAGCGTAAACCCCATTAAATCCATTGACAAAGATCGTATGAACAGAACCGCATGGATTATGACATCAAGGAAAAATTTAATGCCAATAAATTATAGACCTTAGAGAAAAGGAAAAGATTTGAATCAAATTCCAACATTTTACCACATCTCCACGGGAGATTCCTAGCTGGGCAAGGGCAGAAGCAAGTCTAATGCACCGTTCATGCGTGTCCCCCCAGGTGTACCGCACTTCACCGTAAACAACAGAGGCCCGGTCCCGGTAGACCACCGCCGAGCGCTCCAAGAAGCTGATTGGAGTGAGTGGGACGTAATTTGCAGAGCATTTGATCGAGCCCTCCATTGATGTCAGCAACTATGGCCCTTACCGGTGAAATCCGTTTCTAAAGGCGATACTGATTGGGATCAGACAAGGCAGCAGCCGAAATCGTGGCTCTGAATTTTGATCCACAGACGTGATGCCAAACCCACCGTGCAAACTCCAAACACTTGCCTGTCAATCATTGATGTTGCCGGCCAATCATTGAACAAAATTCCAAATTACGTCAATTATATTATTTAAGGAAGACAAGGCCCAATTCTTCATGGTCGAAGCTTCCTTGTTCAGTGCGTACATCAAGGCCCAAGATAGGAGGCTTAGTACCAAAACCGAGATGTCAAGAAGAGTGATAACATCGGTAAGACAGCAATAGAGCGTTCAACATTCACAATATTAAAAGAAAAACATGAAGGTTGAGGAAAAAAATTACAGCGATCTTATTCTTAATTAAATTATATGTCAATTTTCAGCATATAACATAGAAGATATGCATGTTTAAATTAACGTAAAATGAGAAAATATAACAATGATAATTTGGCCATAATGTCATATGCTTTATTGAACTTTATGTTTGATTCGGCTGAAATAGGTGATAGTAGAATTTAAATTTTGATTTAATTCCTATTGAATTCAAAATTACAAAAACATGTGACATAAGTGTAGTTGTAGGAGAAAAGTGCACATTTTTAACCTCTGAAAAGGATGGCATAAGGGAACGTCAAATCTTCCTCGGACGGGTCAGCAATTGCAGCCATACCAAACCATGTGCAGTCGATGGGTAGTGCAAAATTTTATACTTAATATCATTCAAAATCATCACTAATTTGACACATGTAACAAATTTATATAATTGTACATTTTGTAGTCATTGATTGGTAGTCCATCGTTAGTTACAAATTTAATTACTAAATTATTGTATTGGAATATATTCTATTATCTCCTTCTTTAATTCGCTCTTGAAGCCTTCTAATGGGAGCAAAATGATCAATTTTTCATCTAGATGCTTGACTAAAGATTTGCTAAACATAGGATCGATAGTTTTTTTGGACAGATAAACAATACAAGTTATATATGTTAGCAAAATAAGCTCTAATTCCTGGTACTTGTTTCTCCCTTATTAACTAGGAGTTCATTCATTTAACCGCTGCTGTCTATGATGTAAACCGTCCATCTTCTTCTTTCATGTTTCATGGAGCGATATTACACTAATTTATACTTTCTATTTTGTAGCTTTATACATCATTTAGAGAAGTGATGGAAAATTGTAGTCAATCTAAAAGGTGGCAAAGCAAATGATTTGCAAGATATTAAAGAAATCAGTTATTAAAACAATTTTTTTCACCTTGATTGCCCTGTAATTTCTTGAGGTAAAATTCAGGTGGAACTTGTAGAAAGAAAATGCAAATTTGTATGAGAGAAAGGCAGAAAAAGTACAAGCATTATTCCGTTGTCTTGGATGGCAAAGCATTTCATGTTCATAATTCGACTGCAACTTTCGCTTATAAATTACTGTAGAAAAGAAATCTTGACAAAACTCTTCCATCTGCACGTTAAGTGTTCAAACAAGGAGACGCACGCACGTATGAAGAGAGAAAGAAAGAGAAACAAAGTAAAAGAAGGATCCTAATAATAACAACCACTCCTTTTATTTATTAGAGAGAGATATAACAATATCATCTTTCGGTATTCCCCTAGGAAGACTAGATGGGTTAATAGCTTTTTCATCTTTGTCAACTATAAAATTGGCGAATCAATATCTTCAAAAACATAGGCCGTAGGGAAAGGGGTTGCAGAGCAGGATGGACATGCTTCTTCAAGAAAAGTGACGTTCCCAATCCAGTAGCTATCATCCATGCTTCCCTGAAACCTGAATGTGAAAACCATCTCCAAAGCCCAAGGCAGGAGACCGAATCACCTCTCCTGCCTTAACTATGGTCCACCTATCCATAGCCCAAATTACGACTGAAAAGTCAGTTTTGTTATAAGCTTGGCCTAGTGATGCGTTTGCATGTATGTGGACATGGAAAGTACCAGTATTTGGTGATCAAAACGTGCACAAAAACACCCATTAGCACCTTGCTGAACTCTGCTCCTGCACATGAAGTCATACCTGCTCCAAATGGTACGAAATTCTTTGCTGTGATGTTCGCTGAGACATCCTTCGGACCAAAGTTCATGAAAGATTAAGGAAAATGAAAGGTAAGTCAACTAGGAAAATAAAATGTAAGTCAACTAGACCCATGAGCATATTAAATTGTGTCAAGGTGAGGACCCATGAGCTTATCAAATTGTTTTCTAACCAACCTCGAAAGAGATTAAAAGGGAAAAAAGCTGACCTTCCAGCGCCATGGAATGAAGGCAAGAGGATCCTCATAAGTTTTTGGATCAAGTTGAAGGGCAGCAGGAACAACCATCAGTGCCCAGCCTTTTGGAATTGTATAACCTATAGAATGAGAAAGGGCCGTATAAACGTCTTAAATAAGTCAATTTGAAAAATTGGTTGTGGTAAGTGTTGTCAGGTTTGAGTTAACTTACCATTTACTTGAATGTCTTGAATTGTCCTTCTCAGAATCCCCGGAGCGACACTGGCTAGTCTTAGCGATTCATTAACAACCTACGTTTCAGATTCAATGGATAGTAAAAATTTAGCCGACAACCACAAGCCCGTCAAGCACTTCAAGAAAGTAAAAAGCTATGGAAAAGTGGGAGAATCTACTCACATAGTGCGTAAAGGTCATGGATTTGTATTCCCTCCATGTGAGTCCAGAATTGCCGTCTTCTCTGTTGTTAATAATTGCTTCATGTTCCTCCTAACCAAATATCATACGTTGTTTTGGAAACACTAAAAGCCTAAAATGTTGTTTTCCAAACCCGAATCAAGAAATTTTCACGTTTTTAGCTGTCACTAACCGTAAGTCCTTGCACTACTTCGGGGTGGTCGGTAATTAACTTAATGGCCAAAGTAAGAGTTGATGATATAGTCTCAAAGCTGGCAAGAAGAAGCCCAAACATCATGGAGGTAATAAATTTTTCTGTCAGGAACGACTCGGTTTTCAAGAAAATCTCCTTTACGAATGTCAGGATTACGCTTTCTCTCTTCCAGCACGGTCGTTATTAAGTTTATTGCCTTCTTCTGGTTCTGGATGACCATCAGAGTAGCATATGTGAGATTGACTTCCTTATTATAGTTAATATTCATCAACTTATTTCTTTTTCTGGAAGAAAATAAAAGAGAAGAAAGTTTTAGATGTAAGAAGTTTAAGAGTCGAATTTGGGCAACTTACCTGTAGACATCTATGGTAAGCAGTACCGGGGATGTTTATGGGGAATGACATGAGTCCCTGTATAAAGTTGGTGAAAGACTCACCAACGTTTTCCCCAGCATTCTCGGCATCATAACTGAACAATTGTCCGGCTGTGAAATCAAAGATCATCTGCGAGTGACCAACAAAAATGCAATTGCAGTAAACCCAATAAGAAGTTTTATATCCTGCAAAAGCTATTCAAGTACTGAGAAGGGTGAAAAGAAGGTTGTGCCATAGACCATAGCATATTCCCACGCTATGTAGAAAAGCTTTTTTTTATCTCAAAAATTTCAATGTAGTGTGCAGCAGCTAGTTAATTGCTTACACCAGCAGTAATTCTCTGGAGTTCTAAACTTGGGAGCTTAGCCCAACTCTGCAGTCTTTGGTTTATCGCATCCTCTAACTTGGGCAGCATGGAGTCCTCGAGAACCTCAAAACCAAAGTGGCCCAACACTAGGTTTCGGAGGTACTTATGAACGTTTTTGTGAGCATTAATCCGTGTTGTGTCTTGACGAAGAAGCTTTGCAAAGGAGTCCATGTACCACTGCTCGACTAGTTTTCCTTCTTGTTGAAAAACGTAGTAGTTGAACTCAGGATCTGATGACACCACAACCCGTCGCCCTGCCAAGCTTGTCCGAAATATTGGTCCGTATCTGAAATGACAGAACAAAAGCGAGATATTATTGGTTGGTACATGCATATAAAAAACGTCAAGGTTGCCAAGAAAAACGAAGAAAACTGTTGGAGGACTGGTCATTGGAACAAGGGAATCATTTCGAACAAGAACATTTGACGAATAGTCACGAGGATTATTGTGGGGCTTACTGCTTCATCCTTTTCTTGATAAAAGGTGGCATGTCTATAGACTTGTTCGAAACGAGAAAATGAAGGGTCTCCCCAATCAGAGGGAGTCCCATAGAGCCAGGAGGCAATCTGCCACTGCATTGGGGTTCCCCCACCGATAAACCCAATGCGTGGCAAACACTAAAAGCAAGCTAACGACAGAAAGCCAAACAGACCACATCCTGGGGAGAAGTAGAAGGCTCTGGACTGGTTTCTTGGGGAAAAAGCCGGGCTGTTTATATATAGAGAGTGTAGAAGGCTCAACTAACTCAAAGGTCTTATTTCCATTTTCATTTAAACTTCAAAGGATGTAGGATGTCATGTGCCGACAAATTCGAAGCTTACTTTCCTGTCCTTAGATTAGAATAATACTATACCGATTTCCCAAATCTCAATAGTATTGTCGTTGTTGCTGGATTGTATCCATTTGATTGGATTAACAGAAAAGGAGAAGACAATGGCCCCGACATTTTGAATATTTTGCTTTAACTCGTCGAACTCATTTTGAGACGTTAAAATTGGAAATTAATGAAAAGGTGATAGCTTTTATTAAAATAGTGGAGACAGGAGGTCTGATTGCAGTTTCGAGGAACTAAAATAAGTCATTAGTGCGGTTAAGGCTACGTTATCTTCATATAATACTATTTAAACAGAAGATAAATGCTCTAGAACTGAATCAAGCCAACTTCTTTCAAGCTTACAACATTTAAATATTTTAGTGGATGGTTTGTTTGGTATGCGAAGTGTTGCCACCCGCTGCTTAAGGGTTCTGAATGGAACGTTTCTTCAGTCAAATAGTATAAGTACCCCTTTGTCCAGAGCAGCATTACATGAATTTAAGATAATAAGTGCTCCCTATTTTTTTGTTGACCAAGAAGAGTATAACTAGAAGTTTTCGGGTCATAGAAATGGTTATAAATTCTCGGATTCCTTTCAGAAAAAGAAAAAAAAAAGGACTAAGTTTTTTTTTTTTCAAAAATACTGATTAATTTTTTTATAAAAAAAAAATGACATGTTCTTTGGTGCATTTCATCGCTTCACTTGAATCATTACTACATTCCATTCAAAGTCCTCAATTTTGACGGAAAGGCAACCACTCAAGTAAATACTTTATATTAGTCTTCTCTTAAATAGCCGAGAACTTGACTTGGGCAACCAAAGCCAAAAGGTTCTACCCATGTCGTGCCTTAAGGTTGGAAGAAATTTCCACTTTCGAAGTGCATCGGTTCTTTTGGGATCTGGATCTTGACTTTGCGCGATATTCCGAAAATTTGAGACATTTTAGTAAACTTTTGAATGAAAGAAACTCAAAAAATGATCTTTACAACTTTTGAATAATATGTTACGTGGCTGATAATTGGAACACAGTTAAAATAATTTTATGCCTCTAAGGGAAAACTGATCTCTCCAAAGAGGGGATCACATTTGAGAATTACTCCCAAAAGCTGCTTACAAGAGAAAAAAAAATCCCATTTAAATACAATTTTGTTGATTCAAAAAGCTATTATAATAAATGAACCACCTAATTTAATCAGATAATTTGTTATAACCACTTCACAAACTAACCACCTAATCCAATAAGTTAAATTGATATAATCATCTAATCAAATAAAATACTTAGAATCGTTACATAATATTATTTAGTTTTCAATATTAAGAATGAAATAGAAAAAAAAATTACATTCCAAGAATCATTGCATGTATTTTGCTCAAATTATTGTATTTAGATTTTTGCAGTAACCATCGTTATTGTAGCAAATAAGCTCGTAGACAGTAATGGTGGCATTTTATTCAGCACGATCATAGTCAAGTATCTTATTTTATGAGCTTTAACTACTGAAAATCTGTACATAAACGTATTTGGCCTCTAGTTAAGTTCATTGAACTGCAAATTGACGTTATTAAATAAGTTCCTGTACAAGGTGAGAATTTTGTGTTGAAATAATGAAACCAATACCTTTTCTTGAATGCCGTCTTTTTTCTTTTTAAATTTATTTAGAAAATTTTAAAAAGTATATTCATAAATGCAAGAAAAGATACGAACGAAAAGAAATTCAGAACACCCACTCTTTTCAATACCAGGGGATAAAAAATCTATGAAATACGTGGAAAAACATCACAAGTTTGAGGAATCGAAACCTTTCTTAAATATCAGAACAGTTTGACAGCGGCCAACTTCATTTAACATATTGTTTCGCATAACTTTAAGTAATCTTAGTGCCCAAAAATATTAAAGAAGACTTGATGCATTGATGTTTACAATTGGGATCCAGCATAACACTTTGTTTACTTAGGGCATCTTTACTTGTTGGCTTGATGGCTGTAACTTTAAGAAATCTACTGCCAAAAATATTATGGAAGACTTAATGCATTACTGTTTAAAACTTGAGGTTAAAATATAAACCTACGTCTTTGGTCCTTTAGAATAACGCAAACAACTTTGGGGAGTTTTAATTCAAGATCAATAAATCTATTCTCTTTCACCAAAAGCCACAGTGGCAGGTTGCCTTTTAGTCAAAGGTGCATGATAGTTGGCCACTAAAGATTTTGGATTTAAAACCTTTGTGACTTTATTGGAGCAACTACAAGGAAGCTTCTCAGAGTGGGTGACTCTATCAAGAGAATCCCATAGTCGGCGAATTCTTGATTGGATCACCTACAACAACTAAAGACCTTGAAATTAGTTAAACATTCCCAAGTACAAGTCAAAAGGTAACAGAAACATCCTTATTACTGTGGCTACGGAGGAGATCCATGACTTTTGATTTCCTCGATCGTTGTTATGGCCAGGCCACGGAAGATACCTTTATTTTATAAGTACTTTACATATTAAGTGAACTAATGTCATAAGCTTAGGATGTGCTCATCTATTTAAGCTTACACTAAAATGAATAAGAATCATAATATAAACACCCTACATCTTTTTTTTTTATCAAATTTGCTTCGACAATAAGATGTTTAACGGTTAGTTATTTCAGACTCATTCCAGGGTTATGCTTTAAGAGTTTTGTACCTTCTAATGCCTCTAATACGCTATTTCTAACACGTTCCAGGATCAATTTGTAATTTATGACAGGTTTTGATGAGTTCGTGTAGTATGTCTTGATTAGCAAACGACACGGCTGACATAACACAAATAAGGACATAACTTCTAGTTCTATCAATGGAATTCGTCAACTTTTAATAAATATAAAGACTTCTAGATATTGGATTAGTCTATGTGATTTTGGGCTATGGATGCCAAAAATCACTTGTAGGAAGGATTGATGATTTTGAGGAAAAGCTCTAGTGACTTCTTAGAAACCAAGACATTGCTTTATGAAAACTTGCGAAAGCTTTGGTGATTGAAACGTGGGCAAAGAAATTGGAAGGCAATAAAAGGAAGACTAAGGGAGTTTTTGGTGTGTCCTTAAGGTGGTTTCTACCAACTTTCTTAAAAAAATCATAATGTGCTAAAAACAGCACTTCAAACTATTAAAAACAAAAAAAAAGCAATGCGTAAATCCCCATTGGACCATGGGCTTATGACGAGGCCTAATAACCTGTATGTTCTAGTACTCTCCTTCAAGTTGAAGGTTTTTGCAAATCAAACCCACCAAGTTTGGACAGTAAATGAGAGTATCAGTGGCTGCCAAGAGACTTGGTTAAAAAGTCAATGGGTTACTCTAAGGAACGAATAAAACATGTAGTAATAAGTCCACTTAAGAACTTTTCTTGAATAAAATGGAAGTCGACCTCATTGTGGTTCATGTATTCGTGAAATACTAAGTTCACAATATGACGTGCTACTTTACTATCACAATGTAATGGCACATGTAGGCATAAGTGCACCCCCAAATCTTGAGGTAACCTAAAAGGCCATATTGTTTCAAAAATTGTCTCAATAGAAGACCATGAAACAATAGGTTACTTCTTGGTCTTCTAAGAAATAAGAGATTTCCTAGCTTAATACAATATCTTGTAATTGATTACCTAGTCATATGACAAGTATCATTGTCAAAATCATAGAAAGCTATAAGGGCCATAAGTGAGGATATTGAAAGGTAAAGTTCTAATCCAAGGTAACATTTATACTTAAGTACTTACAGTGTAGCATCCATGTGAGACTTTTTATGGCTTGAAAAAAATTGACTCAAATGTTATACAATAAAGTTAATATTTGGTCTCATCATAGTTAAGTAGATTATCTTACCAACAAATCGTTGATATGACACT
Organism: Casuarina equisetifolia; assembly: GCA_028551475.1. NCBI lineage: Eukaryota > Viridiplantae > Streptophyta > Magnoliopsida > Fagales > Casuarinaceae > Casuarina > Casuarina equisetifolia. The sequence continues at coordinate 8,171,367 of CM052356.1, read as the reverse complement.
ACATCCTTAAGCACAACAACATGTTTCTTAACCTCAAGTCCATCATCATACTCAATAGTGGTTAGCTTCTTATTTCATTTCATAGGAGTAAGTGCAAGTGTTGCCTTAGATATGAGCTCTAACACATATTTATGTTGATTAGTGTAAATAACAATACAAGGTCATGTGATCTCAACTATTAAAAAATATTTGAATTAACCCAAATCATTCATGTGAAAGCAAGAGTTCAAATAACCTTTTAAACCATTGATAAAAGGCAAATGATTACCTATGGTGAGGATATCATCCACATAAATTACCAAGATTACAAATGTGTTCCCTCACCTCTAAGTACAAAAGGTATAATCATGAAAGGATTCAACAAATCCAACTAAAAGAGTCTTTGTAAACTTTGTATTTCACTGACACGATGTTTGCTTAAGTCCATAAAGTGACTTTCTCAAATGGCATACAAATCCCTCCCCCATACGTGAAAGTTCTAGAAAAACCTTCACTATTAAATCACTATGTAGAAAATTGTTATAAACATCAACCTAATGAAGAGTCTAAATTTTAACTAAAGTCAAGGCAATGACTGTGCAAATAATAACCATCTTTGTAGTAGGCCAAAAGGTTTCCCTATAATCAAAGTCCTCTCGTCAATTGTATCCTTTAGCTACAATTAGGCCTTACACTACTTTATGTTCTCATCCACCTTATACTTAATCTTATACACCTACTTACAACCAATTATACTCTAACTTGAAGAAGGTGGCACTAAAACTTATGTGTGGTTATTTGTAAGTGTTGTGAACTTTTGCTCTATAGCAGCAATCTAATGGGAGTTTATAAGTGCCTAATAGTAAAAAAAAGGCTCATGTATGGTTAATATAAAGGCTATAAATAGTGGTAATGTGGTTTTAACTGTTGAAAAGAAATGGTTCGGGAAATAGAATATAGTGAATTGGTAGAGCTAGTCTACATGGCTACATAGACATAGTCTACTATCCATATGAGAGGACATATGGGCTTGGTGGAGTGGCAAGTTGAAGGATTAGCTACTCCTTTTAGAAAAGGAGCAAGTACAATATTTGATAGTGGTTGTGTATCAAAAGGAGGATCTAGTGGGTCCTTAGGTAGGATAGTTGTGTGAATCGATGGATTCACTTAAGTAGGTCTCAAAATCAAGGTGCAAGATCCTTGATAAGAAAGTGATTAGATGGAGGCTCGAGCTAATTGAAAAAAGGCTTCATCAATTGTGACAAAAAAGGAAACTCATAGTTATAAACCATTACATCTTAATTGAGAAAAAATGTATTAATAGAAGGATTGTACAAATGATATCCCTTCTAAAGAGAAAAGTAACCCATAAAAATACAATAAGTTGCTTATGAAGCAAACTTATCTCAATGACCTAAAGTAGTAGCATAATAGCAACAACCAAAGACTCAAAAATAAGAGATTGATGGTTTTTTTTTATCATAAAGTAGCTAATAAGGAGTTTGGTAGGAAATTATAGTGGTAGGTAAACAATTAATGAGGTAAATAGTTGGGAAAATACATTATCTCTGCAGGGATGAGAAGGAATATGAACCTTAACATCAATGCCCATGTTACATCTAAAAGATATTTCTATTTACATTTTACTACCCTATTCTACTAAGAAGTATAAATATATGAAGTCTCATGAATGATACCACAAGTACTAAGAAAATCTACATATCTAGCAAAGAAAAATTCGATGCCATTATCAAAGTGAATGCATATGATTAATCATCCAAATTGCATGTGTATCAAGGTAATAAACATACAAATGATTGAAAAAACTTGATCTTTCAACCAAATGAAGAAGACCCATGTAGTTGTGGAATAATTATCAATAGTTGTAAAAAAAATATTATGAGCCATCATGGTTAAGAATTCCATATGGCCTCAATAAGTCCATATAAACCAACTAAAAGCTAGTAGTACTTTTATTTTGACAAAGTGGGAAAACAAAAGCAAGTTTATTTAGCCAAAGGATGTATACAACATGTAAAGAAGTTATGATGTTTTATGTGCTTTTCATGAGTAGAAAAAGATCATAGAAACAAATGACCAAGACATTGATGCCAAGTATCATATTCATTGCTAACGTAAGTATTACAAACTCTTTTGTGCCAATATTATAAGAGTTATTATCAGAAGTTACATGCCTACATAAAACGAAACATGATTTTGTAAATATGAGTGAAGACTATTAATAGAAAGAGCAAGGAAATTGAGACCACAAGTAGCTTTACCCCATATGATCATAACTCTAGGCATGAAGTCCTAAAACACACAAAAAGTAAGAAAAAAAGATAATAGCACATGCATTGTTAGTTGTTAATATGGCTATTAATATCAAGTTAAAATAGAGGTTAGATACATGTAATACATGTCTAAGTTGTAATTCATAGGTAGGTGAAATCGTGCTCAATCAAGCAATTTTATAAACAAACATTGAAAAGTACATAGAGTAAAAGTATACATGTACTTGAGATCACATACTATGTGTTCATTTGCACCAAAATCTAAGATCTATGTATTATTGATAGGATACACATGAGGAATTGTATCTGGATATTGGGCATTAGAATTAGCAAAGTCCTTCATGTGGAATCTAGAGTGAAGGCAAGAGTTCACCTACTTAATTGCCTCTTCATTGTTTACCACAATTAACATGTCATCTACATAAATTAATAATGCCACAACAATAGATTGGTGTCAAATTGTAAAGAGTACATTATTGTGCCAAGAAATACAAGTAACATTTTTAGACTCCAATTTGCCTCCTTCATCTTAGCCATTCCCTCAAATCTATTCAATACTTTCTTACATGGTATCAAGTAGGCACTTGTTAATTTAGAAACCTTATGCACCACCAAGAATCTAAGTAAGTTATCATTCTTCCTTCTCTTTTTCAAGTTCTATTGTCTTAAGTTCACAATATATACCCCAAAGTGTGAAAAACCAACAAAAAAACAACTAAAGCAATTTTCTCCCCACAAAAAAGAAAAAATATCCTTTCTTATTTGGCTATAATAGATTAACCGCATTTTTTTCCCTTGAAGGTGAAGTGAAAGCAAGAATGACACTAAGATGTCAAGATTTGGAATTGAACTTCGGAAATGAATGATAGTTAAAAAGGTGAATGGCATTTTCTCTTACACATCATAGGTACATTTATTTAATTAATTTAACTCAGATGTGAAAATTGGACCATGTTTTTGAGTTTCAATATGAAATTTATCTCATTTGCTGAAAATAATTTTTACCTTGGATGGAAAAACATAAGAAATAACTAACTTTCCAGTTCTTATCAAAAGAAAGACCTGAAGGTTAAGGGAAAAAAATTATAGAAATGTTATAAAATTATATGTCAATTTTTAGTGTACAAGATAAAAGATATGTACATTTTCAAGTTAAGGTAAAACGAGAAAATTATATCAATGATAATTTGACCAATATATCATATGCTTTTTGAACTTTATGTTTGATTTGGCTGAAAATAGTTGATTGTAAAATTTAAAATTTTGATTTGATTCGTGTTGAGTTCAAATTTACAAAAACAAGTAAATGCGTGTTGTAGGAGAGAAGTGTTATTTTTCCTTAAAAAAAAGGCACAAACTATGAGGTGCTTCTTGGGGAAAAAAGAAAGTCCACATTTGTAACCTTTGAAAATGATGGCAAAAGAGAACTTCAAATCTCCCTTGGAAGAGTAAGCAATTGCAGCCATACCAAACCATGTGCAATCGATGGGTAATGCGAAACTTTGCACTTAATATCATCCAAAATCATCATTAATTTGGCACATGTAACAAATTTCTGTAACGGTAAATTTTCTAGTAATTGATGGTAATCCATCATTAGTTTCATATTTACCAACTAATTTATAGTATTGGAATAGATTCCATAGTCTCCTTCTTTAACTCACTCTTGAAACCTTCTAAACGGAGATCAAAAGGATCAATTTTTATTTATACACTTGATTAAAGATTTGCTATACATAGAGTTGATAATTTCGTTGGACAGCTAAAACGGTACAAGTTGCATATGCTCGCAAAATAAAATCTAAATCCTGCTACTTTTTTCTCCCTCGTTAACTAGGTGGTCATGCATTTAATGGCTCTATCTATTATGTAGATCGTCCATCTTCTTCTTTCATGTTTGATGGAGCAATGTTAAACTGATTTATACTAGCTATTTTGTAGCTTTTCACATTATTTCGGAAAGTAATCCCAAATTCAAGTCTATCTAAAAGATGCCAAAGCAAATGATTTGCAAGATATTAAAGAAATCAGTTATGAAAAAAATCTTTTTTCACCTTTATTTTCCTGTAATTCTTTGAGGTAAAGTTTCAGTGGAACTTATAGAAAGAATGCAAATTTGTAAGGGAGAAAGCCAGAAAGAGACAAGCATTTGTTCCATTGTTTTGGATGACAAAGCATCCCACGTTCATAATTCGACCGCAACTTTCCCTTGTAAATTACTGCAGAAAACAAATCGTGACGAAACTCTTCCATCTTCACCTTGAATGATCGGACAACGATTCTAATAATAACAGCAGCTAATTTCAGTATTCCTAAAAAGAACAGATGGGTTCATAGCCTTTCCATTTTGTCCAAGTATAAATTCGTGGATCAGCATCTTCAACAATATATGTTACACGGAAAGGAGTTTTTCTTTTCTGCCCCCTTATTTTGGTAGGTAAAAAGGGTAGGGGCTTGTGTATCAAATCCCAGACATTGGCAGTTACTAGCTAAGTTAGTCACTTGTCAATACTAAAAGGAGTTGGAAGAAGAGTTGATGACACTTCTTTCTTGTTTTTCGGAAAAGAACAAAATAGGCCGATCATGCATGCCTTGCTAAAACCTGAATGTGAAAACCATCTCCAAAGCCTAAGGCAGGAGACCGAATCACCTCTCCTCCCTTGACTGTGCTCCACCTATCCATAGCCTAATTACAACTGAAAAATCTGTTGGCTCATTGTATAAGTCCATGTAATGTGGGCTTATATCAATGATGTATAAACAATCATTCCCTATCGTGGCAATGTAATGTAATTTTATTGGTCCGTTTAATTGTACACATGTTGTACATATATTTGTACTGGCTGGTGTGGGCCTTTGTCTATCTTATAGACTTTGATGAGTGAGGCGATTTGTATGGACATTTTATTGATTGGCTAAGTCTCCTTTCTAGCTTTTCATTTATATATATTTAATATATTTAATGTTACTTTAGAGAGAAATTTTAGAAACAATAATGTAATTTATTTGATTACGTTTAGTCGTGGGAAATCATCTCTCATGTGGTTTTGCCACATCGATCATCATGCCTTTCTCTCTCCCATAAAACACTAAGCACACTAACTCACAAATAACCCACGACTCACACACACTAAATAACTACTTGTTCACATGGGTAGAAAAAAGGCTTTTATGTAATCATTGTAGTCGTCTTCATCCTATTTTTTCACACAACAACATTTAAGCCATCTCATCAAGCCAGTATCAAATAGAATATAAGGGAAGACTTAGTTGCATTTGCAGCTTAAGAAACAGAATATTATGGTATGTTTTCGGACCTGTTTTGCATATTTTATGAAACTCATTTTGTTTTCTCCATGATTGATGCTTTGATCTTGTAAAATAGCCTCTTTTAAGGCCATATTTTCTAACAAAATCACTTTTCCTTGAAGTTTGGGCATGTGATACGTTTGCATGTATGTGAACATGACAAAGTACTTGTATCTAGTTATCAAAAAGTGCACAAAAACACCCACTAGCACCTTGCTGAACTTTGCACCTGCACATGAAGTCATACCTGCTCCAAATGGTATGAAATTCTTTGTTGTGGTGTTCTCTGAGACATCCTTCGGATCATAGTTCATGAAAGATTAGGGAAATTGAAAGGTAAGCCAACCAGAAACAGATCCATGTGTATACAAAGTGATCATGGTGAGCAGCCATGAGCATATCAATTTTTTTTCTAATCAACCTCGAAAAAGACAAAAAAGGTAATGCAACCAACCTTCCAGCGCCATGGATTAAAGGCAAGAGGATCCTCATAAGTTTTTGGATCAAGTTGAAAGGAAGCAAGAACAACCATTAGTGCCCAGCCTTTTGGAATTGTCTAACCTATAGAGTAGAATGGCTCCTATAAACATCTTAAATAATTCCTTTTCAAACATTGATTGTGGTATGCATCGTTAGGTTAGATTTAACTTACCATTTACTTGAAGGTCTTGAATTGTTCTTCTCAAAATCCCAAGAGCAACATTGGCTAGTCTTAGCGATTCATTGACAACCTATGTTTTAGATTCAGTGGACAGTAAAAATTTAGCCGATAACCATAATACCTTCAAGCACTTTAGGAAAGTAAGAAGCCATATAAAAGTGGGAGAATCTACTCACATAGTGGGTAAAGGTCATGGCTTCGTATTCCTTCCACGTAAGTCCAAGATTGCCATCTTCTCTGTTGTTAATAATTGTTTCATGTTCCTTTTAATCAAATATCATACGTTGTTTCAGAAATACTAATCACCTACAATGTTGTTTCCTAAACCTGATTCATGAACTTTTCTCAATTTTAAGTGTCACTAATCGTAAGTTCTTGCAGTACTTCAGGGTGGTTAGTAATTAACTTAACGGTTAAGGTAAAAGTTGATGATATAGTCTCAAAGCTAGCAAGGAAAAGCCCAAACATCATGTAGGTAATAAATTTTTCTGTCAAGAAAGTCTCAGTCTTCATGTCTACCAGTAACTTATCAAGAAAATCTCCTTTACGAATGTTAAGATTACGCTTTCTCTCTTTTAGCACAGTCGTTATTAAGTTTATCACCTTCTTCTGGTTATGGATGACCATCAGAGTAGCATATGTGAGATAACTTATTATAGCTAATTTTCACAACTTATTATTGGTGTTCTTGGATCATTGCTTGAAGAAGTGGAAAGAAAGACTAAAGAGATTGAAGATAAGGGTAAGCGAGCACTGGCAACACTTCTTTGCTCTCTACCTAATCCTACGAGACCCATGTAGAAAGCATATTCAGGTTTTACATCGAATGAAACAAGCAAACATACTTAGTCTACACTGCATGCTCCGCGTGCTCGATACAGACAAGTATATCAACCAAAGTTTACATGACAGCATGGACTCTAACTAAGCAAGAATTCAGCCTTTAGGAATTATCATCCAAGGGAAACTTCAAGGGAAATCATCCGGAGGATTAGTGCTCCACCGCCCACTCATCCAAAAAATATGATAAAAAGGGAGGCCATCGACTTTGACAACAATCTGAAGATGCACATGATAGATAATGACTTTTGGAATAAAGAAGATAATGAAACCGATTGAACCGACCAATCTTTACTTTGTTATCTAAGAACAATATTTATTTAAGTTTGTTTTGGCTATATATATGGCTTGTACTCAGCTCGATCTGTGTGTATTTCATCGAGCCTCCTTTGTACTTGTGATATTATCTGTTTATTTCAAGTTGGTATCGGAGCCAACATGGCCCGCCGAAACAACATTTTCCCATTCTCCAACTCCATTAATGTGAGCAACTTTGTTATAATCAAGCTCATAAAAAGGAATTACCTATCTTGAATGACTAAGATAAAGTCACTCCTCCAAACACAAAAGCTCATAGGTTTTATTATAGGAGAAATACCCAGGCCTAGCCAAACCATTGGAGATACGAAAATGCAAAATCCTAATTTTGACTCATGGTCACAAAGTGACGCATTAGTTAAGTCATGGATAATTAGCACTTTCTCTAAAGAAGCTCTAGGTTATATTTTTGAACTAGAGACATCATTGATAACTCTATTTTTATAGAGTTATTTTGACTATTTTAGGATATAAATAATACAAGTTTTATAAGATAATATTTAAGTTTTGATATATTTATATAAATTGGTGTTATTTATGCAGCAAACCCCAAAAGAGCAAAGAAATAAAGGAAGAGAAAGTTACAAAAAGGCACGTGAAGAAGACAAGGAAAGAAAAAGAAGTCAAAAGAATAAAAGAGGAGGTAACGTGTAAAGTAGCAAAAGAGGAGGAAAAGGACAAAAAAGTACAAGAAAGGAAATAAAGGAAAAGGGGCGAAAAAGTGAATTACTAAGGGAGAATCTTAGGGCACACGTCCCAAGATAGCATAAAAAGGCAAAGGAACATGAATTAAAAGGGGAGAAGGCGCCGCACAAGAGAAGAAGAGAGAGAAAAGAGAGAAAAGAAGAAGAAGCTGCGTGTTGCCGCCGAAACCAACCAAGGAAGAGAGAAAAAGTGAGAGAAGAAAGAGAAAACCAAGAAAGAAAAAGAGAAATATAGGCGCGAAAGCTTCCCTCTACTTCTTATCATTCTTGAATTGTAGGAATTCTATAAAAAATTCTTAAAGAAAAGACAGTGTGGTGACAACTTTCCTGTTTTTTTATTTAAGATGTTTTGCTTAATTTCTACTATTGCTTTGGCTTGTTATTTTATTATATTCTAAACTTCTTTTGTTAGAGCGAAGATGTAGCCTAATTATGATGATGTGAATTTTATAAGTTTTATGTTTTGCAAGATATTTTATTTATGTAAGTTATATATTATTATGCTTAATGCTTTTAAGTGATTGGCCACCACTTGAATGATTTGATGTGCATATTTGAGACTGAGAGGTAATAATATGCAATTGCTTCTTATAATATATAACCATGAATTAAATGTGGATAGACATATACCATGTTATTTGTGTGGCTTTCGGTGATAAGATGATCGAAAGATTTATTGTAAACCAAGAATATTCACAGATCCTAATGCATTTGGTTTGTTTCAATTTACATATAGAGATATAGTGAATTAATGAACTAAATAGGTTTACTATACCTAGACATAGGATAGTAAATAAATTAGGAAGTTTCGCCATCACATGGGTAATATCATTCTTATAGGCATAAACTATGAAAATTCATATCTAATAGTTATGGTGAAATCGGAAGCTCTAACATGTTTCTCATCTTGATTTTTCTTACTTGGATTCAATTTTAATTAGTCTTGAGTTTTCGTTTTGAAAGTTTTAAATTTTAATTCATCATCAACAATATTTTGATTTGCTAGATAAATTTTAGGATTAATTCATCATTAGTACTTAATTAGTTTAGTATTCACCAATCTTCGTGGGATGATACTTTTCTTATCATTATATTACTTGTTCGACATGTTCACTTGCATTTAAAATTCAACGAACAATCATCACAAGTGTGGGATGAGCTAGCAACTCACTTTGCTTAAAAAACATAATCCCGTGAGTTTGACCTACTTTCCCAACTCAACAACATTTGAAAGGAAGGTAAAATTCTGTCAAATTTTCTAACAAAGTTCAAAGGTATTTTGAATCAATTAAGTTCTATTGGAAAACCTGTTTCAGATTCTACAAAAACATTTAGACTACTTGAAAGTCTTGATGCATCATATGAATCTTTTAAAACTGCTATGTTTCACCTTTAAATTCCTAAATTTAGCATTGTGATATCACAAATTCAAGCATATGAATCACAAATTACCAAGTATCCAAAGAATACATCTAGAACTCCAATAGAAAGTGCAGCATACATAGCTCAATGATATAATCGTGGTGGATGAAGCAATAAAGGAAAAGGCACCCAACAAAGGTTTACTTCTTAAGGACGTGGTTTTATGCCAATAGCTTACAACAACAACAAAGGAGCCTATAATCAAGCAAGATTAACAGGAAATAATTTGAACAATACTCCAGGTGACGAAAATCACCCTTTTACACAACATCATGTTACTTGTCAAATTTATGGAAAGAAAGGTCATATAGGTATTGAATGTTGGCCGCGTTTTGATCATACCTTCCAAGCTGACAATATACCTAAAGCTCTAGCGACATTGCATGTCAGTGAGCCTAAGAGCACTGAATGGGTAGCTAATTCAAGAGCATCCTCTCACATCGTCGAATCTACAGGTATTTTATCATCATTTTTAAAATACTCAGGATCTAACACAATATTTGTTGAAAACGGAGAACATATTTCAATTATGCATATAGGTTTTAGACATCTCAATGAAGGAAAATTAAAGTTAAATTCAATTTTGGTAGCTCCTATAATTATAGTAAAATTTATTATCTATTTCCAAATTAATAGATAATAATCCATGTTTAGTGATCTTTAACAAAACTTTGTTTATGGTTAAGGACCTGAACACACAGTAGAACTTGCTAAAGGGATCTAGAAGAGGAGATTTGTACGTGTTGCCTAATGAGAAAATACAGGCTTATCTCACCCTCCATCAACAAGCAGGAGATGGCAACACTTGGCATAAACGCCTTGGACATTCTAACTTACGTATTTTGAGTGATTTGCATACACAAAAACTTATTGATTTAAGAAGTGATATTCCTGAGTTCTGTAATGTTTGTTCACAGACAAAAAGCCATAGTTTATCTTTTAATTTCGCAGAAAATAAATCACAAGTACCTTTTGAACACATACATAGTGATTTATAGGGTCTGTCACCAAAAAAGTCATGTTAGAATTTCTTGTACTATGCAATTTTTATGGATGAATGCACTCGGTATACTTGGTTTTACCCTTTGAAAAGAACATCCGACTTCTTCAATATATTTGTTGATTTTAAATCTATCATAGAAAGACAATTTGATAGGAAAATCAAAACTCTTCACTCAGACAACGGTGGTGAATACACAAGTAAAGATTTGGAAGAGGAGCTACATTACCATGGAATCTTGCACCAAATGTCATGTCCCTACACACTAGAGCAAAATAGGATTGTTGAGCTCGGCTGATCACTATTAAGAAAAGCTTATGTTCCACATAAGTATTAGGTAGAGGCTTTATCTACCATTGTTTACTTGATAAACATATTGCCAACAAGAATATTGCATGGGAAATGACCTTTTGAAATTCTTTATAATAGAACTCTTGAATATGGAACTTTCAGGGTCTTTAGCTCACAATGCTACCTTTGTCTAAGATCTACCATGATAGATAAACTTACATCAAAATCTGTCTTATGTGTTTTCTTAGGATACAACTCACGTCACAAAGGATATAGGTGTTTACACTTACACACAAGAAAACTTTTTATCTCTAAACACGTAATGTTTAATGAACAGGTTTATCCTTTTGAAGAAAATAGCAAGCATGCAGAGAGAAATAATTGTACAACTTTCAAAGACTAAGGAGATCACAGGAAGATGACTTGCTCTCTACTCAAATAAATCCCAACAGCTCAACCTTTAGAGACAAAAGGGCATTTTGGGAAATAAACTTAACTTCAGCCTCTCAGGTACAACATGAAGATATGACCTTTGATCAAGGTGTTCTCCAAGTTCAACCACTCCATCACCATACGGCAATCCAAACCGAAGGAATTGCTACACCTAGCAGTCGATACATTGACGAGATTGATGCACCTTCTACACAATATAAAAGGACACCACAAAATTCGGCAGATTTTCATGGGGAAGAATTAGGAAATGAAGAAATTTCTGATCCTACAATTAATGGAGTACAAGACATCATTTTAAATGCCAACCCAACATAAGAAACACATCACGAGTTACCAAGCTTGAATTAACTCTTATCCAACAAATCTCATAATTCTCCTTCTCCATCTTTCTACTATAAGCCCAACAAAAACCTTATTGTTTCCAAACCTTTAGCTCCCACAACCTCTAGTCAAGAAACCACCAACCAAACTTCAACCGAAAGTCCAGCTAAAGTCCATCCAATGATGACAAGGAGCCGAGCCAAAATCAAACGTCCTAACACCTGTTATGCCCTACACACAACAACAAATATTCCTCCAACACCTACTAGCATGCAAAATGCTCTCTCACATGATGGTTTGAGGACAGCTATGCTAAATGAAACGAGAGCTTTACAAAAAGCAAAAACATGGTCCCTTGTTCCATGTCTGTCTTCCATGAACGTAGTTGGAAATAAGTGTGTTTTCAAAATTAAACTTACAACTTAAAGAACTCTTAACAGATTGAAGGCACAGTTGGTCGCAAAGGGATATCACCAAGAAGTTGGAATAGACTATCTCGAGACCTATAGTCCTATGGTTCGTCCAACAACTATAAGGTTAGTTTTATCTCTTGCTGTAATTCGTGGCTAGGATATTAAACAACTGGATATAGAGAATGCATTCCTACATGGCTATTTATCTGAACCTATCTTCATGCTTCAACCTGAAGGTTTTACTGATCCAAGGTTTCTTGATCATGTTTGTCGTCTCCATAGATCACTCTATGGATTAAAGCAATCTCCTCACGCTTGGTTGAAAAGGTTTTCTAACTTCTTGCTAGAATGTTGCTTTATTTGTTGCATATTTGATCTTTCTCTCTTCTTATATAAGAAAAGGACTGATGAACTTTGGGTTTTATTGTACGTTAATGATATCATTGTTACTAGAAACACCACACAATTAATTAACGAATTATTGATGAACTTGGTAGTGGCTTTCCGGTAAGGATCTAGGAAGACTACACTACAGTTACATACAATGATGTTGGACTATTTCTGTCACAACATCAGTACACGTTGGATGTTCTTAGAAGGGCTAAAATGATATACAGTAGACCTAACTTAACACCTATGGCCATGAAGGATGAGACAGTATCTAATGGTGAAAATCTCCTTCCATAGCCAACCATCTCCATAGCATACTTGGATCACTGCATTATTTGTCACAAACTCGGTCAGATATTAGCCAAGCAGTTCACCATTTATGCCAACAAATGACTACCCTACGAATTAAAGATTTCTTCAAACTAAAGAGAATTCTAAGGTACCTACAAGGTACAACTAATTACGGCCTGTAGTTTCATCGTCAAAGTCCTACCACAATATACGGCTTCACAAATGCAGATTATGGAGGTTGTCATCAATCTAGAAAATCAACTACATACTTCTTTATATTCATAGGAGCTAACCTTATTTCATGGTCTTCACGAAAGCAAGACTTTGTGTCTTATTCTTCTGCTAAAGTAGAATACATGGCCATGGCAAAAGGGACAACAGAAGCCATGTGGTTAATGAACTTGCTGAGGACACTTGGGGTAAGTTAATATCACCCCATACATTTGTTTTATGATAACTTATTTGCCTTGCATATGTCAGTTAATCTAGCATAGCACAGTAGAACTAAACACATGGAAATAGATATTCACTTTGTGAAAGAAAAGGTTGCTCAAGGTACCATTGTTACAACATACCTACCTTTTAGTGAATAGTTGGCGAACACCCTCACCAAGCCACTACCAAGAGATAGATATGAAGATTTAAGGAACAAGATCGGTGTCACCCCACCAATCTTGCGGGGGAGTGTTAGTGTTATTGGATCATTGCTCGAAGAAGTAGAAAGAAAGAACAAAGAGATTGAAGATAAGGGTAAGCGAGCACTGGCAACACTTCTTCGCCTCTACCTAATCCTACGAGACCCATGCAGGAAGCACATTTAGGTTTTATGTCGAATGAAACAAGCAAACATACTCAATCTACACTGCATGCTCGCTCGAGACAGACAAGTATATCAGCCAAAGTTTACAAGACAGCATGGACTCCAACTAAGCAAGAATTCCACCTTCAAGAATTATCATCCAAGGGAAACTTCAAGGGAAATCATCTAAAGGATCAATGCTCCACTGCCCACTTATCTAGAAAATAAGATAAGGAGGGAGGCCACCAACTTTAACAACAATATGAAGATGCACATGATAGATGATGACTTTTGGAATGAAAAAGATAATGAAACTGACTAAACTAACCAACCTTGACTTTGTTATCTAAGAACAATATTTATGTAAGTTTTTTTTGGCTATATATATGGTTTGTACTCAACTTAATCTGTGTGTATTTTATCGAGCCTCATTTTGATAATATATTACAAGCTTCCTTTGCACTTGTGATATTATCTATTAGTTTCAAGTCTTATTTCTTTTCATTAAAGAAAATAAAAGAGAAGAAAGTGTTGGATCTAAGAAGTTTAATAGTAGAATTTGGAGAACTTACCTATAGACATCTATGGTAAGTAGTACCGGGGATGTTAATGGGGAATGACATGAGTCCCTATATAAAGTTGGTTAAAGACTCACCAATGTTTTCCCCAGCTTTCTCTGCATCATAACTGAACAATTGTTCGGTTGTGAAATCAAAGATCATCTGCGAGTAACCAATAAAAATGCATTGCAACAAACCCAATAAGAAGTTTTTATCCTGCATTAGCTGTTCAAGAACTGAGAAGGGTGAAAAAAAAGTCGTGCCATAGACGATAGTATATTCCTACTCTATGTAGAAAAACTTTTAATCTCACAAATTTCAATATAGTGTACAGCAGTAAGTAAATTGCTTACACCAGCAGTACTTCTCTTGAGTTCCAAACTTGGAAGCTTAGCCCAACTCTGCAATCTTTGGTTTATCACATCCTCTAACTTTGGGCAACATGGAGTCCTTGAGAACCTCAGGACCGAAGTGGCCCAACACTAAGTTTCGGAGATACTTATGAACATTTTTGTGAGCATTAATCCATGTTATGTCTTGACGAAGAAGCTTCACAAAGAAGTCCATGTACCACCGCTCGACTAGTTTCCCTTTTTGTTGAAAAATGTGGTAGTTGAACTCTGGATCTGATGATACCACAACGGGTCACCCTGCCAAGCTTTTCCGAAATATTGGCCTGTATCTGTGGTGAGAGAACAAAAGCGAAAAATGTCATTGATTAGTTCATCCATGTGAAAAATGTCGAGGTTGCTAGAAAAACAAAGAAAACTGTTAGAAGACTGATCAGTGAGACGAGGGAACCATTTCAAACATTAACGTTTTAGAAATTGTCAAGAGTATTATTGTGGTGCTTATTGCTTCATCCTTTTCTTGATGAAAGGTGGCATGTCTTTAGACTTGTTTGAGACGAGAAAATGAAGGGTCTCCCCAATTAGCGGGAGTCCCATCGAGCCGGGAGGCAAATCTGCCGTTGCAATTGGGGTTTCTCTAGCGATAAAGCCAATGTGTGGCAAACACTATATGGATCCTCATATGTGTGCCAATGTGTGTCAATGTCACGTACTAAGGTGACAGGAGCAGAAACGTATAAGCTAAAGGCTAAGGCAAGGAGTGGGTGTGGCAAACGGTAAGGGAATGATGTGAAGAAGGCCTTGGTAATTAAGAAGTATAGACGTTTGGCATTTATGAAGCATGGCTTTAGTTGGAGTGTTCCAGATGTCCAGCTTTTGTATTTTGTATCTTTGTTATCTTTTGCAATCCGGAGAGTCTGTATAGTAGTTAAGGGCTGTAAGGATAAAAAGCAGGGTAGAAGCCGAGGAAGGGCAAGCTGAAAATCAACCCTGTTTCTTGTAACCAAGGTTTATTTTTTCCCTCTAATGAGAACACCACCTTGCTTCTAACTTTCTTTCCAAAGATAGAAGTGCTTCCAACCTTGGGAAACCGAGGACTATTCTGTTACCACACCAGCAAACCGATCCAACCCACATACACGTAACAGCCAATGTGGGGAAAGAGCAGGGCTTATTTAAAGGAAATTTTAAGTTTTAAGATTAAAATTACAGTATATGGATCCTCGGCTCTTTGTTTGTTGTTGGATCAAGATTCTGCAACAATTTCTTGCGACAACCGGGTGATGAAACAATCATTTTATCCTTTAATGTGAAAAGCTTAATTGCGCACTTAATAAATGTCTTTTTTTTTTTTTTATGGCTTGTAGTTGTTCTCTTTGGAAAATCTTATTCGATGCTTCAAAGATGAAAAATCTGCCTAAGCTTAAATAAGGACACCAATAATTATGTGCCAATGCTATCTTTTGGTTCCCAACAACAATAAATAAAATGTATATAAGAAAAACCTACTGAAAGGACAATATCAATTTTGTGATCAGTAAAAGCATGTGTCCTTATGTCTTTGTTTGACATTAGATTTTGATTCATGGATGATGCCATACCAAGGGATAAAAAACAAGCCCTTTTATTTATTAGTCTCCAAAATTGTCATTGCCTACTGAATACGTCTTTCTTAATATTTGTTTGGGTTGTTGGAGAGCAAGTCTTTAGAAAATCTTGTCAAATAATAGGGAAGAGATAGCCTTATTGGGAAGGCTGTCATGTTGGGATGTTGCTTGCTAAAGTTGGGTTCCAACAACATTAACTCAAACAATATTCAGCAAAACCTGTTGAAAGGACAAATGTAATTCTGAGACTAGAACTTAAAACAATAAATAAATTCTATGTCCTTATTCCTTTGTCTAGTACTAGACTAAGATTTACTGACGTTATGCTTGCGTGAAACCAAGGGATCAAACCCGTCAAAATTGTAACTTTCCACTCAATACAAGCGCACAAGAATAAGAATGAACTGACAAAGAAGCTGTCTAGATACAATAACTCTGAAAATAAAGAATGATATAGTATGTAAGAGCTTTGTGCCGGTTGTTTGGTGGTACAAGAACATGATGAACCTGGAGCAATTGGCTAATAGCCCTGTAGCATTACTGGGATGTACTGTGTTCTTACACACGTTGGCAATCTTACGTAACGAAGTAATCTATACTGGCATCTAATGCGAATTCTGCACCGGCGAATAAAAAAACATTCAGTGTTTGGTTATGCTTGCATGAAACCAAGGGATCAAACCCGACAAAATTGTAAATTTCCGCTCAATACAAGCGCACAAGAATAAGAATTAACTGACAAAAGAGCTGTCTAGATACAATAACTCTGAAAATAAAGAATGATATAGTATGTCAGAGCCCTGTGCCGGCTGTTTGGTGGTACAAGAACATGATGAACCTGGCGCAAATGGCTAATAGTCCTGTAGCATTACTGGGATGTACTGTGTTCTTACGCACGTTAGGCAATCTTACGTAACAAAGAAATCTATATTGGCATCTAATGCGAATTCTGCACTTGTGAATAAGAAAAAAATTCAGTGTTTGGGGAACAATAATTCTTCGGTGCTTGAACAGTAAATGAACACAGCAATATGGTCGGAGAACATTCAAAATTAATAATGAATTTTTGAAAGTCTCAATTTCCATTAGAAGTTCAGGAAATAATAGAGAAGAATAATTTCATTGAATAGCTAGTTTGTCAAGATTGATTCTCTATAGCAAAAAGAATGGTACAATGACTTCTTTTAGTTAACTTATATTGTAACTTTTACCAACCCCATGTTGAAAACAAAAGTTATTTCTTTTTTGAATGTCTATGGACAATAATGGTTTAGAAGATTATCCTTACTCAAAATAGAATTCCACATCATATTGGAAGATGGAATGAAAAATTATAATAGATGATTAGACCAATTAAAAAAAAGTATTTGATTGCAAAGCTTCTTAAAATATCTTTTTTAACTTATATTTATTGTATATAGGCAAAACGAAATAAAAGACAATTTCAAAATAGAACAATTGATATTTTCATCATATTGACTAAAGTAAGGAAAATTATACTAGAAAGAGCTTCTTTGTTTCAAAATATAAAATCCTTATAGCAAAATGTCATTTTGATTAATATTTAGAGGCTTCTATCCTCTATCTTTTTGTAATTTTTGTAGTTGAATTTGGAGAACTAACCAGTAGATATCTACGTTAAGCAGTGCCGGTGATGTTAATGGGGAATGACATGAATCCCTGTAAAATGGTGAAAGACTCACCAATGTTTTCCACAGTTTTCTCGGTATCATAACTGAACCATTGTTCGGCTGTGAAATCAAGGATCATCTGCGAGTAATCAACAAAAATGCAATTGCAGTAAACCCAATATGAAGTTTTATATCCTGCAGTAGCTTTCCAAGCACTGAGATGGGTGAAAAGAAGTTTGTGCCATAGACGATAGTATCTTCCTGCTCTACATAGAAAAACTTTACAAATTTCAATAAATGTTGCAGCAGCAAGTTAATTGCTTACACCAGCAGTACTTCTCTTGACTTCCAAATTTGGGAGCTTAGCCCAGCTCTGCAGACTTTGGTTTATCGCATCCTCTAACTTGGGCAGCATGTAGTCCTTGAGAGCCTCAGGACCAAGTGCCCAGACACTAGGTTTCGTATGAAAGCTTTGTGAGCATTAATCCGTGTTGCGTCTTGACGAAGAAGCTTTGCAAAGGAGTCCATGTGCCACCGCTCGACTAATTTTCCTTCTTGTTGAAAAAAGTAGTAGTTGAACTCTGGATCTGATGAGACCACAACCGGTCGCCCAGCCAAGCTTGTCCGAAATATTGGCCCGTATCTGAAGTAAGACAACAAAAAGTTATGACGTAGATAAATTCTTGCATATGAAAAACGTCAAGGGTGCCAAGAAAAACAAAGAAAACTGTTGGACTGGTCAGTGAAATGAGGGAACCATTTCAAACAAGAAAATTTGACTTGTTGTCACGAGGATTATTGTGGGGCTTACTGATTCATCCTTTTCTTGAAAAAAGGTTGCATGTCCATAGACTTGCTTGAAACGAGAAAATGAAGGGTCTCCCCAATCAGTGGGAGTCCCATCGAGCCAGGAGGCAATCTGCCATTGCATTTGGGTTCCTCCACCGATAAAGCCAATGCGTGGCAAACACTAAAAGCAAGCTAATAACAGATAGCCAAACAGACCACATCCTACGGAGGATTGAAAGGCCAGAAGAAGACTATTGGGAGGCTCTGGGCTGGTTTCTTGGGGAAAGAGCGGGATAGACAAAAACCATTTAAGTTTTATGATTAAAATTGAAGTGTATGTATCCTCATCTCTTTGTTTGTTGTTGGATCAAGATTCTCCAGCAATTTCTTGCGGCTACCAAGTGATGAAACAATCAATTTTATCCTTTAATGTGAAAACTTCAATTGTGCACTTAATAATTTTTTTTTTTAATGGCTTGTAGTTATTCTGTTTAGAAATCCTATTCGACGTTTCAGAGGTGAAAAAATGGTTTAAGCTTAAATAAGGACACCAATTATTATGTGACATTACTAACTTTTAGCTCCCAAAAACATTAAATAAAATGGTATATAAGAAAAGGGTACTGAAAGAACAATATCAATTTTGAGACTAAGTAAAAGCATGTGTCCTTATGTCTTTGTTTGACATTAGATTATGATTCCTGGATGATTCCACACCAAGGGATCAAAAAACAAGCCCTTTAAATATATTTTTGGTTGTTGGAGAGCAACTATTTAGAAAATGTCGTCAGACGCCAGGGGAAAAATGGCTTTATGGGTTCCCAAAAACAACAAATAAAATGGTATATAAGAAAAGCCTAATGAAAGAACAATATCAATTTTGAGACTAAGTAAAAGCATGTGTCCTTATGACTTTGTTTGCGTAGATTATGTTCTTGGATGATTCCACACCAAGGGATAAAAAAACAAGCCCTTTTAATATTTTTTTTGATAGTTGGAGAGAAAGTCTTTAGAAACTCGTCAGATGCCGGTGAAAGGATGGCCTTGTTGGGTGGGGCTGTGATATTGAGATGTTGCTTGCTAAAGTTGGCTTCAAACAACATCAACTATTCAGAAAAAACTATTGGAAGGACAAAGGTAATTTTTATTTTATTTATAAATATGTAAGTTTATTCATCAAAAAATAAGAAAATTCAAAAGTTTAGGAGTATTTTCCAACATTATAATTCATCTAAGAGAAAATAAAATTTGGAATTCTCTAACTATGATACGATAAAACATTCACCTAAGAGAGTTTAATATTCCTAAATAGATATACTCTTTCACAAACTATTTTCCTTATTCTAGCCAACAAAATTGATATTTCAACAATCTTATTTTGAAAACGTCTACGATTACGTTCAAACCATATATAATAGAGACATGCTAAGAAATAAAGTTTAAGAAGTTTTGTAGCTAAATCATTTCCTTTAGTTGCTTTAATCATTCATTGTAATTTAGAATTCAAATTGTCAATGTTCTTACGAAGGCCTTGTTGTGCTAGAATACTTCTCCAAATTTGACTTGTCCAAATACACTAAAAATACAAATGTAACCTACTTTGATATTAAGAGTCACAAAAATTATAATACATATCAATTAAATAAAGCTATCGAGAAATCACTTCTGTTGTAGAAAGTTTGTCTCTACATATGAGCCAACGAATGAAGTTATGTTTTTTAATTCCTCCTAACCATATCAAATCATACCATTCAACCTCAGTATTCACTTGGTGCAATTCATTGTATGTTTCTTTATAACAATAAAAAAGTTTGGAAAGTATAGAGATGAGAATTCATCATAACTTTATAAGACTTCTCCAACTTCATGTCATATTTCCTTTGATGTCAAGATACATAATTAAAGTTCTCTTACATTTAGTACTATAAATCCATTTACTCCATCCACTGTGAATTCTATACTTGTGAAGAAAAAACATCTTGGGGAACGTTAATTCTTTGAGTCTTGAACAATAAATGAACATAGCAACAAGGTTGGAGAACATTCAAAATTAATAATAAAAATTTGAAAGTCTCAATTTCTGTCAGGAGTTTAGGAAGAAAGAAAGAAAAAAAAAATAGAAGGAAGGGGAAAAGAGGAATCCAATTTGAGGAAGCTTGATTTTGTCATTCTTGTCTATTGAAAATTATAAATGAGTTTGGCATATGAAAAATGTAAGAAAATAAATAAAATAATTACAATAAGAAAAATATAATATGCCACTCACATAAGCTAAAATACAATATGCACTCAACACAATAGTCAACACGTCTCCCTCAAGCTAGCTAGATGTTTGAATAAATTAAAAAATCCATCTTTGCATAACTAGTATTTATGTGCTCCCTACTTGTTTGTTGACTAAAAAGGCATAATTAGAAGTTTTAGGGTCAGAAAATGGTTAAAAGCTCTTGGATTCCTTTGAGGAAAAAAAAAAAAAAAAGTGGACAATTTTTCTTCCAAAATACGGATTAAAAGTTATTTCTTGATCTAAGTAAAAATTATGTTTAAAATGACATATATACTTTTTAGAAATCAATCTTAAAGATGTGATAAATATTATGAACAAAAAGAGAAAGTAATGCGCTATGTGTCTTTCTTTGTGAAAGAATCTAAAAACCATCTAAGAGTCTAAAGACTAATGGTTGGAATGGAGAAGCACTAAACCATATAAATAACTTCTCAAGGAATGATGCACATGGAAACAGGTGTATATAGAACAAAAAGAAAAGACTTGTATAGGTTGGTCACCAACCCACACAACAGCCCATAAACAAATAACAAATAACTTAATGCCCCTCAAGCCAATGATTTGTACAAATCAAATATACGAAGCTTGCAAAGAAAATACTTATGTTGTCTATTAGTTAAAACTTTAGTAAGAAAATTGGCAAGCTACTCTAAATCTTGATATGACAAGTCATAATTAAACCTCACTATTATTTCTCCATCATGAAGTTGCAATCAATTTATCCATTTATTGAACATAGGATTAATCATAATGAGATTGGCAAACTGATTATCACAAAACAAGGAAATAGGTTAAAAAAACCACCACTCATAAGTCTCCAAGCAAGCCATAAAGTTAAACAATATCACAAACTACTATGGCTATGGTGTGATACTCAGCCTTAGACAAAAAACAAGAGATAATGGCATGTTTCTTAGCCTTCTAAGAGATCAAGGAGTCTCCAAGTTTAATAAAAAAAACTTATAAAAGATCTATGTGCCATAAGGTACACCACCTAATTAAAATCACAAAAACCCATTATCCTAAAATCCCCTTGAGATAACATAAGAAAAAGTTAACCTTGACCAACTTTTAAGGTACTTAAACAACTTTAAAGGTGAAATCCATGTGAAAATGTTTAAGAGTGTGTATAAACTAAGTACCACAATAGAATAACTAATATTTGGACAAATGTGAGTAAGGTATATGAGACAACCCAAAAACCACTTATATGGAGCTAAATTACCCACTGGAGGATCATGTATTTGAACAAGAATACTAGCATAATATTTTAGAGAACTAATTTTCACATTCTAATCCATAAATCAGCTTTTGAAATAAGTTCTAATGCATAAGTATGTTGACTAAAGCAAATCCTAACTGTTGAATGCACAATTTGAATTGCAAGGAAAACCTTGGCCTAGCCCAAGTCCTTTACATGAAATCTAGAACAAAGGTGAGACTTCACCTTCTTAATTGTCTCCTCACTATTCTTTGTAATTAACATGTCATATACATAAATTAATGATACATCAACACTAAATCCATACCAAATTATAAAGAGTGCATTATCGTGCTAGATACCCAAATCTACTTCCTTCACCTCAGCCAATACTTCAAATCTATTTAATAATTTCTTACATGGTATCAAGTGGGCACTTGTTGATTTAGAAACCTTATGCATCACCAAGGATCTGACTAAGTTATCATTCTCCCTTCTCTTTTTTAAGTTCCATTGCCTCAAGTTCATTGAAGATACCCCAAAGCATAAGAAACCAAACAAAAACAAACAAATAGTTTTCTATAAAAAAAAAAAAATCTTTTCATACTTTCTTGTACTAGAATCTTCAGATTTTTTGCCTTGAAGGTGAATAACACCAAGACGTTGAGATTTTGAATTGAACTAAGAAAATGAATGATAGTTAAAAGGGTGAATAGCATTTTCTCTTGCACATCATAGATACATTTTCTTATTTAATTTAAGTTGATGTAAAAGTTGAATCCTATTTTAGAGTTTCAGTACTAATTTTATTACATTTGATAGGAACAATTTTAAGTTGAATGGAAAAATATAAGAAATAACTAATTTCCCAATTCATATTAAAAGAAAAAATTGAAGGTTAAGGAAAAAAAAAGTATTGAAATCCTATTCTTAATTAAATTGTTTGTCAATTTTAAGCAAATAAACTGGAAGATATGTACGTTTAAATTAAGGTAAAATGAGAAAATATATTAACGATAATTTGGCCATTATATCATATGTTTTATTGAACTTTATGTTTGATTTGGCTGAAAATGGGTGATAGTAAAATCTTAAATTTTGATTTGATTCCTCCTGGGTTCAAATTTAAAAAAAAAAAAAAAAGTAATACAAGTGTAGTTGTAGGAGAGAAGTTTTATTTTTTCTTTAAAAAAGGCAAACTTGTAGCGCCCCTAGGGAAAAAAAAAAAACGAAAGTCAACATTAGTAACCTCTGAAAATGATGGTAAGTCTTCAGAAACTCTTGTCAGATGCTAGGGAAAAGATAGCCTTATTGGGAAGGTTGTGATATTGAGATGTTGAGATGTTGAGATGTTGAGATGTTGCTTACTAAAGTTGTCTTCCAACAACATTAACTCAAACAATATTAAGAAAAAACCTGTTGAAAGGACAATTGTAATTCTGAGACCAGAATTTATATATATATATATATATATAAATTGTATGTCCTTATTCCTTTATCTCATACTAGAATAAGATTTCTTGACGTGTGGTTGCATCAAACCAAGGGATCAAACACGTCAAAATTGTAACTCTCCGCTCAATACAAGTGCACAAGAATAAGAATGACCCGACAAAGAGGCTGTTTAGATACGACAACTCCGAAAATAAAGAATGATACAGTATAAAGCCTTGCGCCGGCTGTTTGGTGCAAATGGCTAACAGCCCTGTAGCATTACTGGGATGTACTAGGTTCTTACACACGTTGGGAAAATCTTACGTAACAAAAGAATCTATATTAACATCTAATGCGAATTCTGCACTTGTGAGGGGGGGAAAAAAATCAGTGTTTGATGAACACTAATTCTTCGGTGCTTGAACAGTACATGAACACAGTAACATGGTCGGAGAACATTCAAAATTAATAATGAAAATTTGAAAGCCTTGATTTCCGTCAAGAGTTTAGGAAGAGAGAAGAAGCAATAGAAGGAAAGGGAAAAGAGGAATCCAATTTAAGGAAGCTTGATTTTATTATTCTTGTATATTGAAAATTATATGTGAGTTTAGTATGCTCTAAGTTTTTGTATTCTCTTTTTTATATATATAAATAAACTCACATATTTATAAATAAAAAATTATATGTGAGTTTTGTATGTAAAAAAAATGTAAGAGAATTGATAAAATAATAATAAAATTATTCCAATAAGAAAAATATAATATGCCAATCGCATAAGCAAAAATACAATATTCACTGCACACTACGCTCTCAAACTAGATTGATGTTTGAATAAATTAAATAATCCATGCTTGAATAACTAGTATTTATGTTACCTACTACACGAGACTTTCGTTTCCCTGGTCTTCATGGAGAATGTTTTAATGAACCCTTTTTGTATTTTTTTTAATAAAATTACAACCAATCTCAACATATTTGGTTTGGTTTTAGTAGATGGTTTCTTTGGTATCCTACGTGTTGCCACCGCTGCTTGAGCGTTTTGAATGAAACGTAAAAGGTTTCTTCAGTCAAATGGTATGGGTGCCCAATTGCTTAGAGCATTAAATGAATTTAAGATGCCATGAATAATAAGTGCTCCCTACTTGTTTGTTGACCAAAAAGAGCATAATTATAAGTTTCGGGTCATAGAATATGGTTCGAAAATCTCGGATTCCTTTGAGAGGGGGCAAAAAGAACAAGGTTTTTCAAAAATATGGATTAAAAATTATTTTAAATATTAATTAAATATTATGTTTAAAATGGCATATATAAGTTTTTTTAGAAACCAATTTTAAAGATATGATAAATATTCTTGACGTAACGAGGAAAGTAACGCACCGTGTGTCTTCCTTTGTAAAAGAATCTGAAAGCCATCTAAGAGTCCAAAAGCCAATCATTGGGATGGAGAAACACTAGATTTATAAACACTTTCCCTATGAATGATATGCACGGATACAAAAATAATAATAATAAAGGCATGTACGGGTTAGTGAGATAAGACCAACCCCCATGTGTGAACCAATGGAATGTGGGCCTAATAGGCCGCCCAACTAGTAAATAATTACAAGAAGGTCCAAAAGAACCCATACACAAATAACACATAACTCAGCACCCCTTTAACCCGATACTTTGTATAAATCAAATTTACCTAACTTGTAAAGAAGGTAACCATATTGTCTAGTAGATAAAGTTTTAGAAAAAAGATTGGTAGACTATTGGTTAATCCTAATATGACAAGTTAGAATTAAGCTAAACTATTATTTTTCCCTAGTGAAGTGTTAATTGATCTTCATGTGTTTCATCCACTCATGGAAAATAGAATAACTCACGATAAGATTGGTCACCTCATTATCACAAAACAAAGAAATGGGCCAAAGAATAGTTGCCCATAAGTCTCAAAGTAAGCCATGAAGCCAAACAATCTCACAAATTATCATGGTAATGATGCAATGCTCACCTCATAGAAAGAATGAGAGATAATTGGTTGTTTCTTAGTCTTTTAAGAATCAAACAATCCCCAAGTTAAATATAAAAACTTGTAAGAGATCTATGTGTCATTAAGCACAACACCAAATTAGAATCACAAAATTGATTATCTTGAAATTCCTCTAAGATAACATAAAGAAACTTAACCTCAACCAACTTTTTAGATACTTAACAACATTATAGCAAAATCCAAGTTAAAATATTTATGAGCATGCATAAACTAATTAAATACCTTAATAAAATAATTAATGTCTAGTTAAGTGTGAGTGAGGAATATGAGTTGACCTAAAAGACATTGATATGGAGTTGAATCAGCCAATAAAAGATCATGTACCTAAATAGAAACACTAGCATCATGCATCATACTTTAGAGAAGTGATCTTTACATTTTGATCCATACATATCTTACAAGTTTTGGCTCCTGAATGATTAACTTCTAAAACAAACTCTATCACATATTTACCCTGATAAGGATAAATCTTGACCATTAAACATATAATCTCAATAATGAGAACAAACTTAGTGAAGCCCAAATCCTTCATGTGAAATCAAAGAATTTACTGCTTAATTGCCCCATCATTGTTTCCTGTAATTAACATACCATTTACATAAATTAATAATGCCACAATAGTAGATTGGTGCCAAAGTGTAAAGAATGCATAGTCCTACTAAGAAATACAAGTAGCATTTTTGGGTTCCATTCTACTTCTTTCATCTCAATCATTCCCTCAAATCTATTTAACAAGTTCTTCCATGGTATTAGGTAGGGTATCAAGTAGGCACTTGTTGATTTATTTATAAACCTTATGCATCACCAAGGATTCGAGTAAGTTATCATTCTCGCTTCTCTTTTTCAAATACCACTTCTCAAGTTCACAGTGTATACCCCAATGCAAGAAAAACCAACAAAAAAACAATTGAAACAGTTTTCTCCCAACAAGAAAATCTTTTTCTATTTGGCTATAATAGATTGTCCAGACTTTTTCTCTTGAAGGTGAAAAATAAAAGCAAGAATGACACCAGGACGTTGAGATTTGGAATTGAACTAAGAAAATAAGTGATAGTTACAAGAGGGAATAGCATTTTCTCTTACATGTCAAAGATACATTTACTTATTTAATTTAACTCAATGTAAAAATTGGATCTTATTACAAAGTTTCAATACTAATTTTATCTCCTTTGCTTAGAATAATTTTTATGTTGAATGGAAAAATATAAGAAATAAATAACTTCCCAATTCACAATAAAAAGAAAACTTGAAGGTTAAGGAAAGAAAATTATAGAAATCTTATTCTAAATTGAATTATATGTGAATTTTCAGCATACAAGATAAAAAAAAATATGTATATTTAAATTAAGGTAAGACGAGAAAATATATCGATGATAATTTGGTCATTATATCATATGCTTTACTGAACTTTACGTTTAATTTGGCTGAAAATAGATAGTAGAATTTTAAATTTTGATTCGATTCCTACTGAATTCATATTTACGAAAACAAGTAATAGAAGTGTAGTTGTAGGAGAGAAGTGTTATTTTTCCTAAAAGAAGGCACAAACTTTGTAGTGCTCCTACTGGTAAAAAAAGCCAACATTTGTAACCTCCGAAAATGATGGCATAAGGAAACGTCAAATCTCCCTTAGAAGAGAAAGCAATTGCATTTATACCAAACCATGTACACTCGATGGGAAATACAAAACTTTATCCTTAATATCATCCAAAATCATCATTACTTTGACACAATGTAACAAATTTATATAATTGAGCATTTTGTAGTCATTTTGTAATCCATCGTTAGTTACAAATTTAACAAATAATTTAGAGTAATGGAGCATATTCAATAATCTTTTTCTTTAACTCGCTTTTAAAGCCTTCCAATGAAAAAGTGAAAGGATTAATTTTTCATTTAGATGTTGATTAAAGATTTACCAAACATAGGATCAATAATTCCTTCGAAGAGATAAATGATACAAGTTTGATATATGTTAGCTACAAATAAAATCTGATTCCTGATACTTGTTTCTCCCTCATTAACAAGGTGGTCTTTACTTAATTGTGACATAAAACCCTTCATTTTCTTCTTTCATGCCTCTGCATATTTCATGGAGCTATATTTCGCTGATTTATATCATCTCGAAAATTGGTCGCATATTCAAGTCTATTTAAGAGATGACAAAGCAAATGATTTCCAATATATTAAAGAAATCAGTTGAGGAAACAATATTTTTCACCTTTATTACCGTGTAATTTCTTCAGGTAAAGTTTGGGTGGAACTTGTAGAAAAAAAGCGCAAATTAGTGGAGAAAGCTAGAAAAAGCACAAGCTCTTCTTCCGATGTCATGTTCATAATTCGGCCGCAGCTTTCGCTCATAAATTACTGCAGAAAGCCAAATGTGCCCATACTCTTCCATCTTGACGTTAAATGTTCAGACAACGAGACGCGCGCACGCATGAAGAGAGAGAGAAAGAAAAAGAAAAACAAGTCTTCTGATAATAACAACAACTACTTTTATTTATTACGGAAAGACATAATGTCAACACCTTTAATTATTCCCAGGAGATAAGATCCGTTGGTGGCTTTATTCAAACAAGGTTATGTATTAGACAAGGGACAATTTTATTAGGAGGGAGGATTACGAACGTCAACCCCTGCGTTCATCTCAATCCAGTAGCCGTCATGCATGCTTCGCTGAAACCTGAATGTGAAAACCATCTCCAAAGCCTAAGGTAGGAGACCGAATCACCTCTCCTCCCTTGACTGTGCTCCACCTATCCATAGCCAATCACAATTGAAAAATCAGTTTTGCTTAAAGTTTGGCCTCGTGATGCGTTTGCATGTATGTGAACATGCCAAAGTACCTGTATCTGGTGATCAACACGTGCAGAAAAACACCCATTAGCACCTTGCTGAACTCTGCTCCTGCACACGAAGTCATACCTGCTCCAAATGGTATGAAATTCTTTGCTGTGACGTTCGCTGAAACGTCCTACGGATCATAGTTCATCAAAGATCACCGAAATAAAAGATAAGCCAACGAGAAAGAGATTCATATATACAAAGTTATCATGGTGAGGACCCATGAGCATATTAATTTGTTTTCTAACGACCCTCAAAAAAGTTTAAAAGGGAAATCAACGTACCTTCCAGCGCCATGGATTGAAGGCAAGAGGATCCTCATAAGTTTTTGGATCAAGTTGAAGGGCGGCAGGAACAACCATAAGTGCCCAGCCTTTTGGAATTGTATAACCTATAGAATGAGAACGGGCAGTAGAAACGTCTTAAATAAGTCCTTTCCAAACATTGGTTGTGGCAAGTGTTGTCAGGTTTGAGTTAACTTACCATTTACTTGAATGTCTTGAATTGTTCTTCTCAGGATCCCGGGAGCAACGCTGGCTAGTCTTAGAGATTCATTAACAACCTACGTTTCAGATTCAATTGACAGTAAAAATTTAGCCCACAACCACAAGCCCTTCAAGCACTTCAAGAAAGTAAGAAGCCATAGAAAAGTGGGAGAATTTACTTACATAGTGCGTAAAGGTCATGGATTTGTATTCCTTCCACGTGAGTCCAGAATTGATACCTTCTCTGTTGTTAATAATTGCTTCATGTTCCTCCTAATCAAATATCATACGTTGTTTTAGAAATACTAAAAGCCTTAAGTGTTGTTTTTCAAACCTGATTCACGAAATTTTCACACTTTAAGGTGTCACTAACCGTAAGTCCTTGCACTACTTCGGGGTGATCCGTAATTAACTTAATAGCCAAGGTAAGAGTTGATGATATAGTCTCAAAGCTGGCAAGAAGAAGCCCAAACATCATGTAGGTAATAAATTTTTCTGTGAGGAACGACTCGGTTTTCATGTCTGCCAGCAACTGATCAAGAAAATCTCCTTTGCGAATGTCAGGATTCCGCTTTCTCTCTTCCAGCACGGTCGTTATTAAGTTTATTGCCTTCTTCTGGTTCTGGATGACCATCAGGGGAGCATGTGTCAGATTGACTTCCTCATCATAGTTAATACTCATCAACTTATTTCTTTTTCTGAAAGAAAATAAAAGAGAAGAAAGTTTTAGATCTAAGAAGTTTAAGAGTCGAATTTGGAGAACTTACCTGTAGACATCTATGGTAAGCAGTACCAGGGATGTTAATGGGGAATGACATGAGTCCCTGTATAAAGTTGGTGAAAGACTCACCAATGTTTTCCCCAGCTTTCTCTGCATCATAACTGAACAATTGTTCTGCTGTGAAATCAAAGATCATCTGCAAGTAACCAACCAAAATGCAATTGCAGTAAACCCAGTAAGAAGATTTATATCCTGCGGTAGCTTTCAAGTACTGAGAAGGGTGAAAGAAAGTTTGTGCCATATACGATAGTATGTTCCTGCTCTATGTTAGAAGCTTTTTTTAATCTTACAAATTTCAATATGGTGTGCAGCAGTAAGTTAATTGCTTACACCAGCAGTACTTTTCTTGACTTCCAAACTTGGGAGCTTAGCCCATCTCTGCAGTCTTTGGTTTATGGCATCCTCCAACTTGGGAAGCATGTAGTCCTTGAGAACCTCAGGACCAAAGTGCCCCAACACTAAGTTTCGGAGGTACTTATGAACGTTTTTGTGAGCATTAATCCGTGTTGCGTCTTGATGAAGAAGCTTTGCAAAGGAGTCCATGTACCACCGCTCGACTAGTTTTCCTTCTTGTTGAAAAACGTAGTAGTTGAACTCAGGATCAGATGATACCACAACTGGTCGGCCTGCCAAGCTTGTCCGAAATATTGGTCCATATCTGAAATGAAAGAACAAAAGCGAGATGTTATTGGTTGTAACATGCATATGAAAAACGTTAAGGTTGCTGAAAAAAACGAAGAAAACTGTTGGAGGACTGATCAGTGAAACGAGGGAACCATTTCAAACAAGAACGTTTTACGAATTGTCAAGAGGATTATTGTGGTGCTTACTGCTTCATCCTTTTCTTGATGAAAGGTGGCATGTCTATAGACTTGTTTGAGACGAGAAAATGAAGGGTCTCCCCAATCAGTGGGAGTCCCATCGAGCCAGGAGGCAATCTGCCATTGCATTTGGGGTTTCTCCATCGATAAAGCCTATGTGTGGCAAACACTAAAAGCAAGCTAATGACAGAAAGCCAAATGGACCACATCCTGGGCAGGAATGGAAGGCCAGAAGGAAGACTATTGGGAGACTCTGGGTTGGTTTCCTGGGAAGAGCGGGGCTCTTTATATAGACAAGGATAACGTCATGTGTGACAAAGTCGGGGCTTACTTTCCACTCCTTAGATTAGAATAATACTATAGTCTAGTCTTTGTTGCTGAATTGTATCCATTTGATTGGATTAACATAAAAGAAGAAGACAGTGGCCCCTACATTTTGAAGATTTTGCTTTAACACGTTCCATACGCCGTATGGAACAGAACTCATGGAATAGTAATGAAAAGGGGACAGCTTTGCAGGTCATTCTTTGTCGTCTTGGAAGCGTAGAGACAGTAAGTTTAATTGTAGTTTCGTGGAACTAAAACAAAGTATTGGTGCCGTTAAAGCTACATTGTCTTCATATAATACCATTTAAACAATATATAAATGCTCTATAATTGAGTCAAGGCCTTTCGCGCTAACAACATTTTTAACATTTAGTGGATGGTTCTGTTTGGCGTCCTACGTGTTGCCACCGCTGTTTAAGGGTTTTAAATGGAGTGTAAAACGTTTCTTCAGTCAAATTGTATGGGTGCTCCTTTGCCTATAGGATTAAATGAATTTATGATGCCAAGTTAATAAGTGCTCCCTACTTGTTTGTTGACCAAGAAGAGTATAATTACAAGTTTAAACTGGTTAAATTTATTTTTAACCTAAATTAAAATTATTCTTAGAATGATATATTTATTTTTAAGAAATCAATTTGAAAGATATGATAAATATTCTTAACATAACTAACGTGCCTGCTTTTGATGAGACATAAGCAGGAATTCGATGTGCCTTCCTTTGGTCGTCCCCTTATCAAAGGATGTAAGCAAAAAATAGTTTTCCTTTATTAATCAAATCTACAAATTATGACAGAAGCAAAGGGCAAGGAACCTGAAAATAGTTTTTCCTTATTAATCTACGAGAGCGTAGGTTAATGACTAGTCTAACAAGCCCAAGGACACTATTGGTGTGGATGTAAGTGGTAGGTTAAATGGTCCTCAGACCATGCACCAGTTGGCGGATTTTGTTGTCTCTACAAGCCGTAATTAGAAGTTTGCTCGGTTTAGTTTGGGGTCACGAGGCTCGTTTATCTCGCCTATCTCTTTAACTTCTCATTGATGCAATTGCATGTGGTGCAATTCAGTTGGACTAATAATGTGGTTGGGTTGTCATTTGATTGTATTAGGGATCCAAGTGTCTTTGATACCATTTGTTGGAAAATTCAACCAAATTATATCATTCACATAGAGATCGAACACAAAATCATAAGAACATACACACTCAAACATAATAGATTTAAGAGGTTTAAAATATTATAATGTTCTATGTTCCTTGTAGTCTCTTTTTATTAGTTTTTTTATACTTTCCCTCTCCTCAAGTAAGTATCTCATTAATACTCTCATTAACTAAAATCTATAAGAGAAGTTTTCTTTAACAATTAGCCCCCAATGAGTCTCTCTCTATTCGCCCATTAAGCTTTTCTATAATTTCCTTATTTATAGAAAAATCTTAGTCAAATACTATTAAAAAAACCTACTACTTAAAGAAAATGGGAATCTTAGTTGAATACCACTAGGAAGACTCACTACAACAATAAGATACCCTCAAGGTTTACAATTACAACCATATTATTTAACCTAATTATTCCACCAATTCTAAGACAATGAAATGGGAAGTCCGAGAGCCAAAAGACCAACAGCTGCAACCTTAGTTCAGATTGTTTAATCAGTGCTTTAATGAACCCCTGTTCTTAGAACGGAATTCAATTGTTTGATTAGACTTATAGTACTGTTTTTTTCTTTGGTGCATTTCATCGGTTCACTTCGTTGTTTACTTCAATCGTTAACGCCATTGCCTCGTTCCTCCTCTCCGTCCAAAGTCCTCCATTTTGATGCGGAAGAAAACCACGCAAGGAAATACTTTATTATGTTAAGTCTTCTCCGAAATATCCGAGAACTTGACTTGGCCAACCAAAGCCAGAAGGTTCTACCCATGTCGTGTCCTAAGGTTGGAAGAAATCTCCACTTTCTAAGTGGCTCGGTTCTTTTGGGATCTTGACTCTGCGATATTCCAAAAATCTTGAGACTTTCTAGCAAATTTCAAAGAAGCATTGCATGTATTTTGCTCGAAGTATTGTATATAGATTTTGCAATGAATGTCATTATTGTTGCAAGTAAGCTCGTAGACAGGTAACGATGGCAATGTATTCAGCACGGTCACCGTCTAGTATCTTATTTTATGACCATTGAGAGATGAAAATCTGTACGTAGACGTATTTGGCCTCTAGTGAAGTCCACTGAACAACAAATTGCCGTTATTAACTAATTTCCTGTACAAGATGAGAATTTTGTATTGAAACCAATACCTTTGCATGAACGCTGTCTTTTTTTTAAAAGTTTATTCTATAAAACTTTGAAAAGTATATTCATAAATGCAAGAAACCAGACGAATGAAAGGAACAGGCAAATTAAATGGCCGTGTATCCAATTCAATACTAAGGGCTAAAAAGTCTATGTAATACGTGGAAAAACATCACAAGTTTGAGAAATCGAGCCCTCTGTCTTAAATTTCAGAACAGCTTGACAGCGGCCAGCTTCATTTAACACATAGAGTGATGGAACATCGCCCATGGATCATTTTCCATTTGCGTGAAACATGCAGTTAAACTACAGTTAGAACATCACCCATGTGAAAATGTTGGACTCACTTTTATTTTATGTTGGAATAAATTCCAAGTAACTGAGAATATACCACAGAGGGACAAAAGCTGGTATGTTAGTGGGACTTGTTTCGCACGCAACATTAGAGTCTCCTTAGGAGGTAACTTCCATTGCATTTTACAAGGATCCTCCACCGATAAAGCCCATGCGGTCATATAAATTCGAGAAAGGGAATGTCAAAAGGCTTAAAAGACACCACGTGTTTGGGTGAGTGCTGGGGAGGAATAAAGGTAGGTACGGGGATGAAATCAGAAAGTGACAAGCACCAGCGTTGTTTTCTTCAAATTAGCGTTGAAGAGTCAAGTCGTCATTTTGAGTTAGTTTAGTATACAATCTCACTAAAGTTGTTTGATTGGAAAGTTGAGATATCAAGTTGGACTAAGCTTCCCGACGCAAAGAGGGTGCTGATACACTTAGGCAAAAAGGTGGATCCTAATCGTAACCTTAATCGTATCTCCAAAATTCCCCTTTAAGTTAAGGGTTAGAGTATATTTTATATTTTTTGAACGCCCATTTGTCAAAATGCTGAATCTGATCAAGTTAAGTAGATGTGACAAGGGCTCCCAGCCTGCCTGCCCCCTTGACCCAGAAAAGTATTGGAGAAGTAGGCATACCTAAATTCTTTTCCAACAGAATAAAACATACGGTTGAAATTATTAACATGTGGTCGTCGTCTCCCGCCGGAAACAGAAACGGACAAAGTTTGGCTTCTTGCAGAGCAAAAGCACGTGTGGCAGCCAGCCTAGCAGCCGCGTGTTTGGTTCTTTTGAGCTGAACCAGCCTGGGCCATGAAGTTCGATAGAGAGCAACTTCGGACCGGGTAAAAGTTCTGGGCCTAATACGGCTAGCTGTACAATTTCTGGAGAGTGACCACAAACGGACTTTCTGGAAGTCCAAAACTCAAAAAGCCCAGTACTCTTTATACATATATTAAATATATGTGTTGTCCGATGAAATTTATGTTTGACTTTTATTGTCTTAATTGGCGGATGTAGGCTTTTTAGCCAATTTTAAGGAGTTTGCTTATACCTTGTCCTGTGTATTTATTCATAAGTTGGATTCATAAAATTTGTAAAGCTTCGTCCCTCTTGTTATTAAGGTAAGAAAATACTCTTCGTACATGTACGATGAATTGGAAACAATTAAATTGACACGCTGGAGAATTGAAACGGTTACCTTTTGCGACAACACCAGAGGAATGCATGGAAAGATATCTGATGTTACAGGAATCCAATTTACTGTTTTAAATCTGAAACAATTCTAGGCCGTCCGATCAGGAATATGACCGTTGGAGTCGGCTCCTCCTTTCACGTCCCGCAATTCAAACGGACGCCACTCTGTCTCGCAATAAAAACCAATCACCGTACATAGAAAAAGGGCATTCGCGAATTCCAACAGAGGCAAGACGCTCCCTCTTCCTCTTTTTGTCGCTCTCTTTATCTGCAATTTGCTTTTAAACTCCGTCGATGAATTCTGTGGCAAAAATGAGGTCAACTCGCAAGCCTCCGCTCGCAAAATCGCCGGTCCGGCTTCGTCCCCGTCGTGTTCTTCGCTCAAACTCAACCTCTCTGCAAACTCCACCAGGTGGGTCTGGACAAACATGTCCCAGAATTCATCTACTCTCTCTCTCTCTCTCTCTAAGTTTTCCTGACCATTTTCTACGTCTCCTTACCGTTTTTTGTCTCTATTTCTATAGGCTCTTTGACAAAATCCGAGAGACCGAACCTTCCTTGGGACGCCGAGGAACCGGATCTTCGACCCGAGTTCCACTCGATATCATGTGAGTTACGTAATTTAGCGAAAATGGTACGCGAAGAATTTGGCAACGGAGATCCAGATAACAATGGGATCTCCAGTTCTTTTGGTGCGAACTCCTGTTCTCTGTTTGAGAGGGGTCGGTTCTACGAAGAGTACTCTGCACGAAGGAACGAGAGGTTGAAAAGGAAGAAGGAGACAGGGAATGAGAGGAAGCCTGTGTACAATCTTGGCGTCATGGCTGAGTCTGCGAAAAAAAGCGCCAGTACGAAGAAGCTCGAGAGCCTGAGGAAATCGGTCTCAGCTGCTTACACCGTGGAGCGGAGCGAGGCTCCGACACCAAGGTACATGCTTAGAAGTATGAGGAAGGAGAATAAGAAACCTCCTCTGCCTGTGACTTCTGGGAGATCCATTCTCGACACAGAGAAAAAAATCGGAGCTCGAAGGCTTCGGAGAGACTGAGCCTTCATTGGTTTGGGATCTAAGGTGAATTCTACAGTTTTTGGCTTTGGGATTAAGGAAGCTTAAGTGCTTCTTACCATTTAATTTCTGATCTGAACCTGTTTTCTTCTTTTGCTGGATTTGGGTAAATGTTTGGCTTGGTCTTAGTAATTCGCATATCAGCCTTCAGAGACTGAGAATTGAATTTGAAAAAGAAGCCTAGTAGCATCAATATATTCAGATGTAAATATATGCATGCATTTGGTACATTACGGTCTCCTTCTAGCATCAATATCTGCTCGGCTTGAGCCAATTTGGTGGTTGTGGAATGTCGTACTTCTAGATTTTGTGTAACGAAATGCTTGGCAACATTAGGACCAAATAAAAAATGGTACCTTATCCTTGATAACAAATGCATGCATGTAGAGAAATGTCATTTCATTCAATCTTCAGAAAAACATGCCCTGCTTGCTATGCGAAGACTGCTGGTAGCTAGGGAAAAAAGGAAAGATTTGATCAGGGCGGAGGAGACCACCACTAGATAATATTTTTCCTATCAGTTTTGATCGAAGCTTTGGAACTAGAACTTCCTGCTTAGCTTGTATTCTTCTTGAAACATTAGTCACTTCTACCTAGTTTGCATTCTTCCTAAAACAGTAGTCACAAGCCATAAAGTATCATACACAATTACCGTGATTGATATAGGACACAATTACAGTAAAGGTTCATCCTTGAATCAATCGGCAAAGAGCAGGGAAATCTTGCTGAATATAAAGCCAATAACTCTCCTCATATGTGGGTTGATACAAACATTGCACATGATTAAATTAAAAGCCCAACTCTAGGGGTTGTGCATAAGGAAGAAAAGCATAGGTCATCCTAGGCTTTAAGATCATGTAAGGGTCATTCCAAAATCAATTGCTAAAAGGTGGGACAATCCCACCAAATATAAGTTAAAGGTTAATCCTCACACAATCAATGTGAAATCTTATACTTGAAACATTTCTCGTCATTCCTTGCACCAACACTAGAAAGGAAACAATATTGTGATACATAAGTTTGATTTAAATGAGGAATGAATTGAAAATACTACGTTATTTTTGTCATTAACTTAAAGAGAAGTTTGGAAGATAAAACATTAAATATTTAAATATTATCTAGTTATAAGTCATTTGATAGACAAGATAAGATTCATATATTGAAGTTATCACTTGATTGTTAAGAGTTTTTATTTTTATTAGCACTAAAAATTATGAATAATTTATGTCCAATTTAGTTTTTGTTGTTTAGTCCTATAAATAGCAATAGTGTAATTATATTTTGATATAACAAAATAAAACCATTTAGCCTTTATATTCATATTATAACATGGTATTCTTCTAATTTCCTATATCATAATAGAATCTATATCTAACATTATATCACAATATAATTTGTGAATCTCTCTTTCATATAATAAATATTAAAAAGTAGACTATTATAGATTATATTTTGAAAAGAGGTTATTCTCTTTATACTATGTGATAAGAGTGAAGTTGGCTAAAAATTGAAGTAAAGCAGCTTCTATTGATGTAAATTAAGGAAGAAAAGAGGCACATTCACAACTCTTCATGAAGGCAAATATCCATAGTTACAACAAGAGTAAGCTCATACATGTGGGCCTATCTCACTTAAGGCCCATTGCAACCAAATAAAGGCATAATGTTCATCTAAACCATTCAAGAAAGCCACAATTTTCCAATCCTTTAAAAATTTTCAAAATTTAGGCATAATAATCAATGTGGGGTAACAAATTGCAAAATAAAAATCTAATTAATTCCAAAGCCTCTTAAGTCAAAAAATAAACCTATCAGCAATCTCCTAGTTCTGAACGATGAAAGCCAATTTGTGGGTCACTATGAAGATCTCTTTTATCTTAATCCACTAAAATTTTTCCTAGAGATGCTACTAGACTTGTCATCTTTGGAGTAAATTTTAAGAAAGAGATATCAAGTGCCATGAGAGTACAACTCTGTTATATTTTTGCCAAAAAGGATACAAAGGATAGTCAAAATCTAGAATGGGCACTAAAGGATAACAATCCTAAACTTGTTCCATTTAACATAGTTGGCCACCCCGAGTAACTTTGTAGCCATGATTAAGGTGTTGATTTGTTCATAAAATGGATGGTTGGTTTGAACCAAAGGAGAATCATATGGTGGGTGGCCAAAATGATGACAAGACCTCAAATAGTGGCACCCCTAGGAGTAGTTATGGTGGTGGTGGCCCTAATTGAGATCATTAAGGTTGGCAACACAATCTCCCATACCAAGAAAGCTTAAATCATGAAAGGTAAGAAAACAAGGGAAATCACAAAGATAAAGGAATCAAAAAATAAGGTATTTGGTGTCCACCAAGTGTTTGACAAAAGGTCTAAGAAGGAAGACCCAACAAGAAAAAAATGAAGAAAAAGTGTAATGGCATGGAAGAAAGTTGAAATATAGGATTGAATCCTACTTTTGATATCATGAGAAGATTGAAAATAGCTATAAACTAAAGTAAAACAACTTCTATTAATGTAAATCTATGTATATGAAATTAAGGAAGAAAAGAGGTGCAACTACAACTTTTCAAGAAGGCAATATAAGGAAAAATATACTAGGGTTACAACAAGAGTAGGCTTGTACAATATGGGCCAGTCTTACTTAAGGATTACCTTAATACACACATCATTTTAACACTATGTTTAAAATATATGTATCAAAGATTGCTTCAATATCACATTAATATATAAATTGGAAGACTAAATAGTTCATAAGCTATCATATCTAAAAAATGAACTACAACACTATTATAAAAACTAATTAGGATATAAATCCTTTATTGGCTAACAACTAGCTAATAGCTTAAATATTAAAAATCTTATGTTATAAACTAAATAACAACATTAATAATATGAATGCTATAAATATAGCATCTTGAACACTTCCCTTGAACTAATATTTTTGTTATAATTTTGTATACAACAAAAAATACAAAGTTTATAATATTTGAACACACCTAAGTATTGATATTGTTGTCTTAATGGGATCCATGAAAGGAAGGACAAATAAAGATAAAGCCCTTAAAAGTGATTGAAGATAAAGCTCGGGAGAGGCAAACAAAGACAAGGCTAGCAAGGGATTATTAAAGGCAGGGATCCAAGATGGATGATCAAAGACAAGACTTTAAGATAGGATGAATATAAAACTTAACTTAGAGTGATTAAAGGTGATGTCCTCGATGCCGCAACTAAAGAGAAAGCCCAAGATTTGGTGAATGAAGCTCACAATGAGTCCAATCATATTAAGCACTTTGAATAGACAATTAAGCTCAAAATAGAACAAACAAAGTAGTTAGAGCCCACAGTTGGGTGGATTTTCAACTCTGGGCCTTAACAATGATTCTCCTCACCACAAGATTTCACACATATAGACATACACATGAAATCTTGGTAAAGTTATTGTTTAACTAGTATAAGATTAATTAGTGTATCTCTTGAAACATGTGTGTACATGCATAGTTGTAAGCAAGTTTGGACAAGCGATTCAATGTATCTTTAAATTATGAGTCTAAAAACATATATTTAAAACAATAGCATATACAATATAGCTTAATCAATCAATTACTACTAGGACAAATAAAGTTTACACCAACTATAGGCATATAGCTTAATTGGTATTTGCCTGAGACTAAAAATTCTTGGCTCAACACTCAACTTCCTCAAATTTTCTACTTACCTAAAAAGAAAAAAGAAAAAAGAAAAAAGAAAAAAAGTCTCACCATAAATAAAAACAAATGAAATCTCTTTTAATCAGCTTTAGAAAAGAATCCTAGTTCTCTAAAATTCCAATTCAAGCACCCCCTCATCTCCTCAAAAGAGCTTTTTTTTTTTTGGAATATTTTTGTATCACCTAAAAACAATAAATTTAAGAAAAACTATTTGAGATAGTAATAACTTTAGAATATTGCACATGCATTTTTTTATCTATATATGTGCGATTGTGGAATCTTCTGGCCCTTAAGGGTCAATTAAAGAAAGCAATAGTATAAGAGGGAAAGGCTACATTCACTCATTTGGTTAAGAACGGAAGAAAGTTGACGCAAAGTACACCCACATGAAATGATTTTTAATTTACTTCATTTAACTGTTATTTAGAATTTTTTAGCTCTTATTTATAACCTCAATAATTATGATATTTTATCTATATTTTGTTATACTTTAGAAATTCCTCCAAAATGTTTAGGAAATTCCTTCAAATTCTTAATTATCTATTTGAAGTTCAATGAAAACGTTTGAAGGGAATTGGTCCCCTTGATGTTAGATTTTCCGGATTTTAGTTTTAGATTTTCAATTATTAGTGGTGCTCTATTTTCTTTCAAATTGTCTATCTACATGGATTTAAAATTTTAAATTAAATTAGTCATTTTTATTTATGTCAAGAAATATATAAGAAAAATGGCTATCAATAAGACTAGTCAAAATAGGTAACTAAAATTAATTCAAATTGATCTTTTATCAATATGAAGTATTAAAATATCTTATTCTCAACAAGATAATAACCAATAAAAAACTTATATTTAACATTCTCCCCTATTGTAAATGAAAAAAAAAAAAAAACACCAAATCTACAATATTTCTAACACCAAATATATTATAATGGTTCTATGCATTGACTTGTGCACTGAGAGAGCATTTGAGGTGCATGCTGAATGGGTCCTCTTCCTTGAATTTTGGTGTTTCTGGTTCCGGTCCAATGGATTCTTCTTTTCTTCCGAGTTTGCCGAGACAGCATTGACTCTCAAATCGACGGTCAAACTAAAACATCCCCTTTGAGTTTTTTAGTCCCCTCGCGCTTTACCTTCTGCCCTACGATGAAGACTTCAGGAAAAGCGGTTTTATAATAACTCTTCCACTCCACCTTTCTACTGGAAGAAGATGACCAAGAACAGGTCTAACTTCGAAGGGCTTGATCATCGAGACAGAATTTCTGAAGAGAGAGAAAAGTGGGATTAAAAATCTAGATGAAAACGTAGAGACGTAGACTCATGAAGGTGTGATTTCTGACAAGACAATACTGACTTTAGCGGGCTTTGATTTCTGGATCCTGACTTTCATGTCTTGCCTATATAAACCACTCATCTTCGGGACCTTACGATACCCCATGCACAGCGCCTCCAATGGCCTTAGTTGTGTACGCTGTGATACTTCTAGTGATCCTCTGCTTTCTTTTTGTTGGCCATTGGAGGCGAAGCAAAAATGCACCCATCACGAACTGGCCTGTTGTGGGAATGGTTCCGGGGCTTCTTCGCAATGCATCCCATGTGTACGAGTGCACAAACCGGGTTCTAAAGCACTATGGGGGCACTTTCGAGGTTAAGGGCCCTTGGTTTGCTGGCATGGACTTCATGATCACCAGCGATCCTAGAAACGTCCACCATATTTTGAGCAAAAACTTTCTCAACTACGAGAAAGGGTCTGAGATCCGGGAGATGGGCTCATCAATTCTGATTCGGATTGGTGGACATATCAGAGAAAAATGATGCATTCTCTAATAAAAAACAGCAATTTCGAGCTGTTTCTGGAGAAAGTTGTTCAACAAAAGGTGCTGAATGGCCTGATTCCCGGTTCTCAATCATATCTCCAAGTTAGAGATGGAGGTAGATTTACAAGAAGTTTTTAAGCGGTTCACATTCGATAATAGCTGCTTGATGGTCTTAGGCTTTGATCCAGCTTCCCTGTCTGTTGAATTCCCAACCCGTACGTATGCAAAGGCTTTCGATGAAATAGAAGAGGCAACTTTATATCGACACATCTTTCCAAAATGGTTTTGGAAGTTGCAGAGACGCTTTCAACTCGGACAAGAGAAGAAGCTCACTAAAGCTTGGGAAGCCTTTGATGGATTCTTATACCAATGTATCTCGTCAAAGCGAGAAGCATTGGGTCGAAGCAGAACCCAAGTAGAGGAACCGGACTTCGACTTACTGACCGCATACATGATGCAAGAGGAGAAAGAAGGACGGACGGAGGATTTTGGCAAATCCAAGAAGTTTTTAAGGGACACCGCGATGAATCTCATGGCAGCAGGGAGTGACACCATGGGTACAGCTATGACTTGGTTTTTCTGGCTTGTTGCAACACACCCATCAGTGGAAATGAAGATTCTGGAGGAGGTGAAAGAGAATATAGCGGTGAAAGATGCCAAGTGGGAGTGTTTTGGCATGCAAGAGCTTGATAGACTGGTTTATCTGCATGCAGCCTTATGTGAGGCATTAAGGCTATACCCGGTGGTGGCTTTCGATCCCAGAACCGCAGCTGGACCAGACAAGCTTCCAAGCGGCCACCATATCAG
This sequence comes from Casuarina equisetifolia, assembly GCA_028551475.1. Taxonomy (NCBI): domain Eukaryota; kingdom Viridiplantae; phylum Streptophyta; class Magnoliopsida; order Fagales; family Casuarinaceae; genus Casuarina; species Casuarina equisetifolia. The sequence goes on along the minus strand of CM052356.1, from coordinate 8,129,520 downwards.
TAGGAATACAAAGATTATAGTCTTTATTTATGCAATGGGAAGGATGGAGGAAATCTGGGGTGATGATTGCTTGCAATACAAGCCACAGAGATGGATCTCAAACCAAGGAGGAATCATATCCGTACCATCTTCCAAGTTCTCAGTATTTGGTGGAGGGCCCAGGAGCTGTTTGGGCAAGGCCATGGCTTTCATTCAGATGAAGATAGTTGCAACCGCCGTCCTCATGAACTACCATGTTCAAGTCGTTGAAGATCATCCTGTTTTGCCTAGTGTCTCTGTGGTGCTTCACATGAAACATGGTCTGAAGGTTAGGATCACCAAAAGGGGAGCTTGACAGAGATCAGGAGATGTCGCTAGATAATCTCAAACTCCTTAGCCCTATTTGTAAAATGCTGGTCGAAATAAGTGATTGTATTCACATTATTTCATAGAAAATGGTCTATTGTCTTTGTTATTCCTGTGGATCGTAGATGCATATTGTTTAAACTAGTTTCTCCAAGAAATGAAATCTGATACATATGCTTGGTGAATTTTAGGAAATATATCTTCTCTTTCATTTTCCCCGGAAATAACACACTAAGTTAGATTATGCCTGATTTCATGGTTAGAAACAGGCGACGGATGATGATTACAAAACCTTATTGGCGTCCAAATCTGTTAGCTGTTCAAAAAGTTACCACAATTGACAGACCATGACTTCAGAGTCGGCGGTTTTCTCATAACTTACCCCCTATCTCTTCTGCTGAGTTGAAGATCTCGGCATCGCAAGGAAAAACGAATTACACTTTGAAACAAAGCTCTAATGCAGTCAAACTCCATCGTTGATCTAGAAATTAAACTGGAGCCGAAATACACATTCATCTAGTTAAACTTCGGTGATCTAGATATTTCTTCTCTTCCACCCTTTAAAGAGCAGCATCACAGACAATCACTAAAATGTTAGAAACTTGAAAGTGTTTTATCACATTCCTGTTTGTGTAAAGGAAGAATCCATTTAAGTTATGCATAAGCATATCCTTTATATATGTATAAACTGTCTCACGTACAAAATCATTAACTTAAATCTATGACCACACTACTGAAACTGCCACCAGAAGCTACTAAAAATAACTCATAAACAAAAGAGCCAAAGTGCTAATCTGCTGTTAAAGTCAACTGAGAATCTTAATTGTTTTGTATGAAAAGCCTATCAAAATTCACAAACAAAAAGACGAACTAAAGACTTGACAAATTTTATGAGTATGCACAAAATTGAAGTGATGATCACTAGTTTGTCATTTCTGGTTCGTTTTATGTCGTGACCAGCAGATATACAAGGCCTTTCAGATATTCCACAATCTCAGATCCTCCGAGCTTTGAAGTTCCGTACACTCTGTCAACAAATGTAATTGGAACCTGTAGACAAGTACAGAACCCTGGTCAGCTATAAGGTGGAAGATCAAGGAATCACTCGGTAATTTATCTGTATCGAGAAAATGTTTTTCTTAGGAACACCTACAAAACACACATAAAAATGAACCGGGGTACAGAAAGCACGTACCATAAACCTTAGTTACTAAAACTGTTTTTACAAAGGATATAGTTTAAGCATTGCTGAGTAGTGCAATGTTACATGATATAAGCTACCAGAGTACAAAATGTTCAATATCCTTCCAATACAAAAGCGTCTTAGAGAAGAAAGAGAATTAAGCAACAATGGTCAGATAGGTAAAACCACAGCATCAATAACCATCTGGCCGTTTATTCCTGAAGCTGAGCTGGTGTATATTAAGGGAAGTGAAGAAAAACAAGAAGACAAAGCAATCATTTTGAAATTTATGGCAGCCTGTTGGGTAACTTCAAAAACATGCATACTTGTCTAATCAATAAAGTATAGCTGCATTCGTGAAGCACAATATTGAGAGTAGGCACGAGCATGAAGACCAAAAAACATATGCATGTTCATCCTTGCCTACACACATACAGGCCGGCATCTATACTGTTCATATTTTGTTGGAACTTCTAACTGCTTCCATGTATGTAACCGTATAAGATAATGTTTCCTCAAGAACTCAAAAGGGAAGAAAATATTTCTTACTTTTTAAGCTCCTATATTTAATGCCTTACCATGTCTAAGACAGACCAAAACCAGAAAAGTAAAAAGAGCAGATAGACGCAGGCTAATCCTATCAGTTACACTTCTTCAGATACATTCAAATATGACAAGAATGTTAAACAAACTTGGAGATTTATATGATGTTCAAATACCCTAGTCGCCATAGAACTTGAAACAGCACAATCAAGAAGATAAGCATAATGTAAGGCCTTAAGATTGCAAACCGGAATGAGTCAGACCAGTCCTCACTAGCAAAGTTCTTTTCACAACCTTGAGCACGTGAGATATTGAGTTATTGTCATAGGATGAGTGTCAGTAAATTTAGTAGTGGGAGAGCATAAGATGGAAAAGCTCAAAAAGATTTCTCCCTGGTTAATATCAAGACCCACGAAACTACTTGTCCACCAAGTTCGTCAAGTTCAATTTGAAAAGATTGAAAGATTGAAAAGATTGAAAAGACGTATAAATAACTATACCTCCTCAATATGGTAGCCTTTTCTAGAAGCCCGAACAATTATCTCCATTTGAAAGACATATCCCTTGCTCACGCAGGTACTGATGATATCTTCGAGAACTGATTTCTTATAAAGCCTTCAAATGATCCAAGTAACTTCAGTTTCAAGATCATGGAAGTGTCAAACAATGAATTGACTTAATAGGCTGGTTTTGTGTACCTGAAAGAACCAGTCAAATCTGATACACCAGGCCATAGAAGGGTTTGCGCAAGCACATTTGCTCCCCTACTTGTTAGTTTGCGCATAAGATTCCATCCATGAACACCACCACTTTTAACATAGCGGGTTCCAGTAACAATGCTTGCACCAGTCTCCATTTGTTTCCTTAATAAACATGTCACAGAAAGAAAGTCAGAAGATTTTGCCTGAAACTAGGCACCCTACCTTAATCTAGGAAGGCAGAAAAGTTTGAATGGAATTTCTCTTACTTGATGAAGCTTGGCAAGTACTTGGGCTGCATGACACAAGAAGAAAACAGGTTGGAAGAAGAAACCATAGTCAATGGTAAATAGGCATAATGATGTCATATATTAATATTGAAAGCCAGGCTACCAACTACAAAATGCCACAGACTCCATGAAGAGGAAGCAAACCCTACCCGTCCAACAGTGGGACACGCTCAGTAGCTCCAACGATGGTTTAACAACTACAGGTGAGTCCAATTTATATTTTGAATTTGTTTTGGGTAACCACATGAATTAAAATACTGGATGGTTCACAAAAAAAGGAAACATCAAAGAAAAATCATGTTCTAGAGATCTTAAGGCTCGCTTTTCCCGCTGCCAAAACACACAGCCGAAAGTGGCACATTATCATCCATCGTAACCAAGATGTCTTCCTAGTTTCCAAGTTCATCATCGCTCCAAATTATAATCTAAATCCTACTTACATACTTACATGATGTGACAGATCAGCATCCATGATTACAACAAAATTTCCAGATGCATGCTTTAGGCCATGAGAGTAAGCCGTTCCTGAAATTAAATACAAATCAAAAGCAAGCTCCCTGTAATTGTCTCATTGAAGGCGATTACAAGAGACATACCTAACCCAAGCTTCTTTGGTCTAGCTCTCAACAGCTACATCATAAAATAAAATAAAATAAAAAGAAGTAAGCGGTCATTGTCACACGTCAGAAATTGGCATAAAAATGGATTTAACAAGAAATTCAGAATCATTTTCAAGTTTTATGTACTCACAATGCGATCTTGACCGTATAATTGCTGTAATTGTTTTACAACCTCTTGAGTCCCATCAGGACTCCCATCGTCCACCACAATTATTTCAAAATCAACGTCCCTTAAACAAACAAGAAATCGCATCCATTAGGGAAACTATTATTCTAGCCAACATAAGCACGAACATGATCTATATGCAAGGTGCAGGAACAAGCGAACAAAACCCAGAAACGATTGTGTATGTCTATAATACCAAGTCCCCAAAACAAGGCCAATTTTGATTACAATTTTTAGTGATCCTCTCTCTCTTGAAGAAGAAACTTAGAAAAAAACTCCTCAAGTAGAAAGCTTGGTTCCATAAACGAACACTAACAATTAACCATTTCCCTACACTTGGAAAATAAAAGTTCCATCTAAAATTTGATGATCTTTCAATAATTTGCTTGGAAAAGACTTTAGCCCCGAACAGAGTTGCCCCATAAACAGACGAAACCCAAGCGAGATGTAAACATTTCAAAATCATGAGCGATCCGAAATCAGATCAAAGGTAACAAAAACTTATTGACAGAGAATTATAGGACCAAAGAACAGGTGGGTTTACCTGAGATGCTTGAAAACGAGATACACCACGAGGGCAATGTTGAGGCGTTCGTTATAGGTCGGGACAATTATGCTGTACTTGTTCTTCTCCGCCATCCTGTCCTTCTTTCTGATTCGGGTTCGGAATGACTTCGTTCAACGCCTTGCCACAGACAAAGCTTGTAGTGTGAAGTTGAAACGTTGGCATACCTAGTGGACCGAGCCCATATTACTTGCTCATGACGTTAGCCCACCTGAACAACCGGCGTATTTGTCCTATGCTTGATCGTGTAGATATATGGAGATCTTAGGAAAGGACCAAATGTATTAGTCTTTCCGGTTAAATTTGCTTAATTATGAAAGAACCAAATGTATTAGTATTTTTGAAAAAATCTGCTAATGTAAGATTTTATGTCAAATTACATAAAATTGAAAAGTATAATGTTCAACTTTTTTAGCAATTCATGACTGACTATAAGAAGAAACACAACTATCTTCAAATGGGTTAAGTCCAAATAGGAGTCAAAAACCCTAACAAATGAGTGATTAAATAATTTTGTTTGTCTAATCTTAGAATAAAAGGTACAAAGTACTATATATATAAAAAAATAGAATAATAATAAGAATAATTTCTTTAGGCCCACGTGAGACGAATAAAATACGTTTCTTGCCATATCCTCCTCTTTATTTTTTGTGTTTGCTCATAAATCCTACCCCTAAAAAGACAGTATCTTCTTCTTCCTTTTTTTCTTTTAAACTCACACACCAAGGGAGGGGAGGCATCAAAGCATCAACCTGTTGCCCTGACAGGTCGGGAGCCCCCTTGGCTTACCACTGAGCCAAGAGGAACTTTTGGGTTGATGGCTATTCTCATGCATTACTCTTTAATAATGCTACTTTGTCGCATAGAGCCATAGCGAAGACCAGTTTGGAAGATATGGAGAACTTACCATCTTCTGATGCTCACTGCCAACTGATATTTTATGATAGTTATATCACAGAATAATCCTAGAAAGCATGAGGACTGGATTCCTGTTTATGAAACTTCTAGCACATCATCCACATAAAGCCCACACCTTCATTTACATAAGATACACAGCCTAAGCGAAGGTCCCTTTGTTTATTCACACAGCTGCCACCTTCCGGGCACTGGATTGATCACAAATGAGCGACTGTTTTAGTCATCTGATGCTCCATCCGCTGTCTCTTCCGCTGCTAGATCTTCTATCTCATTGGTCTTTTCTGCTCCTGAAACTTTTAACTTGCCTGGACTAGCATTTCCATCCTCCAAAAAAGCTGATTCTTCATGATTGTCCTTCCCAGAACCTACGTCTGCTGCTAATGTCTCGTCCCCAGTAATCAGATCACTAGCTTCGTATCCTTCTTCACCTTCTTCACCTTCTTCACCTTCTTCCACCCTATAGTAAACCTTTCGAGAATAATGAAAGACTTTAGTGATTTGGTGAATAATTCTGGGACATCTTAAATGAAATGCTGACGTTTTTGATTTCAAAAGTGATAGTCATACAGGACCAAAGCTTTTCTCTATTTTCTATGGCAAGGAAAAATGTGTGACAACCACAAATACCAAAAGAATCAACCATACCACACAAGCGCGAGATGGTGAGAGTATTTTGAAGGAATTGGGGCGATTGTTAAAGTTCGTTTCAGGAACTCCAGGGATCCCTTCAGGCGATGTGAAGTGATCAGCATCATGGGCCACCTGCAAAGGAATCCTAATGTCATTAAGAGATCAACAGCAGCTAATTAAAGGGACACATATGTTAAAGAAATCTTGCTAAAAAGGACATGTATGATTAATCTATCTACAAGGTTTCACTTACTCTTCCATGTCCGCCAAATTCCCAAGCGTCACTATCTAGAGCAACTCTATACTTCCCAGGCAAGTCACACCCAACTTTATATCTGTTGTTCAGAATTACATAACCATATTCAGGACAGAAATGACAAAATAAAAAATAAAATCTTGCAGATTATGTCATGATGCCAATATCGTCCAACACAAATAAAAAGAGGTAGCCATACCCATCGTATGTATTCTCTGGATGAAAATTGAACACAAAAACCAGATCTCCACGCTCAAAGACAATAACCTGCAACATGAAACAATCATGCATTTTTTCAATAGTGAACTGAAAAGACCAGGGCTACAAAATCAACCTTTATCCCCACCTGAGTAGCTAGCACTACCCAAGTAAATTGAAAAGATAAGATTAACTGTTCAGCACTCTTTCAGATCAGTGTAAGAAGCCGTGCAAAGTAATTTATTCTTTCCCAAGAGAGTCGTTGTATGATATGCGCTTGACTTTACTGCTAATATGTGATCCAGGAACTAGTCTCCACTTATAGAAGTAAACAAGGGTTAAAGTGGATTTTACTACATGAACTATTTGATCAACTACTGTAATGTCTCTCCTAAGCCGTATAGATTTTAAAATTCAACCACGAAATCATGGATCTGTTGCAATTTCCTCCTACCTATCAAGCTTCTGGTTTTCTTTATATTTTAACTTTAAAATGCATGTGCTGCCAAATTTAGCACATAAAGGTGTGTTCACATTTTTATTTTCCTTTGTAATCATAAGCAAGTGAAAATCAATAGTAAATATAATGAAGATCTAAAAGGTTTTTTACAGGGGGGACATGTCAACTAATGATGTAATTAGGAATTGTTGCTCAAATTTTTAATTCAAGGGAGCAAGGAAACCGAGCCTATGATTTAGTGTAAGAAAAGTGTAATATACTGGAAAAGAAATATTGATCATCCGGGAGCCATCAATACCTTGTCTTCCTCGCTTGTGCTGCTCACAATTTGTTTTGATGACGCTAGGAATGAAAATTTATTGTCGAGCAAATTCATAGCTCTGTCAAATGCATTCATGAACTGTACAAGTTTCCCAACAGAGAAAAAGTTAACATTAAACTCTATCAACCGGAAGCAAAAACTAGAAAATATACAACACTATAAACAGCATTAGTCAGGTAAGAGTCTAAACGACATGTAGTGCATAGGTGCTTGTGCACTCTAAAGAGACAAGTGCAGAGTCCATTATTGCATATGCCCCACCACAGAGATGAATATGAGGCAACACAAACATTTATAGATTTTTTGAAGTCTACTATGTTCATCTGGTCATTTAAATTACAGAACTATCAATAGACTGAACTTGGGACTGATATCATACTAAATAAAAGATTTGAATTTTACTTACAAGAATACTGTATATTTTCAACATAAAACTTCATAATACATTAGGCTGAAGTGAGAGATCTTAATCAAGATGATTTATTAAACTTTGAATTGGATCTAACTTATAAGTAAGTTCAAAAAATTGGATTTCAATTCAATTGAATATGAAAACTGGATCTTATTTGGGTCAAAGACCAATTGTCAGCCATAATCTTGGACCGCCTTGACATGTATCATGTCTAACACAGCATGTTACTTCAACTTATGACACAAAAAGTGTCGAAAGATGTGACAGTACAACAGAAGTATTTACTCAAGTAATCCACTTACGGACAATTGGAATGTGGGACGGAGGTTGACCAGACAATTTTTTCTAACGTTTTAGCATGTACTTGGGTATTGGCAAGAGGCAGGGAAATGAGTTCGAGTGTTTAATTCACATATCCTCCTCAGACTTCCCACCAAACAGTTAGAAGTGTGTCACATGTTGAATGGAAGAGGCAAGGCACACGACTAAACCAGTAAAGTTTCGATCCCAAACCTTGTATCTCAAGTGTTCTGTATCCACCAGGTCCCATTGGCGTCGACATTTTTCATAACTCCACCCATTTCCTTCTCTTGGGAAGTCAATCCACTCAGGATGGCCAAACTATACAAACATTTATGAGGAAAAAGCCAAACCATAACAATACTGCATAATACACGAAATCAACTTAGAAAGATCTTCTGCACAATCTCATTTTTTTCAGCTGATGTCATTCAAGGAACAAATTAATCCACATGGAATGCACCAAAATCTTCTTTCTCTTTTAAATTTGAAATCGTTCAGGACCACGCCAATCAGCTTCTATACATATCATCTGAGAAAATATCTAGGACTGGCAGGATTAAAAAAATCATGTAGAAGTAAGAAGCAAAAGCCAGTATGCTTACCTCGTTTCCCATGAAGTTGAGGTATCCATCACCCCCCAGTGCCATAGTTATAAAGTGTATCATCTGCAGAAGATAAATATGATAAAAAGAACAGATATCAGCATCCCTTAAAAAGCATAACATCCAGAATCAGCTTTTATCTAGATCTACAATAAAATTCAGTGCCATAACCATTTCATAAATCATAGATATTGTCACAACTTGGTTATCTGGAAGGAACCCAGTATTAAAATCTTCATGGTTGTGGATATAGCGAGGAAGCCATTTATAAAATGAAAGAAAGAAAAAAGGAACTCCTGGTCATTGCAAAGGGTATCCACCAGATGAGATGTCAAAGAAACAAGCAGAAGACAAATTGGTAAGAAACTAACCTTGTGAAGTGCAAGTCCCCGCTCAACAGTAGGCGAAGCATCTGTTAAGCAAGACATGCCAGAATACATTTCTGTATCCATTAGGAGAAATGCAATTGTCTTGTCACCTACAATAGCCTGCGCCAGAAGAAAATTGAAAAAGTATATTCAAGTAAAAGGTAAAAATTAAAAATGCTGAAATGAAGAAGGAACAAAGACTATGTCTGCCATCTGCCTTCTTTTCATTTGCTTTCCTTCTTGGAAGTTCGGTTATAAATAAACTTAAAGACATTTTCCTTCTGGAAAGAGACTGGAGCCCAGGGAATTCTAACTGAAAAATAGGAACACAACGAGAATAGAAGAATCAAATACCTGGTCATGGCTTTCAGCATATGCTATACACTTCTCAGTGTATCTCCTATTTGTCAAAGACTGGGAAATTTCCTTCATTGACCACTCTTCATCTGTTTTGTTCTTCAAGTAATCAATCCACTTATCAGGAATAGCCATTGCCAGACGGTAATCAAAACCAATTCCTCCCTCAGCAACAGGCCGGCCAAGTCCAGGCATACCAGAAACGTCTTCAGCAATGACAGTTGCATCAGGCAACACGTTGTGAATCAGAGAATTTGCCAGCATCAGATAAACAACAGCATCGATATCTGTTGCCTCACTAAAATACTCATCATAATTTCCTGTAAATGTCATGTTGATTCCATGGTGATGATACAACATTGAAGTTACCCCATCAAATCGAAAGCCATCAAATTTAAACTCTTCAAGCCACCATCTTAAGTTTGATAACAGGAAGCGGAGAACTTCCCAATTAGCATAGTTAAAGAGTCTGCTATCCCATAACTTATGGTAACCTCGCTCTCCGCTGTGGAAGTAGGATTCTTGGGAGCTTTGCCCAACGTCAAAGCCATTGAGGCCATCAGTCACATTGTTACTGGCATGGCTATGAACAATATCCATCAAAACACGTAGACCTAAGCTATGTGCCTTATCAATTAAATATTTCAAGTCCTCCGGGGTCCCAGATCTACTGCTTACAGCAAAGAAGTTAGTAACATGATAGCCAAATGATGCATAGTAGGAATGTTCCATCACAGCCATCAACTGGACTGTGTTATAGTTATTTGCTTGAATGCGAGGTAAAATCTCATCAGCAAATTCCCTGTATGAATTAATACGGGGTTCTGAGCTACTCATTCCAACGTGAGCCTCATATATTCTTGGGGCCTTGGGTTTTGGGGGACGGGGATACTTAAATTGATACCTGCAAGATAAACGAAAGGAAAGATCAACATTCTGCGCATTTCCACATGGTTAAATTTCAAGACATCAGAGTACTACTGCTCTATTAACTAAGTGAACTAGGCGAAGCAAAATTAGAAAGATCTTAGAATTTTGTAGCCAATATTTTTTTTCCCAACTAAGCCATCATATGATGACCAAATGAGAAACTAAGAAATCGTGCAACATAATGGTCAGTACAAAGAGCATTGGCATTTGGATATCTTCTATCTTGGTTCTCTCTCAAGGATATTAACTATAAAAATTGGACTTTTAAGTGAAATATGAGTGGTGGGCACCTTTCTGAGGCAGGTGGGTCCCAATGCACACCATCATATGGTGCCCCAAACCTTGCAGGATCAACGGTTGCATATTTTATCCAAGCAGGGATGCGATCAATGCAAACTCCATCACCTTGCTTGAACCGGAACTTGACTCTTGAATTGTGAGGAATGGCCGGATTTCCACCAGAATCAGGAACTTTGATACTCCAAACACCAAATTGATTCTTTTCCATTTGGTGGTTGGCACCATCCCATCCATTGAAGTCCCCAATAAGTTGTGCTTCTCTACATTATAGGAATTGTAACAATTACACACAATTAATCACATAAAACAGCTCACAGAGAAAACAATTTCATATTTCAAAACCTTAAAAAACTCACTGAGCAGCAGGTGCCCATTCACGGTAGACAATACCATCCTCTTCTCTGTTAAATCCAAATCTGAAATAACCTACAGAATGGAGAAAGCAAGTATAGAGGTTTTACATTTAATAGGGAAGACATAAAAATGCTCGAGAGGCCCATACAATAATCAATTTCAAGAACAAAGAATATAGAGTGGAAAAAAAAAAATGATGCACTCAACATGATGCCTTTAGGTGAAAGCAAAGAAGTGCATGTATCAATCCACCTTAGTATACATATTAATTATAGGTACTTGTGAGTGAGGACCAAGTAAGATGTTCCATGCCTATTTGCAAAACTCACAGCAATTTATAGATTAGAAAATGTGTACTTCTTGACGGCTGTCTTTGTAGAAGGCAAAAAGAAAGCAAAAAGGAAGCAAATCTCAGATCTGATAAAGCAAGCCACCTAGTGCAAATTCTTCTAGACCTCCTTCATATTTCTCGAGAAGCGCTTTCTGATCAATGAATCTCTGCATTCTATATCTGAAGTGATCTTTATATGGTTCCAAGCCTGGATCAATCCCAAGGATCCCAATTTTCTCCGTGTCTTCCTCAGGAGGTGTCATTGTTGCACTGTCATCTGTTACAAGAGCTGAGATCGTAGATCTGTGCTGCACCTGTAGAAGAAAATGCACTAGGTCACAGCTTATATATGTGCAATAAACCCACCAGTAATAGTTTCAAAGGAAGAATATATTAATCTCCACGTATCAAACTCCTTTGAAATAAGAGAAATGGTGGGCCCTGGCACACAAAACCCCTGTTAGAAATAATGGATCGCACCCTCTTGTGCATTAGCATTCTTGATGGAAAAAGGAAGGATGAGTGCTCAAGCAATTTTTGAGACCCACAGGCCACTCCAATTCGTTGTTGTGTGACAAGGTACTGGTTATTTCTTGATAGCTGAGGAAACAATCAAAATATGCAAAGCATCATAAATCTTTCAAGTAGAAAGATATAAAAGGTCAAGCACAGGATTATGTAAAATATAAGGCAAGAAAACTGTATTATTTAAATCCACAAGTACAACAGACACAAGCTTTTTAGTACTCATAGTGATGATAAATGCCCTGTTGACCAAATCTATAGTTAGGTATAATTCTTACAAAAAACACTATAAGGGATGAATTTATCTGTGTACAGTTACCTATTAGAAAACATATATGTAAATGAATCCACATATACATATATCTATCAATATCCAGACGAGAGAAAGAAGTAAATTCCTAGATAGGACCAAGGCCCAAAATGACGACAAATACTATGGTTCTAGTTCACTCAACTATAAAAGTGACTTAATATATCCTGCCATGCTTATGTCCAACCTCGAAACTCAAACTCTTTTTCACTCCTGAGAGTTGTTTATTTTTCTTTTCCTAACAAACAAGTCGCATATACAAGAAGTTAGTACCACTTTGGACGATGTTGATCATATCATGTTACCTCTTTAGGTCCCCATGTACCTGAATGTGTCGTCGTGCACCCGAGCGGGGCATGCATATTTATCACGAGTTCATACAGACAATTAAAATGTTCTTCTTAGGTTCTTAATCTAACTGTGACGAATCCTTCTTACACTACACAAATCTATGCACCCACGATTTCTTGTCACTAACAAGCTTGAACCTGTTCATCTCATTTACCAAATACTGCAGAGGAAGAGACTCAGTTATCTAATTCATCAGACTTTTTTATAAAGGATTTAAAGAGTTTTTTGGTCCCAAAATAGAATTTCGGAATTAAGCACGCCTAACAGAAACAGCTGTTTGAATCAAATACGTACACAAACAACCAATTATATCAAACATGAGAAATGGCAATGTTAGTTTAGCTGATCAACCCAAATCAGATCCGCATTTACAAGAAACACGAGCATGATTCGAAGCATCAAACACAGCGTCGATGCACCAGCACATAACACCTCACATAATTCCAGTCACAAAATTCGCAACTCCCAACACAATATGATCACATTTAATAAACAGGAACGTGAAAAGTGCGTGCAAAGTTCAAACCTTGCTCTTTGAAGAAGTTAGGAAGGACCCAACAACAGGTGTTGCAACAGAAGCCAGAGAACCCATCATCTTCGCCTACTCTCAGACTCTCTCTAGCTCACCATCACCTTCTCCGAATGCTTGCTAGAACTTTGTCTTTAAAAGCGTCAGTCTTAGCGGGCAGTCTCCATCAGAAATATCTGGGCCGTCAGTCTCGGTCCCACACCACACACTTTAGTACCGGAGGATAACGAAAGGAGACCCAGTAAGCAAGGGATATGCTCCACGTGACGCCCCCCTTGCCGTCAAAATAGATTGAGATTTTGAAAATAACCCACTCCTGATTAGATTCAGCTACGTGTGTTAAAAAAGTTGATGTAGTAGTTGACGGCTGTGAGCCGTTTAAATTGCCACTTGCTAAGTAGAATTGTTGCTATCTGCCAGGTTGGTGCTGATCACGGCATGAGATGGCAAGCACAAAAAATAAGTTTTTTACTGTAACGGATATTGTAAGGAAGGGTCATTTAGACAATAGTGCAAAGTAAATATTATGGATTCAATTTTTTTAATTATGTTTTTGACTGACTACAATATGTTTTGAGATAAACTATTGTTTCTAATTTAAACCATCAAATAAAGTTTATACCTCCTGAATTTTGGACTTGCAATGAATAAGATACCTAGCCTATGAGTTTGATACAATAGGAAAATACGAACTATTTAGTAAACAAGCAATTGAATTGATTATTTGTTTTATAATTATAAATTTTACCTTTTAAGCTGATAAGATTTCAAGAGCTTAGAAGTAGGCCTTTATACCAAATAAACACACAAAAGACAAAAAAAAAAAAAAAGGGCTATAAAAACTAATCTTTATATCCACCTTTAGATGCATAACCCTAGACAATTTGTTAGCTTTAAATTGTTTTTTCTCTAACTTTTTCTTCATCATTTTTTCTTATTAGAGACTATAACCTTTACTAACGAGTAAATAAACATCTAGCACGTTGTTTTGTTTCTAACGTGTAGGCCTACATCGCTTCATGCAAAAACTATAATTTCTTTTACATAAGACTAGTAAAATTGTATCATATACTCAAAACTAGCCATATGGTAATTGTGCGAATGAATAAAAATAATAGAAATTACTCTAAAATTCTAGAGGAAGTGGAAAGTTCTACTTCTTTCGATTTCTTGTTTGTTTTTTCATCTATTGTTATAACACAATGACATTATCTTTGTTAAAAATAATATACTTCCATTGGTATATTAGAAAAAGTAAAATAGTGCTTCTATTATTGGAACCCTATAAAAAAAAATACTTTTACAAAATAACCTAGTTGCACATCCAAAACTCAATGGATAAAGGACAATTCCCTTTTAGGATATAAAAACATTAAAATGACACTAAAATGTAAATATTTACAAGAAACCCACACAACACGTAAAAAAAAATAGCACAAACAAGTTTAGACTTTAGAATAAGTGTAAGAACCATATAATGACAAAAGAGTTCATGATAAATTTATATAATTCATTGTATGACAATTTTAAAATTTATATTTTTTATAAATACAATAAGTATTTTATTCAGAGAGTACGTATCATTTTAACTAATGTTATTATGTACAAATACAATAAGTGTCTTATTCGGAGAGCACATATCATTTTAATTAATGTTAGATTCATGTGTGGTTAGTATACATCTATTCTTCATTATATAAAAGTATGATTATTGCCTTAATAAATAAGCATATGGCCTCGATACACAATCCAAGGGGCAAAAGAGAAATAAAAATTCATCGACCAATCGTAAACTCTTCTTTTATTATCCCGACTGGAAACAAAGAATTTTATATTTCCCAATTGCTACCATATACTTTCCTGAATGATAAAAACACCCCAGATCACTGTCCGGAGCAACAGCGCTATAAAATCACCTAGGGTCCACAGTCACAACACGTCGAGACTTTGGGGCTTAATTAGGGTTTTGCGCAGAGCAGAGAATCCGGTCGAGCGAGTGACGAAGAGAAATCATGAGCCGGAGCTTGGGGATTCCGGTGAAGCTACTACACGAGGCCTCGGGGCATGTGGTCACGGTCGAGCTCAAGAGCGGAGAGCTCTACAGAGGAAGTATGGTTGAGTGCGAGGACAACTGGAACTGCCAGCTCGAGAATATCACCTACACCGCTAAGGTTACTTAAACCCTGGATTTTATATCTCTAGATGTTTTTTCGAATGTCCAGTAGTGTCATTGTTCAATTCTTTCGAGAGGACAGGTTGTTAAACCCTAATGCTGTTTGGTTGTTCGAAAAGTTTTTTGGAGCGGATTGATAAATTTTTCACCTAAAATTATGCTTGCTCAGAAGATTTAGGTCCTCTAGGTTATGAATGAATGGGTGAGTTGATGGTTGAATTGGTTGAAAGATTCAATGCTTTGCCCGGTGTGGCTTTGATATCGAATAAGAAAACGGCGACGCCGTGGGTTCTTGGCGAATTCGTGTTGGATAAGCTCTTGTTGTCTGGGAAAGGGGGTGGGTTATGTTATGTTCTCGGCCATAAAGAAATCTGTCGTCTCTATTTAACGCTTCTTAAAGCCTGCTAAGTTTGTGCGTTAAGCATTGTACTATTAGATTGATAAGGAGATAATGAAATGTTCCGAACTAGCACCAAGAGCTAAGTTAGGATTATGCGGAAAAGGGCCTTATTACTTCTCTCAAGAGATTCCTTCAGCCGCTTCTTATTTTCTTTGATCCTTGTCGCCTTTATATTCTTTATTGTTCCAGGGGTTTGTGTTTCATCTTGCCTACTGATATAAATCAAGAGATTTTGTTTTATAAATGTGGAAAAAGCTGAGGCTACTAAGTTAGAGACGTGCTATTATACTTGTCTGCTGATCCTCCTCAGTAGCATCTGAGATGTTTGATTTCTGGTTCCAATTTGGCCATGCATTGTTGTAGTTTGGATGGTTATTTTGACAGCTTCTCTGTTGTCTCCAATTATTTTTCTTCTTTTGGCTCGTCACTCATTCATGTTGACAAATTCACAGGATGGGAAGGTTTCACAACTTGAGCATGTCTTTATTCGAGGCAGCAAAGTGAGGTATCTATGTTAAAATCATAGTTGTTTGTTAAGAATGTCCATATTATGTTCACCATTGTTGCTACTTGCAAACTGACGCCTGTTCATTAAAAATGATTGATACTTTAACAGGTTTATGGTCATCCCAGACATGTTGAAGAATGCTCCAATGTTCAAGCGTCTGGATGCCAGAATCAAGGTAACTCATCAATTGAAGTAATTAGATTCTCCTAAGTTATACTTTCCTTACTTTTTCTAACCTATTCTTTTTGATTATTATAGGGTAAGGGAGCAGCGCTTGGAGTTGGCAGGGGTAGAGCAGTTGCAATGCGGGCTAAGGTAATATTCTCCTGTGTCAATGACATCTTAAAAACAAGGGTATCATTTGAACTGAGAGTTGTATACAGAACTAAAATGAAACAAATGGTTTAGTCCCTTCTAATTGCTTGAATTGTCATGCCTTGGAAAAGGGCAGTCCCTCGTAATCAGATTAGTTAAGTAACATGCTTCTTTCTACTTGGTTGTTAACCGGGTGTGTCTGGCTGGGCAGCAAGATCCCTTGATATCGGTGTTGTTCATAGACAACCTGCATGTTTCTTATTTTTATGGATTGGAAAAGAGCCCTGACTTAGTACATTATTTTGATATCTACAGGCTCAGGCTGCTGGCCGTGGAGCAGCACCTGGTAGGGGTGTTGTACCACCTGTTCGTAGGTAATGAACCTTCGACTGCATTCTTGTCCTCCTGATTCAAGAGCGTTGATTGTCATCGGTTGGGTAGCCTTTGGTGTAGAGTCCTTTAGATCCTGGCCTTGATATCCTTAAAAGTTTATGTAAAAGAATGAGATTTTGTTTGGGAAGAAGAAAAAAGGTCGAGACCGCGATGGACTGATAGTAGATTATTTGATGTATGTTATGCAACTTTACTTTTAACTTCATTAGATGTATGTTACTTGTATCATGTTCTTTTGATGCAGACGAGTTTTCTTTTGTGCTTGCGATTCTTTACTTATCTTTCCTATCTAAAAGGATCCAAAGAAAAGAGGGCTGCCCCATTCAAACGTTATAATATTAAGCAACTTCTAGGGCCCTCAATGATCACCCCTTCATCTAAATAAGATTTCAAGATGCCCATGGAACAAACGTTTATTCAATAAATAACGTGTATCATATTCTCCTTTCCAATCGAGGACTTCAAAATTTCCAACAAGACTGGACGCCAACCAGAGGGGGTAAACCAGTTACTCACGTATTGCATTAGATATTAGCATTTTAGCTTGCCCACATGAATGGTGTAAACGGAATGTCTCGGGTTCTTTCTTGCCATACGAGCATAACCAAGCAAATATACATGGAGGGAGTCATTACAAACAAGAAACGAAGGTTGCAGACGATACCACACAAGCCACAGAGGCACATACTTCTAGTGAACCTAGCGGAAGTAGCCGTAAAGCTCTAAGAAGCAAATGCTGAAGTTCCAAGGGTTTGAAGCATCCGCAGTCGGGCTGGTCAGCATGACCCTGAAGAATCTGAAAGGTAGGAGAGCGTTTGGTCCAATTATCGGCCACGATGCAAACTGTCCTGGTTTACACACTGTTTGGTCATTCTCATGTACTCTCAAGTTTGTCCAAGTCTTCCCATCCAAAGAGCCCTGGCCATGTACAGGAGGGACAGTCCAATCAGTAACTCCCCCACATTACCATTTCAGGTCAGATCCAAAGGATAATATGCAAAACGCTAACGCAAAACTGAAAGGAAAAACATTTCCTCGGTCCCGGAAGTAGTCCTTACCTGAAGATTCCAAGATCTCATGTAAGCCCTTGAACCGTCCTGTCTCAAGGTGTAGTAGTTGCACATAAGCTGCATCAATACCTCTTGGATCAGGATGTTAATTAGGTAAAGAAGACGGGGAGACGGTTGTTGTAAAAACCATTTCAACCCCCATTTAGCTTCCAAAGTTAGACTTTGATGCCAACAGCTACTTGAGATGGTTTGTACAGGCCTAAAATTGGTACTTCCTAGATATGCAATTTCAAGTACCAAGTAGTGGTAATTTAAGATGGTTTGAGGCAGACCCAAAATTGGTACTTTCTAGGCAAGTGATATCAAGTACCAATTCAATAATTCCACAAGTATATTATCCTAGGCCCTTTAGAAGAGTTTGTGTTTTGGACCTTACCTAAAACACTTGACAGAATTTCACAAACAAATACACGAGAGAATCCATTTGACCATATGAGTCCACCCAAGTAGTTTGAGCTACTTACATAACAGCTCAGGCCATAGCTTCATCACTATCCTATTGATGTCTTTACTCACGGCTTTCACATTGAAGAATCAGTCCAGATTGGATTTCATGTCAGAGGGCTACATTGATTTCACACATGTCAACATCCAAGAAATTATGATGAGGGTCTTATTAGCTATTTGGGTGACCATTATATCATCATTCTAAGATGATTTGACTAAAGCTGATACTAACAATTTATAAGATCATTGCTTGAATAATTACGATAATTCTTCTATGGTGCCTGTAAGGCACACTTAATGAAAAGCACACAACATTAGGTTTTATGAAATGGTAACAGTTATAGCTGAAAGTATGTACACAAAGTCAAACCTGATGGTCCTGGCCAATGTCTACCACCCACCATGCACATTTATGCCCATCTTCCATCCGTGGTCCAGAAAATGATGTTCCCTTAAGTAGGAAGATACATTTCAATATCCAGTTAAAGAAGCTAATGGTGCAATAACTTCTACAGAAGTTTGATTCATCATACCTGATATGTTCTGGAGGCCAAAACCTTGGGATCAGTATATCGTGAAGGGGGACTGCTGGCTGTAATAGTAATTCTCTGAGAAATTCAAGTTACAAGGGATAAGGAGCCGTATTATGAACAATCGATTGACCTATTAAGAACTTAATTTTCGCATTAAAAAATCATGAAGAAGAAAAAGAAGCTGATAAAGAAAGAAAGGAAGTATCAAGGACTTTACTTTTGACAGAACAGGATTCACCCACTGATGTTCCCCAAATGATGTGCCTGCAAAGTACAGAACTCCGTTGCTGTCCCCATCGCAGATGTAGAGGAGCTCCTTAAAACTAGAACGCCTATGTTGAAATCTTGCACTACAAAAGCAAGTTCCCATTAGCTAACTTATTTTTGAAAATGTTCATAACGCACAGTACCATACTCTTTGTCCACAGTAGACAAAGAATTTTTATGTATCATGTGTTAGGCTGTACATTATGCATAAAATTTCAAATCAGAAATAAGATCATGTTATTAACAGTGACCATTAAAATATCAGGCCAAATATGGTCTCTCAGCAACCAAAAAAACTAATATTTACAATGCAATAGTAGGAAAGGTCCCTGCGATATGGTATCAGAAACCACTACCATAATTTAACACTAAGATACCCTATACTTACTTCTGATCATTTGCTATTCTCTGAAATCCAAATTCTACATGACTGATGGCCTCCTTCACCTGGGACATCAACATGTCGATAGGAATAAAAAATTCCATCCAGTTCAATGAATGGTATTGTAGGAAAAAACGAAAGTAATTACTTACAAAATCATTACAGATATGCATACAAATGCTGCTCTTCTCGAACTGCAAGATCATTAGAGATACAAGATAAATCAAACTAGGGAAGTATTCAATATATTCAATAGACTGGCATACAAGTCACCATATCAATGACCTACATACCTTCTTAAGTAGAGCATGAGGGAGTAAAGGAAATCGCACAAATCCTAACAAGTGATGAATTGAGGGAAGCCTTTCCCCAAAAACTTGTTCAGGGGACGAATTTATTATCAGCTCATCCACCATCTCCCACCCATACACTTCGTTTGCTTGCATGCCCCACATTAAGATTGCATTGAGAACTTTCTCTTCGGATGTTACTGTCAAATCTGGATGCTGCAAATTTGAATAGATATTGTAAGACCTTGATTTAGCTTTTCAAATATTAGTCAAACGTTTCGCTGCCCAAACTATCACAGTAAGACTGCTTATAAGCAATGCTATGTGCTCTGACTCAAACTTTTGGCTAAAGACAGTTTTCCAATTTTAACTCCAACCAATAACATATCTGAAAATGCAGAAATATATGGGCTCATACTTCTAAATAGCTATCAAGAGTAATTCAGTAAATTACTGAGCGCTCTTCCAATTCCTTACCAAAATGCTCTTGTGTGTAATATACTGTATTTGGCCCCATAAACTAGATTACCAAATAATTATAATTTTCTTTACATACTGGAGAAGTAGGACAGAGAAGTAAACCATTCACTCCTGTCACCCCACTTCCCCCTCTTCAAGCTGGTAACCATAATCCACTCGAGGAGTATTTGTCCTTTCCAGTTCTAAGTTATTTGACCACTTATACCATTTTACTCTATAGAGTCTGTGGGCCGTACATGTCTTCTTAGTACCTAACTTAACCATAAAACTCAAACCAATAAGCAACTTAAGAACTAACCTGAACTATGCTGCTAAAAGTTGTTTCATCTAGCAAGACGAAGTCAAGGCTTGCAGTTGTACAGTAATCAAAGTGCATTGCAAATTTCCTCTCACATGTGTCTTCGATGAGTTTACAGGATGGGATTAATGAAACCACTTGGAGGACTGGACCTACTGAATCCTGCAATAAAGTTCAACAGTTAGCTTGAAAAGTAACAGGCCAATTACTTTTCAAAACTGTCTGCTTCCTCGTCCATTAAACTTGTGCATAATAGAAAAACTCGTTGTGTGACCTTCTTCCACTAGGAGAACTCCATCCCTGCATATAATTTGCACATGAGACGTATTAATATAATTCATTCTCAGAAAATGGTGCTCTTCTTTCTTTTTTTCTTTTTCTTTTTTTCAGAGGTCCGAAACCGCAAGTCACTTCCCCTGTCTTTTAGTTCTAGTCAAACAAGCAACATACTGCGCTATGACAGACAAAAACAATGATGAAACTACAATTGGAAAATAAATTTTTTGCCGAGATAAGGTTTACCACACTACCTCCGATAGGCATTCTAGAAGTGTTTTGCAGCATTCCTGATGAAGAAGAGTAACTCCAAATTGATCAGCCAAAAACAAAAGTTCAAGAAAGAAGTCACTAGAATCCATAGTGACTCCCACATCAAGTTCACCACTATACATGAACTCAAGCATAGCATTGAATGCTTCTGGTGACACATCCCTCAAAGAAACCTCTGATGACACGGTTTCGCTCATTCCATTTGTAAACATCTGCAAGTTCAATTTTCACTTCAATAACAAATCTAATGAATTGGCTAAAAACAAAAACCAATAAGATCAACAAGAAGCAAAGAACTAGTAGAAAATCAAAACATGCATGAAGGAAAAACTTCACTCCCTCTGATAATCCTGTATGCCAGTCCTTTTCTAGTAGCTTATGCGCACCTTATATGTCCCTGATATGGACATACAAACAGAGTAATCAGCATTGTTCCACCCCAGGTTAGAACTTGCAGTGTATTCACATCTTATCCACCTTTATTATGTAGATTTAACCTGTCCATTTACTGTGTTTCAAACACCTTTTGCCAAATTCAATGATTTCCCATGTAAATCATGTGATGATGTAAACATTGGTTCCATGTTTATTTGAACTTATCAAGTAGGAAGCCTTAGCCCAACAGGGAGCAAAAATTTTCGTTGTTGTTGATTTCTCATCCTACTTAAACACAATCAGCTAACTGAATCTCACAAGTACTTAAGATAAAGTTATTACGGAGCTTAGTAAGATTCTTGTACCACTTCTACAAGAAGTTATCACAAATTTTAATCCATTCAACATAACTGAATGCAAATTCCAGTTCACCAGAGAGAACATAATTGCTCTCTCTGTTCAGAAGCGAATTATTTAATCATTGTAAGATTGCAGTTGCGCGATGGAACTTTCATCCTGAAAGACCCTATATGCCATATGTGGGGCAAGGGGGTTCATAAGATAGAAATTTTCTCACCTTTGCAAATGGAACACTCCACAAACTGAGAATAATTTTATGGGGCCGGGCAACAAGACCATGGCCCTCAATATGGATACTCACGTCACTGAATTTGCCAGTTAAGTGCAATTGTTTGAGCTTCTGGATATTGACAGGAAGTCCAGAAGGGAAGACCGCACAACAATGGGGCCTAGTGCTAGGATATGATAACTCCACATTCTTACCGGAGTCGAACAACGTTTTACTTGATTTTGAACGCTCCATGGTTTCTTCACACTGCTTGACTAGGGATATCACTTCAAAATGCAAGGCCAGAGCCCTCACGGAACCAAGTTGTGATGCTGGAATCTACAACAAACATAAACATAAGCGCCATTAGAATCTGAAGCAACAAGTCATAACTGGCACAGAAATGTAGGAAAATAAGTATGACCGAGGAAAATTAAGTACCTGCGTCCGGCCTATATAGATATACTGAAGAAGTGCATGGAGAACTGATAACTTACATCCCGAAGATGAAGAACATCCTCGGACGAACTCAGAGGAAACTGACCAGATGCTTCCAAGATAGCCTTGTGAGCAGGTACAGGTTTTTCCTCGCTGCCAACAGTGAAAACCATGTCAGACAATTCCCAACTCTCAAGAAAATTTGCAAGACCCCATTTCTCGTAGTCTTTGAACTCATTTTTCAACTCTTCTTGCGCTTCTTCAACTTCTAATTCACAAAAATCCACATGTTTCCACAGAGATATATGATCATGCGTTAAAGGAAACACATTAACGTTTCTATATCCAACATGTTTATCCCAGCTACTAAGCCCAACATACTGAACACTACAATTGGGATTCGAATCTAGCCACTGAAAGACAAGATTCTGAAAAGGGTATCTTCCCCTCCCAATACTTATCAACCCATCATAGATACTGATCCAATAGCTTTGAAACGCCGAAGAAGAGCAGAGGCCAACGCCCGCCGCATCAACTACAGTTCTCCCGTCTACCTCAATTTTTAACCTCTTATTCCGATGACTCCCCAATATGATCGTATAGTGAGGACTATTATCTCTCTTGTAATGGTAGTGCTGGCTTCCCACAGTCTCTCGGAAAACCAGTGTGACATCGTTGTGAGCGAAAGCCTCAAAAGCCACACAACCCCTCCCGGCTTCCCGAAATCTCAAATCTTCTCGCCAAGCACACTCAAAGGGTGCCACTGTGAGGAACTTCTTCTCTTTCACTTCCATCTTCTTTTCTTGTACAGGAAACTAATATTCTTCACACTCCCGACGCAAAGTTATACTGCAAAGAATCACATCTATAACAAGCTTACATACAGACAGACTCACCGCCCTGTCCACCTGAAGCACAAGAAAAAAAAAAAAAAAAAAAAGGGACAATTTCTAATTAGAGCAGCAAGACAGATATCTTGTAAAAGACACCCATCAAATTCTATTTACCATAAACAAACAAAATGTGAAGTTTCACGCTAAATTCAGCAACAATCATTACTGAAGGAAACTGTCAAAAGGTTCCTGGGCTGTTAAATACTTATGACCCGTTCACGCATCTCTGTCCAAGGGTAAGCCAGAAATTGCCAGAAGCCTCCCAACTTGACACCAAAAGATCTAAAACCATCATAAATGACAAGTATCAATCAGAAGCTCGCTTTCTATCCTACACCACATTCTTATCCAAGTACACAGCCAGGACAAGAATATCCACGTAAAGCACCCCCACATATGGCCAAAAGAACTGGGCATTGATGCAACAGAAGAAAAAGATCAAGTATCGATCAAAACCCACCTCAGAATTCCGTTAACAAATTGAAGTCTTTTAAAGGTGCGTATTTTCCTTCTCTGCCTAAAGATTCATGGGGTATACCAATATCAAGGGTCCGGAATCAGAAGAGGGACCAGGGCCCGAACACAGATATTTTCCACAGGGGAGAGCAATTTGGTCGTGTGGGATGTCGAGTTTGTGGCCAAGCTGAGTTCCCATAGATTAGAAACAGTGGTGGTTTGGCAAGTTGGGCATTGGATTGGGACGCATGATGAGTGGATTTTTCAGAAATAGATTTCTGGCTGAGAAAGATTCTGACAGATGGAAAGTGAAACGTGGCAGCTGCGCATGATGAATCGTGGTATAAGTCAACATTTTTGGAGGATGGTCTTTGTCGAACGTCATCATCTTTCGGCTTTATCCTCTTTTTTGCCCTAATGGGTAATGAATCCGATGGGAGTTATCCAAACTCACTTTATCTCCCTTGTCCTTTTTAAGCATTTTGTGATCCAAACATTAAGTGGAGTTACGTATATTCAACGGAAAGGAATCAGAAGATAAAACTATATATAGACTAAATTCTTAGGTGCCACCAGCAATCCGTTGTAGTCTAGTTGGTTAGGATACTCGGCTCTCACCCGAGAGACCCGGGTTCGAGTCCCGGCAACGGAACTTTTTTGCTTTTTGCATATTTTTGCTGTAACGGATACTCGGGAAGTTTTGATTTGTCTAGGGCTTTTGCTCGTATCTTTACAAGCCATGTGATTTAATCAGTGATATCACTTTATATCCCTTTGTATCTAGCACTCGGAGATGCTGTAACTTTGGGCTTGCAATCACCTTACAAGCTCATCTTTGTCCTGGTGTGGGGGCATTTCTTCCCATATTGACCCTTTTTTCCTTTTCTTTTTGCCGCAATTGTTCTTGGGTTCAACTCGACTCAATCTCTCCACAAATAAGTGGACCCTGAACTTACTTTTTTACTCAGTCCAGTCTTTTTTGGGCTGTAATAATAATTGTCATACTTTTGGACTTACAACTACCTTACAAACTAGTTCATAAGTTGTTGAAATCCTAATACTTATAAATTCCATTTTTTCTTAATAGAAGAAACCATGAGAACCTACCTAATTAGCAAGTTGAAGTAGGACAATAAGGATTTTCTTGCTTACGAAGAACAAGCCTGTATTAGTGAATGGTTCGGATGAAGAACGGCCAATGTACCCTTAGTAGGAGCATTGTAATGCTGTGTGCCTATTAAGGGTATTGAGTGCATTGTTAGAATAGTTGGCCGGACAACCTCAATAGGATTTTAGAAAGAAGTGAGATGGACACTAGTCTTGCTCATGAAGTTATTGTCAATGGTTCAGCATGCCATTGACAGTAAGGAAACATGCAATGTTTAAAAATGACTTGCGGGCTCCGAGAGATCCACTCACACGACTGTTGATGTTTATATGGTGCGTAAGCAATCAATGTATTATCTTTGTTTTACTTTGAAACACAGAAAAATTATAGCTTTTCCCTTTTAATTTTTTTTTATTTTAAAAAAGAGAGCAAAGCAAGGTTAATGAAGCCACTCTATACTATGTCAAATATGTTTGCTTTAGATAAAGGCTCAAGCATCACTATCACTGGCCAGCCTACATCAGTATAAGCATGTATATTTGTGGCAAAACTACAAGTTATATGAATTCCATAAATAGGTGTGTTAGCAAGATATCAAATAATGTGCTTGACAAACTGTCAATAGGTTGTTCTTAGTAGTATTATGTTGTTGACATTGACTAGAAGAAAAACACTATAATTGAATTTGTGCAAGATAAATAATGATGAGCCAGTTGGAGATATAATGGACCACATGTGTTAGAGAAAAGCACTTAGTTCTTTGTGTGAAACATGGAACACTTGTTTGAGCCCATAAACAAAGTGATGCAAATAACATACATAATGAGGACAAGTTGGGTCAACGAAACCTTATGGTTGTGTTTTGTAGATCTCTTCATCAATTTCGTCATGTAGAAAGGAGACATTTGACATCAAGTTGTTGAAGGTTCCAACCTTATGCTATTACAAGATGTATTGTAACATGTTTGGCAACTAGATTAAATGTTTCCATACAATCTATGCTAGGTCTTTGATGAAAGCCCTTAACAATAATGCTGGATCCATTAGACTTGAGTTTCTCTTTAAATATCCTATTTGCAACCAATTAGAACAAAGTCGTGAGATGGAGGTACAGCTCCCATGTGTTGTTTTTAATAAGGTTGTATTTTCCTCAACCACTGTTGTACAACAATTTGAATTTTTTACTACATCGATGTAACACGTAGGTTCTAGTATGGGATGAGTAGATGCAATGAGCGCGTAGGTATCTCGTTGTGTTAATGTACGAGGAGCAAGTGCACTGCTCTTAAGATGAGTAATCATGGGGAATGATGGTTGAAATTGGTATGTGGGGGTTTCCTAGTGGAGTATGATGGGTTTTTGATGTGGAATTGGTCGTCTCAACGTCGGGTTGGTCAACTAGGTTCGAATGGATTTTGATGTTGTTGGAGTGACAATGGAAATGAAGAGTTGTATATCTATATTGATTGAAGAGTTATGAGGTTTAGTGGTTTTACATGGACAAGTATCTTCATCAAGAATTGCATATGCAACTATGCAAGTCTTTTTTGTTTCAAGGCAAAAACAACAGTATAATTTGTAACCGTGTGGATATCTTAAGAAGATATATAGTTGAGACCCTGGAGTCAATTCATTTCTTGTATATGGATGAATATATCGATATAAAAGGCAACTAAATGTGCAAAGATTTAATATATCTGGCATAGTTTTGAACAATATTTGCCGTGGGAAAACGTTATTTGTGATAGAAGTGGACAGTCTATTAACAATGGAAACTGTCGTTTTGAAAGTAGAATCCCGGAAAATATAAGGGAACATTTGCATGTTGAAGATTATAGACAGACCTGTTTCAACAAACTGCAATACCATTTTGAAATGGGCATGCGGACTGGATATTTGTTGTTTAATGCTTTTTTGACTAATAATTCGGGGAATGATTTGGATAAGAATTCTGTGGTTCCATCATATTGAATCGCTTTTGGAATAATAAGAACATTGTTAATTTTCAAATTAGGCGGAGTTTTGCGTCTATCTTTGTGAGTTGATGGGAGTCCTAGGCCGTCTTCATTAGTCACTTGTTGTCGTTCATCGTAAGAACTAATGTTCTCAAGGGCAGCAACGCTGTTTGTGAGATGATTTCTGGCTCCTGAGTTAGGGAACTACGCAGAATTAGGCACTGCAATGGATGAGGGCAAGGCAGTGAAGTGGACTTGCAGGTTGTATTGCTTGGCGTGGCCAGTGGTTCTGGTTTCAACCGGACTGGGACAAAGAAGATTGGCCAGCTTAGGAGGCGTTTCTGGTTTGTAGTGAGATCGTTGTCGCTAGGGATGAGTATTCCGGCCCAAACTGCGGAATAAATGAGTTAATTACTCATTATCTGTGAGCTGCTCTCCAATTGATAGCAGTTGGTTGGTCAAGTTATTGATTTCCTGCAAAAGGTCAGTCACTGCGATGAAGCTTCAGGTGCTGTTGAGAAAGAACCGTATAGCAAAGGCTCCGGCTGTGCTCTGTGAAGCAAATTCTCGAGAAAAAGCTTGCCATACTTCAGCAAAGTGGTTATATTTTTGCAGTCCAGTTACGATTGGATTGGAGGATGTATATAGCGTTAATCTAGGAATAATGAATTAACTCTATACATCAAAGGAAAGAATTGCAAAAGAGAAGATTTCTAGTTGGTGAGATTTTCCAGGAGAAAGGAAGAAATCGTTTCAGAACAAAATGGCCTTCAGTCAGCCACGACTTGGAAACTTTCCTTGTGCCGCGATCGACGTGGTCTTCTTCTGTGCAAGCAAGAGATTTGCGGGAAGGAGGTAGCCACTATTTGTCACAGAAGGAGATCTTTCCTTCTTTGTTTTCCTGCGCCGCATGTTGGCAGGATTTATTTTCTAATACCTTCTAAATAGGTTGCTGCTGCCTGTTGCATTTAGTCTCCCTGTTTTTACTCCAAATATCTCTTCTTCTAACAGGGTGGGAGAGTATAGATGTGGTCTGCAGAAGGCAATTTTTTACATGTCCTATCGAGCGAAGCCGGGAAAGAAGACTGCTTGTGAGCGAGAGGAGAGATTGGGAGAAAAAGAATCATGGATTTGCAACAGAGATTGAGCGAAAATTAGGCAGGAAACTCCAGTGATTGTTTGCTGCTTCAATCCAATTCTGCGTATTTGATGTTTTCTAATCATTCGAAGAACA
Organism: Casuarina equisetifolia; assembly: GCA_028551475.1. Classification (NCBI taxonomy): domain Eukaryota; kingdom Viridiplantae; phylum Streptophyta; class Magnoliopsida; order Fagales; family Casuarinaceae; genus Casuarina; species Casuarina equisetifolia. The sequence continues at coordinate 8,101,522 of CM052356.1, read as the reverse complement.
TAAAGAGTAAAAACGTGAATAATACAAGCTAATGGAACATTGGCATTATTATTAGTCATAACAGGACAATGTCCAAAACAAGTTTCAAAAGGAACTGAAACTATTTCCTCTACACAAAAAAAAAAAAAAAAAAAAGGAAAAAAAAAAGATGGAAGTCCCTTCACGCTCAAATAAAACATAGAAGAGAACATTCATCTTGCTGGCTCAATTATTCCCCAAATTAGAATATTTTTAAGATCCCGGGGGCAACTTATGTTGCTCATTTGCACCCCCCAACCCCACATTCTGTGCCTAGAAAGTTAGTCTTGTGTTTAATGCGTCATTCATTTTGTTTCTTTCCCCCCTGGTAGAATCTGGTCTCCAAGAGCAAGTTTGCAGGCTGGTGCCAAATTTCTCTGATGGAAATCGTTCATCAGAATCTGGCCTCAAAGAGAGAGTTTGCAGGTTCAGTTCTTGCAGCATAACCATACTTAGAAGTACTATACTTCCGGTGAACACCTGTCAGTTTCCCTGTCCCAGATTTCTGGTGGAAATCAACCATCCTCTTTGAGCATTCCCTACAAATGAAGAGGATTATTATACCGTTCAGAAAGAGAAACGAATCTTGCTATTTGCATTGATTCATAAACTTCTTGTGATATGAGATAAAATAACCACTTACGACAGTAGGTCCTCCGAGTAGCCGCTGTACCACTCACAAGTTTTACTCCACTGCTTAAAGCCACCCACGGTACCTTGAGCTGTAAATATTGCGGCAGCAGCCAACAGAGAAGGTGGAAATCTAAGCATCCCATACTCAACCAGACACATTTCCATCAGGAAGAATGAGAGCAGCTCGATCTGATTCAAGGTCCAATTAAATCCCCTCTAGTCAAAATCGTTGCTTTTAATAGAGCTGTATAATTCAGTTGATTTATTTTCTTGTTATATACCTTCGTGTCAGCTTGAGCAGCTTTGAGAAACCTCCTCATAAACACATACGGTGTGGGAGCTGAGAGCTTGAACTGTAGGGTATTGACCATTAACTTCTCCTGCAGGTATAGGAGTGAGTGATCTGCTCTAATCTAAGTCGGAGGGAATATAAAACAAAAATGCTTGTAGTTAAAATCTACCATCTCCAGCACTTCTTTTCTACTGTAAGCCCTGTCAGAAATCACTATGAAATCCTCCACAACGGGAACCGAAACTTCTTCATATTTGCAGGCAAGAAGCATTGCTGTTACTCCAACCAGTTGGAGTTTCTTCCTCACCACAGTTTGAGCAGCTAGGAATCTATCAATCAGGTTTACAGTAAGATACAAGGTCTCATCCATCAGTTCGAACTTGTAGTGCACCTGTCATTTTATCCCTTAACTCGTCAGTGATTTCAGTTGTATTTTCTAAAACAAAATGTTCAACATATAGAAATAGTGTTTAGTGAACCTCAATCAACCAATCGATGAGAATGGCTCTCATCCTCTCGTTAATATCGGGTTGCTGGGCCATATAGTTTGGTGAGACACAGCTAGAACTCTGCAGAAGCATATTGAATAAAATTAGTAAATTGTGCATGAGGAATCTCTTTACTGCAAAACCATATCCGTCAATCAAAACGGCATTTGACTATCTGGGAGCACAAAAGTCTCTTTGTCTTTAAAAGGCTTAGAAGATTTCTTTCACCACATTATCTTCGACAATCTTCCAGAGACTTTTCATAACATTCACACGTAGCCGTCAAGTAAGTTTTAGCCCCAAAATTCACTTAATTGATAAGTCTTCTGCCTACCTTAAGCACAAATTCTCACCTAAAACATGACAACTCTAAAAGTTTAGAGAACTTTAAGCAGATAGTCAATTGTCTTGAAATGATCCGCCAGACAGGTGTCAAATTCAATTTTTGATAAAAAGAATTTACAATTAAACGGGGATATCAACAGAGTTTCATTATTAAAAGATGCTGAGTTGAAGCGGGTAGAGTGGAGATTCTGTATCACCTCGGCTTTCTTGTAGTACGAGTATAAATCATCGATATAATCAACAACTGCTAGCGGGTTCCCTTTGTCACAGCTGTCTATGTTGAGAACTGGCTCTTCAGCAATGTCTTCCATTTCTATCTCCTCCTGCAGATGAAAACATTATAGCTACTACTCGACCAACCATTTTAAGTAAACGTAGGCCAAAGCAGAAAGTACCATTCGATCAATCTCATCCAGCATTGCTTCTGTGTGCTGCACAAACATTGGCACATCACCAGTCTCCTTGAAGTCATCCACATCTATGATGGTATGGTCTTCAGACTGACTAGGATTTGGAACCAACTGGACAGGTTTCTTAATTTCCTATTAAGTGAGCACAATTTTAAAACCGAGACCGTGTACCCAAATCAACTATATCTTCAATGTTTACAGAAATAGTACCTCGGGTATAGGTTCCTGCTGAGTTGATATCTGCGCTGCAAACTTCCTAAAAATGAAAAAGAAAGAAAAAATCAAGAGCCAAGAAAAAGAGAGAATCTTTCAGACACAAGAAACAATTTGGAGAAGCTTACTGACCTAGTAATTGGTCGATGCCCCGGAATCGGAGGTTTCTTATTGCAGTCTGCTTCTTTTCTATTTAACAAACCGAAAGGTCTATCAGGATTTGTTTGAATCAAGTACCCCTATTATTGATCTTGTACAATCTTTGGTTACAGCATAAATGTAACACAACTATTCCAGTGACTCGAATTAATATGCTCAATTTTGCAAGAACAAAAGCAACAGAAATATATGAAGTTTGAATCTTTTACTTTCTTCCACTTCACTCTGGTTTTCCCATCAACCAAGTAGACACCAGTGTTGAAGTACTTACACTGGGAAGGAACTTTTGTTGACAGCGTAAGGGTGAGGAAGAGCTCCTGCTATATTCTTGTTAATGTTGCTCAATGCTCTCCGGTTATGCCCAATTCCCAAGCCCACTTTCCCTCCGCCAACACGAAATCCACCTTCTGATCCACAATGGGAAAATGCGAAAAAGAATCTACCTTTCAGACTAGATTTTAGAGCCCGAACCTAAAAAATTTCACAAGCAAAGCCCGCATAGTACCTTGAAAACTTGTGAGCCTGATCACACCCGGATTGTTCTCGTCTGATCCAGCCATTCTCTATCAAAAGAGACAACAACAGAGATTCAGAATCCAATCGCAAAAACTTAACCTCAGATGCAAATCCCACAACTGCAAAGTTGAGAAAAGAACACTGAAAGCCCTCAACCGAAAATCGAACCAGAAAGAAAATAGAAAAAACCCAAACAAGAACTGAAATTCAGAAGCAACACCCGGATCGTTAAATTCGAAATACAAAACAACAGACGTAAAAAACAGAAGAAAAATTCCATACAGTCTCTTTACCGAGTCCAATCAAACAAACAGAAAATATCCCAAATGTAAAAAACAGAAGACGCAGATACGCTCTTTCTTGAAACGCCGAACAAGAAAGACAGAGAGAGATTATTCAGAAAACTCCATCGAAACCCAGGGCGATATCCCTTTCTCTCCCTCACTCTCTCCTTCCCTGGGTCTTTCTCGTTCTTCAGGTCTTGGGGTTTATTACCGAAAAAAGGGCCGAGCCAAAAAGAGGAAATTGGATGAACTGTATGGGTGAGATTAGGACGAAAAGAGCGCATATATGTCTGTAAATCGGTCCTCTCTAGAATTTTTAAATCTAACGGCTACTGAACAGCAGCCGTCCGATCCCTCAGATCGAAAAGTCGCGTTGTTAATTGTCCGCCCCAACGGCTACCTTGGCATGTGCTTTTCAAAGTTTCGCATTATGCTCAACTAATTTAGAGACTCTTAAAGGTAGGGTGTCTTAAAAGCCACCCCTTCGGCGTTAAATTCCTCTCGGTCCCAGATTCTGCTACTTGCCTTAAAGTCAAACGCCCAAGAGACTACGTTTTCGAATGCGCTCCGTAACACTATTCAATGCTGAAACTCCAACAACCATTTATGCTTTGGGGTGTCCCCTTGGCTTCATGGCAAAGAGTCAAGGAGGGAGTTCTTGACTTGCAAGTCTACTAGGTCAAGGTTCGAAACCCCCCTCCCTTGTGTGTGGAGTAAAAATAAAAAAAAATGTTGAAATGACACGTGCAAATTCAGTTGATTTTTATGAAGTATTTTTATTGTTACGTGTAAGGTTGGTGAAAATATAAAGAATTATTTTTTATTTGGATATTCTTCTTTTTGTTTATATTTTTAATTAACATAATTGATACCAAATAATCCAAGCAATATCCCCTCTTTACAAATTTGGATTGTGCCGTATATTTTGCCAATCTTTCGGTTGCTTGTTACAAACATGATCAGAAAAATGTGATGTTTAACATTGTTACTTGATCGGTATAGTAACTTGCCACTTAGGATTGCAAATTTCTTAGGAGAAATAAGTCTGCTTGGTGTATGGTAGAGCAGTTGTAGTTAGAGTAAAAGTGTGCTGGCAAGTGTGAATATGATGGGTAATGGTGCCATCTTTTAATTTAGTGATCATAGAATGAGTTGGAGGATGAAAGCCGGTCATCGAAAAGGGTGGATTGAGTGACGGAGGAAAGTCTTATGACAGAGGCAAAGACAATGGTGAATTAGGTGTAGTAAAGGATTAAGGAGAAGCCGCTAGAGGTACTAGAATAAGCAAAAGAACCATTAAAGGGGAGGAGACCTGTTTAGATCTGATTAAAGGGAAGAATTGACGTATCAAACATAGCATTGTGGCAATTAATATTCTTTTTGTCTGAGGGCAATAATATTGGTAACCATGGTAATTGAGAGCATACCCTAGAAAAATGACTGAGTGCAAATGGGGGAACAACTTATAATGGTAAGTACAAATAGAACCAAATTTTTCTTGGATGAGTTGCACATTGACCGAAGAAATTAAAGTAGAATTTTGACTTGACAATGTTAAATTATGCTTTGTAGTTCATTTATTTTGTGACAACTATAAGGGAAAAAAGAGCTTTTTGCACCTCTACTCTCTTGTCATTATAGTACATACCAATCAATAGTAAAGGATGTATAATTATGGTTTATTTGCCATTTGCATTTTCTTTCTTCAACTTTGGTTTCTTCTTTATTTCAAACATATTCATCCTAAATGGAGTAGCAACCTTATTCATCCCTGGTGGAGTAGCAACTTGGTCTTTTGTTTTTTTGTTTTTACTATAATATTCAAGGGAATTTGGTTTTGTTTATTATTTTATTTTGGAACTTATATTTTCTACTTATGATTCCATAAATAGTGTTATTTGAAAAAAATTTTACATAAGATCTTAGACATGAAAAAATTAAACATTCAAACACACATAAGTGAAAGATATATAAGTTAAGTGGAATAAGACTTGCTAGAGGGACACATTAGCAACAACCAAAATGAAAAGACAATTGATTAAGAAAATCTTGTCTCAAAAGTAAACTCTCAAAAGTGTGGGAAATGACTACATGAGTGAGTGAAGCAAGCTTAGTTTCTAGGATATGACAATGTTTTTGTTCTACTGTCTCATTCTAGAATTGGGAATAAGGGTACGAAACATACTAATGAATACCATGAACAATAAGGTGTGAGTGGATAGTTAAAGAAAGAAACTTGAAGGGTTCCATCGCATTGAACAACCCATGTGACATTGGATTGGAGTCTATACAAATGAGTGAAAGGCTTTAAAATTAGGAGAAAGTGATCTTGGGTTGGAAAGAGGTAAAACCAAGTAGGGCAAAAATAATTATTGATAAAACATACATAATATTTATAATAATAATAAGAAGTTACAAGTATAAGGTTCTATACAAGGGTTTCCAAGGGTTAGGAAACCCTAGACTAGACAAGGAATGGAGATGACTTCTACTAAGAGCAATGCAACACATAGGGGAGTAGTGGTATAGATACAACTAGTGCTTTTTGAATACAAAAGGCAAACAACTTCAAGAGAGATGTGTCTTAAATGGTGATGCCATATAAAGGTGTCAAAAAAAAAAAAAAGTTGAAAGGGACCAACTACGATAGATAACGATATGCAATATAATTTTTGATTAAGGTTGCCACAAAGTAGATTTTGATCGTTATGTAAGGAAATAACAATAAAATAAATGTTATAAGATAAGAAAACACAATAATTATCAAGTGCAAAATGAAATACATAAACTAATTCTTTAATAATGCCAAGTACAAGAAGAACCTTAGTGCAGTGAATATAAGGACGAGAAGTGAGCTTGATAACACCTATATGAGTGATGGAAAGTGAGACTTCATCACCTATAGTTAGCTATTGAGTACTAGTATAAAGATTGTAGTAATGGAGAGGGCAATAATACTATTTGTAACACTCACAATGTTTGGGTTAGGTTTATGCCCTAACTAATTTGTTTTTTTTTTTATAAATAAAATGTGAGGGTCTTATCCTGTTTAATTGAAAAAATGGTGTGACACAAAAACCTATGTATTAAGAGGCTAAAGCAAAAGGCAGTGGGGGGATGGCTAAACAGTGAGCAATAAGTGGGGGAAGAGAGTTGTAATAGGCTTGTGGTGTAGGTGGAGAAAAAAGGTACTATTTGGAAGCTATAATGTTCTCGGCAAGCGATGGCATAATGACCTATATGACAACAAATTTAGAAATAAGGGAGTTGCAATGCCAGCCATGGTTTGTTGGAGATGAGTTTGGGGCTAGTGACAAAAGGGTAGGTAGTAATGGAGGTAGGTTGTAAGCTGGAGTGTCTGTGTCAATTGTTGGTGGTTGGATGACATCCAGATATGGGTTTGTTTGTAAAATTCAATTTGTGCGGTAAAGGAAGTAAAGGGAGTTGTTCCTGCAGCATTTAGGGTAGAAATCTCAAGCATCGCTTCATGGAAAAGAAGGCCGTGGAGGCCTTCATGGGACATTGGTGCCACCCATGCGGTGACAGAAATCACAACGAGAAGTGTCCGGAACTCTAACCTTATTCCTCGAAACAAGTGTGTATGATATTCACTAGTAGAAAGGGGTTCACGAATCATGGCTATTTGATTGGTGATGTGAGTTGCTTGTTGAAGGTACTTCTACGACAATTGGCCACCTTGTTGCATACTCTATAGCTCCATGTAGAAAGAAGTTGCTTAGGTAGTAGATTATGCCACAAAGGATGAGACAAGGTAGCTCCAAATGCTAGTTGAGCTTTTGAATCTGGTAAGCTAAGCAATGATGGGGGCGGTGGCAGTGTTAAACAACCAAGGTGGAGGAAGAAGGGTTCAAGTTTGGGTGGGCCCAGCAAGCTGTGGGTCAGGTAATGGAAGGGATTTGAGTTTGTGTTGGAAGAGGAAGATATTGTAAGAGTCAAATAAGATCAGGACTTTTGCCTGAGAGAACTAAATTGATACCAAGTTAAAGATTTGAAGTCTGTAAAATAATATTAAATGGAATGCATTGATTGAAAACACTTTTCGATGAAAACATGTAGTTGGAAAATAAACGGGAGAGAAAATAAAAAATAGTTGTTGTTTTGTTATTATATATAAATGATAATTGCAATTGCTAATATAAATCTAAGTCCATGCATTACAATCTTAGGTCTAAAACTAGCTAAAACTAGTCTATATAGTTGCAGCCATAGGTTCATCATGGAAGTGTCACCAAATTGGGTCTCTACATAGATGATGTTGATGTGGTGCTAGGTGACACGAAATACTTGGACTAGGTCATTACCTTCGTGCACCAAGTAACATATTAAGCTCAAAAGTGCCCGGTACAAGACAACAATTTGAAAACCCATCGAAACATTTTTCCTCAATATTCTGGCCTCTATGGAATGGAGCCACTGGTGCGTACAAGACTACGCAGCTTCGTTGTTATCAAGGTTGACTGTGTTTAGGTAATCCGTGGACGCTGACTATGATGTTTTGTCATGCTTATCGAAGGAAGATGATTTATGCCACGTTAGACTTCTTGCCCAAGACCCATGTGAAGTCACGTGGTGCCACTTAATATACGTAGATCCTAGGGTGAGCAAGCGTCTTGTTCCTCCCGCGCTGCTCGCCCTCCCCTGCAACACTTCTCCTTGCCAAATAAAGAAACCGAAAGACGCGGACAACGCAACTCACGACCAAAAAACTAGGAAATTGACTTATAGAAGAATCGATGAGACTGTTTTCCCATCTTCATGGGCTTGCCATTCTCAGGTCATAGGCAAGCCGACTCCTTTGGAAACTATTTTGAATTCCAAACCAAATATGGTCGAACAATTATTCACCTGCTTCGACGTGCGGATTTCGAAAAAGCCAAGCGAACCAAACTTTCTTCTGAACAAGAACAACTAGCAAACAGCGGAGCATATTCATAGTATTCCTTTTGCATTTTAATTCATATTTATTCGATTGATTCTTTTATAATTACTAGTTTAGACTCACAAACCCTAAAAAGAGGCACCTGTAAAATCGTTGTAATTATTCAATTTTCACAATACAGAAAGAAAGTTCTTCATCCAATCTTAGTCTCTTTTCCTCTGTTTCCTCGGTTGACTTTGTTTTTCTCTCTGTTCATTTTGTGTCTCAGACTGAGTTTTGATTTCTGAGCATGATGACCTTCTTACCTCCCTGATTTGAGCGAGCTGTTTGGAAATGGTTTGGATTCCGGGATATAAGACGGAACCAACTCCGTGCTTCTATATGTGCCTGAATTTTCTTTTCCCGTGGGTATAAGATTCTAGGCGTCCAATCACAACATATCTTAAGGCAACATATGGAATGTCGAAGTACCGGTGGACGTTGGTCCGGAAATAACTAACTTTCGAACTAGTTTCTATTTTAAGCTCCAAGACTCCGCAACGTGCATTTCTTTGTATAAGAACAAAAACCCGAAAGGCCCGCGAAAGCTTTCTCACCCACGAAGCGATACACAGCACCGTAATCCATGGAGTTTAGGGATAGGGTTCTCTCCTCTTTATCTCTGCCCTCCTGATAATGGTTACTGTGCTGTTGAAAGGAAAATAAAGAAATAGAACTCCTATATACAGAGTTATCATATTGCTCTCCAAAAACCCCAGACATCCAAGCATTGTGGGTGTCATATAGGCTGCAGATTCATGGTGATGGAGTGGGAGAGAGAAGATGGAGGAGGAGAGGAAGTTCTGGAGGAAAGTTACGTTTTGGACGGGACAAACAGTCCGGAGAAATCTGATGTGGTTCAAGAGGTAGTGGGTGTGATTGAATCTGTGGCTCGGTTTGGAGATTACAGAAGAACACAGAGGAGAGAATGCTACAACATTGTTAGGCGTATGAAGCTCTTGTTGCCACTTTTTGAAGAGATCAGGCATCTGGAAAGTCCGATTTCTGAGACGGGTATTGCCTGGTTAAGTGATTTGAAGAGGGCGCTTCTAATGGCGAAGAAGTTATTGAAAACTTGTAACGAAGGCAGCAAAATTTATCTGGTTAGGATTTTGAATCTATTTGAGGGCCTTTCTTTGATGAAGGATAGTAGATACTTAGGATCGATCTTTTCCTTCGCTCTTCTTTACTTCTGTTCTTACATATCCTAATTTGCTCAAAATTCAGGCATTGGAAAGCGAGACGTTCAAGGCTAAATTTCATGCCGTTAATGAAAGGTTAGCTCAGGAGTTGGATGGTTTGCCTAGCGATGAACTTGGGATCTCCGATGAAGTGAAAGAACAGGTGCCTTTCTTTTCGTTTTTGATCTTTGAAGGGTTGCGTTTCTCTGTGAAATATCGTCTCTGGCATAAAGTATGACTAGCATCTTCTATATATGTTCGTGCTTATGATTATAAGAGCAGCTTATTATGGTGATCTCATCTGTTTTGAATCCTACACAACCCGCGAAGAATTTCAGATTGAGTAAATAATCAACCATATTCTTAATTTAGATCTATCATCTTGAAAATTATACTCAGCTTCATACCTAAGAATGTTAGCATTACTAGCCTTTTTTCTTCTATTCCCTCCCCTGTTTTTGTTCCATAGCTAATGGAGGTTTTCTGATGTTTTGAGCAACGAAAGATATTGAGAAAGACAGAGAGAAAGGGTTTGAAGGGGTTTAAGTCACTAGTTGCTGCAGTCAAGTTTACCAGATTATGAACTTCCTGTCCAAGACTGTGATGTTTCTCTGTTAATTTATCTGACTTATGGTGGTACTTTGTTCAGCTTGAGCTCATGTGCTTACAACTAAGAAGAGCAAGGAGGCGAACAGAAACACTAGACATAGAACTGGCAATGGATATGATGGTAGTGTTTTCTAAAGACGATGACCGTAATGCTGACAGTGCCATAACAGAACGATTAGCCAAAAAGCTGGGGCTACATACGCATGAGGACCTTAGAGTAGAGACATTAGCTGTATTCAACCTTACAAGAGAAAGAGGGAGGCCAAATGCAGAGACTACCGAGCAGATCATTGACATTCTGAACAAATTCAGACAAATTGCAGGCATGGAACCAACTAATGTCCATGACGATCCTGTTATGCCTAAAATGCTTGCCAAGTGCCCTTCTTTAATGATCCCTCATGAATTACTCTGTCCAATAACACTCGAGATAATGTCAGATCCTGTTATTGTTGCAAGTGGACAGGTAATATCTTTGTTCCTAATGGAAGCCTCGAGCTTCTTCTTCTTCTTCTTCTTCTTCTTCTTCTTCATAATGTTATATCCACTTTATTAAGTATTCAACATGATTCGTGTAAGTAGATTATTGTAATATTTTCTTTTTAACATACACCGATTTATGCACCCTCAAGTGTCAAACCTGAGATTAAAAGATTCATATATCACTTACTCACCATTAAACTAAACGCTTACTAAGCTAATAGATTATTATAGCATAAAGAAACTAATTTTTTTTTTGGTTCCATTTTCCTTTCATGATTTATCAAAGACTTACGAGAGAGAAAGCATACAAAAGTGGTTTGACTCCGACCATCGGACCTGTCCAAAGAGCAGGCAAACTCTGGCTCACTTATCATTAGCACCAAATTATGCTCTCAAAAACATAATTCTGCAGTGGTGTGAGGAGAACAATTTTCGGCTTCCTGGGAAAGACAGGGATGGAGGCCACGAGACCTCCTCAGACGAACACAAAGAGGAAATCTTATCGTTGGTTCAAGGCCTATCTTCTTGTCTACTAGAAGTGCAGAGAAAGTCTGTAATGGAGATCCGAATGCTCTCGAAGGAGAATCCTGAGAACAGAGTCGTCATTGCCGAGAGTGGAGGAATCCCTCTGTTAGTGCAGCTTCTGTCATATCCGGATTCTAAAATTCAAGAGCACGCCGTGACAGCTCTGTTGAATTTATCCATCAATGACGCTAATAAGAAACTAATATGTAGAAAAGGTGCAATTCAGGCTATAATTGAAGTCTTGGAGAGTGGAAGTATCGAAGCTAGAGAGAATTCTGCAGCAGCTTTATTTAGCTTATCAATGCTGGATGAGAATAAAGAAACGGTGGGGTTGTTAAATGGCATTCCACCATTGGTAGAGCTACTGCAGAACGGGACGATCAGAGGTAAAAAGGATGCTGCAACTGCACTCTTTAACTTATCCCTCAACCATGCAAATAAGGCCAGGGCCATCGCTGCCGGCATTGTCCCCGCCTTACTTCAGCTGGTCAAGAACAGAAATTTAGGCATGGTTGATGAGGCACTTTCCATCTTCTCACTCCTTGCAACACATCCAGATGGACGGCACGAAATTGGGCAGCTATCGTTCATTGAAACTCTTGTTGAAATCATCCGTGAAGGCGGCCCTAAGAACAAGGAGTGCTCAACGGCGGTTCTTCTTGAGTTGGGATCAAACAATTCATCCTTCATCCTTGCAGCGCTTCAGTTCGGAGTGTATGAACACCTGGTTGACATTACAAAGAATGGTACCAATAGAGCACAAAGGAAAGCAACTGCACTATTGCACCTCATTAGCGACAGCGAACAGATTCCCTGAAGTCATAGAAGTAGAATTTGAATCTAGTGGTTATGCTTTTCTTTGACTGAAGCGTTCGTGTTGATATTAAACGAAACCTTACAGTCGCCTGTAATCTAGTTATTAAACGTACATAAAAGTGTGTTCGTGTGGATTGCTAACCCTACTCCTAGAAAGTAATTATGTTTATATACTCAAAGACCCCGTGTAACAGCTGATAGATCTAGCTACTGTATGTAAGCCACGGTTTGCTCTCTTGTTTCACTTTCATCTGTGAATGTTTTCTTTCAATCTTTCGGTGTTTGGTTCGGAGTTTAGATTGACCTTTATATCTCGCAACGACCATCTAAGCCTCTGGGGAGGTATGAACCACCACCTAAATCCATGAATAAGGCGCCCTCCAAGGGAGAGCAGATACCAGAAGTCCAATTCACTGGAGTAGGGACGAACTGGAACTGCCAAGAACGAGACTACCGAAAGCAATATTAGCCAGATTGATTCAAGGATACAAAAGTTACCCTTTAATTTGACAGAAAAAAAGAGGAGGATTCTGCAGAGGAACCAATGAGCTGCTTCAAGCACAGCAGGTCTGCCACAACGCTGATCAGTTTTCCAAAACCATGTCGTACCACGAAGAAAAGAAACTTTGATGAAAGCTCACCACTAATTTCTTTCTTTCTTTCTTTATTTCTTTCCTTTTTTATCTTGCAGTAAAGGTATATATATTTTCCATTTTTGGGTATATATATTCGTGTTCGGAGTGTGGATTCCTAGTCATGATGCCACCGAATACACTGTAAACTGCAAGTTAATCTGAAAGGCGCTGTTGACTTAAAATCCGAGACAGCATCATGGCGGCCCAATGACGTGTGTTGCTATGACTTTAACCTAACTTTTCATGTAGTTGGTCAAATCATGACATTATAAAGATGAAAGAGTTGATGGAACTATTAGGTTAGGTGACAAAGTTATAGTATCTTAATTAATTAGTAGGGACATTTATATTATTATAACAGTTAATTTTTTTAATAAATAAATAAAATATAAAAGAACCTATTAAATGAGTCATTTTAGCGAGAGGGTTCTCGTAGAAGCTAATTAGTTGTTTGAAAAGAGCTCTTTTGGAGTTTTAGTTCAAAGTCCCTACAGGCTCGTGGTAAGTGTTTTATAAATTTTAAGTGATTAGAAAATTTAATGAAATATAAAATGTTACCCAAAAGGAGACTACGAAAGATAAAAGACATAAAACGTTATATTAATTTAAACGTTCTTAAATTTATTATATTTACGTGCATTCACGTTGTTGTCAGGTGTTTGATCCACACGTGAACGATGATGTAATACGATGAATTGCCCAAATAAAAGATTCTACCTAAGACGCTTTTGTCAAGATAATCAGCGCCGTAAGTCTGCGAGATATATTTTTTATGCTCAACTTGAAGTTAGAAAACAAGCTAGCTTCAGTGAACAAACGGTGAAAGGGAAACTGGACCCCACGGCTATAAACTTACAGTGATTCCTTACAATTCCCAACCAACGGCTCAGAGCAAATCCTTCATATGGACAAGGAAGAAAAACAAAACTTTATTGCCGCCGTCGAAGTAGAGCACAATTGCCAATGTCACTGCCCTACACCATATAAAGAAATGAATTACGGCCTTAATTGATGTGCCGTTTGGACTCTACAGAAAAATTCGAAACTGCAAGCACTAGATGCCAGCTATTCTTCCACTAGAAGGGAACGGTGTAGGGGGGCCTAAAAGCATCATAAGATCGCATAAAGTCGAGTAAGGTACAGACGTTTTATATGCTATTGCAGAACCATTTTGTCCCCAGTTAAACAAGTGATAAACGAAAGGTCTCGTGAGCTGCAAAGGTACGATTGATAGAGAAATTGTTTATTAATTATTTCTATTCAATCGTTTGGTGAAGTTTATCTCTCCAAGCAATTCGTCTGATTGAGAATCATTGCATTATCTGACCAGAATATGCCATGCTTTATGCCACCTCCAATCAACCTAACTACTCATGTTAACCAACACATATTTTACCTGGGTATACAGGACACGAAAGTTTTAACTTTTGAATTAACTCTCGAATTAGATTTTTAAAGTTTTTAACAAAACATAACATCTTTTGAATTTACACGTTATAATAAATATCTTAAGAAATTTATTCTTACTCAAAAATATTTTTTCTTATAAAAAATAAATTATTAAGATTTAAATAATATTTTTAAGAGTCTGACCAAGTCTGGATTGCATCGCCATCCCCCAAGCCCATCCCCGCCTTGGATCATAAGGAAAGGCAGCCGAGGGGGAGCTGTCAAGGCAGCGGAGCGGTCGAAGATCGTACAATCGGTCCCGGAGCTGTTTGGACCAATTCAACCCCCAGTAAAGGATGAAACACATCGGTCCCAGAAGTCAGTGTTACGGCAACTTGTCAACGGACCATCTGACCGGCTTTCCGTAGTGGGCGCTGATATTATCGCAAAACACCAAAAGATATGATAAGGATCGTGGAATCGCTTCCACCGGTTCTCAATTATTTCTCCTCTGGTTGCCCCTATCAATCGGACATACGGGTCTTAATATAATGCTAGAAACAGCACGTTTCAACTAGTGGGCCCGCTGAATTATTTAGAGGCCCAGGGATCAGGATAACGCGACGCGATTTTCTAACCCAATCACACACGCGATTGTATTTATCGTTCCATGGGCCCCACCCTTGGTCGTTGGAATTACACGTATCACCAACGTTTGCGGAAGGATAACTCTTCGTTATCGGGATACACCGCCGTTCGTCAAAATTCTGCTGTCTTATTCATTCTTTTGACTCTGTCAAAAGAAATCTACCCTCGGTAATTTCAGTTTATAATTTTAATTTATATACGAGAATTATATGTCGTGTGCTTGACATATACTCAGTTCAGTTGAAAATAAATTTTATTTGAAATTTACTATTTCAGATTGACATTTAAATATATGAATTTAAGTGTATATTTAAAAAAAATATAAAAAATAAAATATGTCATGTGCCAGAATGAATGCTAAACAATAATTGAAGAATATAAAACGGTATTGTTTCTTTTCTTTTTTTTTCTCCCTTTTTATTAATAATAAGATACGGAAAATACAAAATCCTTTGGTAGCCCAAAAAGAGAAAAAGAAAGGGAAAAAAGAAAAATTTCACTTGGGATTTGTCTCGTCCGGCCGTCACTAGTTGCAGTCTCTTCACTGTCAATACTGGATAAGATTAGGGGGACAATCAAAATTACCGAATTAGAGTCCTGGTTTTGTTATAAATCTTCCCGAATCAAAGCCGGCAGTGCCACACTCACTTTCTTTCTCTTGTTCTCTGTCTCTCTCACTCTCTCTCTCACTTTCAGCTTGCGCCATGGATCCTTACAAGGTACTTCATCTCCGTTTTGGTTTCTCTTATTTCTGAGAAGATCAGTAAAACAATGATCTTGAGATATTGTCCAGATCGGACGTTGTCTACCACAACGTTTGGCACTTGTTAGATCGCTTTGATATGGGAGAGAAAGCTCTAAAATTTAATCCATGGCTGAAAAATGTTCAAAAGTTTCGCGAGAGCCTGTGTTGTACACATTGCTCGTCGGATCGTTCTTCGACTTTAACTACCATATTTGAGATCACTAATGAAGTTGGACTAATTTCATTTTTCACTTATCTCGTGTATTATCATTTTGTAAGCTTGTTGAATATGTCTTTTTTTGTTATGCGATCGCAGTTTCGTCCTTCAAGTGCTTACAACTCACCCTTCTGGACGACGAACGGCGGTGCTCCGGTCTATAACAATGACTCTGCCCTGACTGCTGGACCCAGAGGTTTGTTTTTAGCCTTTTTAACAGTGAACCTGTTTCTCAGCTTAATAGTCATGGAAATTTGTTCGAGTCTTCTGGGTACAAGGATCTGAACTCTTGTCTCCATTTCCAGGTCCGATTCTTCTTGAGGACTATCATCTGATAGAGAAACTTGCCAACTTTGAAAGGGAAAGGATCCCTGAACGTGTTGTCCATGCAAGGGGAGCCAGTGCCAAGGGTTTCTTCGAAGTGACCCATGATGTAACTCACCTTTCGTGCGCCGATTTCCTGCGTGCCCCCGGAGTTCAGACACCTGTGATCGTCCGTTTCTCCACTGTTATCCACGAGCGCGGAAGCCCTGAAACCATTAGGGACCCCCGAGGTTTTGCTGTGAAGTTTTACACAAGAGAGGTGAGGCTTCATCTATTATCTGGGAACATGATTATCCGTTGTAAACTTCTTTTGGATCTACACCTTTTAGATTTTTTAAGATATTTACTTCTATTTAAGTTTTATTTTTAAAGGGAAATGGTTGGATCTGTCACATCACCACTCATTACCCTTATAATACAACAAAATAAAATATGTATTGAGTATAACTTTATGCGTTGATTAAGATCTAAAGAAATCTGCGTGATAAAGTTACATAGAAATTGTCGAAAAGCTGTCGGTAGCAGCAGCACTACCGTCTTTAACACATTATATTTATTTATTATTGAAAGAAAAAGTTTACATTGATAAAAATTAATCTACAAAATAATATAAACATATCTTAGTATTAAAAAATTTATAAAAATTACAGAAAGATGAAGGTTGAAAGTTTTAAATTTCAATCAAAATAATTTTTTTAAAAAAAATTGTATATTTCCAAACATAAAAGTTATCTCACAAATAATTTTTTTGTTTTTATTAACAAAATTAATATATTAATTATATTATTGTAAAATCTTCTTCTATTACGTTTATCATATATAATAAATGTAAATTAAAAAAAGATATTTTAAATTTTTTTGCAACTAATAAGTGTCAAATGTCAATTATTTTTTTTTTAAAAATCGTATTTCATTTTTTTTTCTTAATCAAGTGTTTGAAGTTACATGGATTTCACTTTAAGAAGGTTAATGGGCGGGCTGTAAGCCTTTTCACGTTACCCTTTTTTGTTAATATCTCAGGGTAACTGGGATCTTGTGGGAAACAACTTCCCCATCTTCTTCATCCGCGATGCCATGAAATTTCCAGATGTGATCCATGCTTTCAAACCCAACCCCAAGACGAACATCCAGGAGTATTGGAGGGTTCTTGACTTCCTTTCCTACCATCCTGAAAGTCTGAACACTTTCATGCTCCTGTTTGATGATATAGGTGTTCCCCAAGATTACAGGCACATGGAAGGCGCAGGAGTTCACGCCTACACCCTGATCAACAAGGCCGGAAAAGTGAATTACGTGAAATTCCACTGGAAACCCACTCTCGGAGTGAAGTGTTTGTTGGAGGAAGAGGCTATCAAGGTTGGAGGAACCAATCACAGCCATGCCACTAAGGATCTCTACGACTCCATCGCAGCTGGTAACTTTCCTGAATGGAAGCTTTACTTCCAGATCATGGATCCTGAAGATGAGGACAAATTTGACTTTGACCCCCTTGACACAACCAAAATCTGGCCTGAGGACATTCTGCCCCTGCAGCCGGTTGGTCGCTTGGTCTTGAACAGGAACATCGACAACTTCTTCGCAGAGAATGAGCAACTTGCGTTCAACCCTGCGCTTGTGGTTCCTGGTATCTACTACTCGGACGACAAGATGCTTCAGGGTCGGGTCTTTGCCTACTCCGATACCCAGAGGCATCGTCTGGGACCAAACTATCTGCAGCTCCCAGTTAATGCTCCCAAGTGTGCTCATCACAACAATCACCATGAGGGTTTCATGAATTTCATGCACAGGGACGAGGAGGTACTGAAGCTTGTTCCTCCATCTTTTAGTCGTAAAATCAGACTTATAAGCAACATTAGTTGTCTTTAATTTGTGTAGACTGATTCTGATCGGATGCTATAATGCTAATTTTTCAGGTCAACTACTTCCCCTCGAGGTTTGATCCTGTTCGTCACGCCGAGAGATACCCTATCCCTCGTGCTATCATCAATGGAAGACGTGAGAGGGTCAGTTTTCACCAGCCGCATCTCTGTCAAATGATAAAATTTTCTGAAATTTTTAATCTCATAAAGAACAAAACATAACAATATTTTATTATATTTTATACTAATCATTCCATGTGAATTCAAATTAGTATAGAATTTCAATTTGGGTAGCTGATGAATTCCAGAATCCTAGTTTGAGGCCGGGATCTTTGTTAAAAAAATTTGATCATCGCAGGTGGTCCTTGAGAAGGAGAACAACTTCAAACAACCAGGAGAAAGATATAGATCCTGGGCACCGGACAGGTCCTTGTCGTCCCCCATTTTTTTATTGAAGCGAAACCGCTTGGATGCCATATATGTCTGTGAATTGAACGTTGTTTCTTACCCGTCTCTCTCTTGATCTTCCAGGCAAGACCGATGTATCCGCCGATGGGTCGAGGTTTTATCTGACTCGCGTGTCACCCACGAGATCCGGGGCATCTGGATCTCCTACCTCTCTCAGGTAAGCATCTCTTTATTGCTTCTAAAACTGTAGCTCTATTGAATGACATAATTTTTGCTGATGTGGCGTTGGCTACAGGCTGACAGGTCTCTGGGTCAGAAGGTTGCATCTCGTCTTAATGTGAGGCCAACCATGTAAATGATGACACAAGCTGAAGATATTTTCAGCTCAATATTGGAGAAAGAAAGACCCAAGTATGGAGGATATTGGAGGGATAAATGAGTGTGAATCCTTTTAATTCCCGTGTGATGTCGTATGTGCTCTTGTAACTTAAATGTATGACTCTCAACCTGATGTATAAATCCAATAAATGCCGTTTGCATGTGCAAGTTCTGTTTATTCTTTGTGGAGTTAGTTTGATGTTGAAAAAGAATATCATAAGTAAAATGTTTATTCAATCACTTATCTAATCATGTAAAAGGCACGCAGAGATTTTTACCCCTTGATACTGTTTTTAATATAACTTATTGAAAAAGAGTCTTAAATTTAAAAAAATATAAATTCTCAAAATAAAAAAAATAGTATAAAGGGAGTAAAAGATGGTATTGTCCAATATATATATAAAAAAAGAGTCATTAATCTTATAAGTAATGTTAATATCTTAAAATTTTAAAACTACAAAACAACTTCCACTTTATAATTCTTTATGTCCTAAAGTTGAACTTCTTTTCAATGTTGATACATAAATATTGTAAGCACATATGAGGTTACTGGGCATACTTCGTTGATATTGGGAACTTGGGAAAGAGAAAATATTGCATCAAACATTTTCTGATTTGCACTAAACAAAAATGTTACGGGCCTACGTTTAGGCCCTAATCCAAGCCCATGGTTTGTTAGGTACGCTCGTCTTTATATTTCCTTATTGTTAGGTATCAGAATGAATTTATAACTTTTTCTTTACGGATTTCCTGTTTCGCTATCTTCCTTCAACGAAGAACCATTGTCCCTCACGGTTCATGGCTTCTAAGAATCCATATCCATCCCGAGTGATTTCTAACCACTCAAAGGCTTCCTTCCATGGCCAAACACCGCCCACCTCACTGTAGGTTACCGTTACGTTCAACCAAGAACGTAACAAAAAATGACCTCCCCGTTTTATCCGTTTTCCGAACCACAAACTTTTCTGTCTGCTGTGATGTTTGTATATTGTCTTTCTTTCTTTCTTGCTTTTTGTTAGTTCTGTTAGATAATTTCAGCTTTTAGCTCTGTTGACCCAGAAACACACAAGTATAAGGACAGAAACAGAACACATTAAACGCCGTATTCATTCACTGGTCACTACAAAACGAAATTAATCCAAGATCCTTTTGTTGCTGCGTCGGTTACACTCTCCCATGGGTCTCAGAACAGCAAAACCTTTAATGGTTGGAGGTCCCAATGGGAGATTTAATTGTGAAGTCGCGTTCTGGCTTTAGAACGGTTCGACTTGGATTAGATTTTCCAATATACTTCAGGGTATTGCTACAGAAATATATATAGAACGGCAAGAATACTTTTTAACGAAAGAAAATACAAAGTAAGTAGAGTTAAGCATGACGGCCACCATGTGTGCCTATGTGTTTCAGTGTGGAGGTGCATGTGTGTCTTTCCCTCAGAGTGTTTTGTTCAGCAAATGGTGATCCACCTTTTAGTCAGGGAATGTAAGGCAGTTCCGTGTGGTGAAGAGTTCGATGCATGAAGCACTGTGATGAACAGGAGAGATTGACAACTGAGCAACAGAGGGATAGCGGTGATTATGGGAAGTCGGAGTTGCAGGTAAGCCACCTTCTGTTGGTATGCAGAAGGAGAGTTGGTTGAACGACACGTTTGGTGCAGGGAGTTAGCTGAATGGCATGTTGGGTGCTAGAGTGTACAAGTGGGTTGACCGTGTTGAACTAGCAGAGGGGATTATGGATTGTGTAATTAATGCCAACCCCACCTTTTTTTTTTTTCAAACCTTCAAAAATGCTATGACAACATGTATAATGAACGAGTACTCTCGGAAACTTGAGAGTAAAAATGATATCCATGAAGTCGTTTATGCACTTGGGTCGGTGTAGCAAAAACTTGGTTTTACTGGTACTTAAATTTGTTTCCTCCCAAAAAAAAGAAAAGAAAAGAAAAAAGCAAAAAATAAAAAAACAGAGAATTCTTGTTTACTCCAATTCATTTTGTTTGATTGCTGTTTGTGAAGTGGTTTTAACGTAGTGTTTACTTGGCCAGCTATTTTTTTAATTGTAAATGCATAAATTAGGAAGGTCTAACTCAATTTGTCTCCGATCATGGGCCTGTAGTTTGGGAAGTTTGCTTCGTAGAGAATTCAAAGAGTTTTGCCCTTGGGACTGAAATATAGTCCTGAATGGATAGGGAAAAAATGAGGCATTAAAGCTTCAGTAGTCTGTGTTTACTAGATGATAACACAAGAAAGCTTCAAGATCCGACTCGAATACTGCTCTTCCAAATGGATTTTCGTTGCAAATCGGGAAGCCTCGAAATACAGGATTAGATTCCCAATGTGGTGGAACAAGTCCTATACCTTCTTTTGGGAGTCATCAGAATTGCATAATTTGCTTTGAATCATCACTGGTTTACGTGGTGCTTTTAGATTTAATTTTTCATTACAAGTCAGCTTGGAAAGACTTGCCACCGTGATTGGTTCTGATGCAGCTCCAATCTCTTTGCAAAATCCAAGTGGTGACACCATCTCCCAAATCTATGGGAACAAATACTGAACCAAATGAAACCAGGTTTGTCGAAAACCATGACAACAAGTCCTGATGATCTGTTGGCCCTGGCTCTGTTCCTGAGTCCCATGGAACATAGGAAAGTGATGCCCGGTCGGAAAAAGCATCTTCACAGTGGTCTGGTGAAGCAGGTTCACTTATTTGTAACATCCAGTTTGAAGTCACTTAGCAGCCCAATTTGGCTTTGCGGCTTTGACGATGAGTTGGTAAAGGAGAGAGGCCCTAGGAACGTATAGAGATAAATTGTAGGGCCATTTCCTGATGAGGGCAGCTCTATTTTTGCTGCCTCAAGGAGGCCTTGAATTTTAAGACGATTAGGTTTTGTATGGATTTGTATGTTCAGTTCTTAGGGGAAGAAGGAACCTTTTTTTGTAAAAAATGTTTCCAATTTTGACATGGTATATTCAATAACGAAATGTTTCCTAATGTTCTTATGGATTTTTTATGAGGAAATGCTTGCAAAGTTTCATATTGTTTTTCTAGTCACCATTTACTTGGAGTAGAAATTCTTGTTTATTTTATGAATGGATTTGCAATATAAAGGGAAGAAATGATGCATGTGTGAGTAGGAATAACAAGGAACATATCCAAAGATAGAAGAATAAACTACAGAGTAAATGATTGCAAATTCTTTCATCTAAATTTGTACCAAGTTTTAGAAGCAACTACTGGACTATTACAAATGGAAATTGGCTAGATTGTCTTAGATGTTGTACCAAAGTACCTTAACTATATTAATTCTTCCATCTTTGTTGGAACATAATATAGATTTAAGTTCCCAAAAGAAATCACCTGAGCAAACTCAAGGTTTTGAAATACCCACGTCTAATGGTTTGGATTGACTCTATAGTTATCTTTGCTAAGAAACAACAAAAAATGTGAGAATATAGGGTGTGAGTGATTTGGAGGAATATATGCATCTACGCCACTTTGTATGGAAAGTATATGGGATGTGCTTGGGTGTAAATAATTATATTTTGTCCTACTGTTGAGAAACTTCCTTTCTGCACTTTTTGATATGTAGAACTCTCGTAAGAGATTATGCATACAATATGTCCTTACTCGTCCATTTATCCTCATTTTAACGACTTGGAGCAAGCTTTGATCAATGAGTTTATTCAAGTAGTCTTAACATAACTTGTAGGTCTCTATATAGGTAGTGCGGTAAACTCACCATTCCAAACACATACAGATTCCTTAGATCTTGCATCTTCCACATCTCTTTTGGCAAAGAACCTAGATTTGGAATATTGCAAATAGAAGTTGAAATATGTTGGATTGCTTTGGATGTTGTAACAAAGTACCTCAAGTATATCAATTTTCTCATCTTTATTGGAATGAAATATAGATCAAAGTTCCTAAAAGAAACCATCTAAGCAAACTTGAGGTTATTAAATACTCATGCCTAGTGGTTTAGATCAACTTCATAGGTATCCTTGCTAAGAAATAGTAAAGAATGTGTGAATATAAGATGTGAGGGATTTAAAGAAATATATGTATCAATGCCACTTTGTATGAAAAGTATATAGGATATGCTTAGGTGTAAATAATTATGCTATGTCCGAATGTCAAGAAACTTCCTTTCCATACTCCTCAATATGTAGAACTCTTGTAAGAGATTTTGCATATAACATGTCCTTACTCCATCTATCCTCATGCTAGTGACTAGGAACAGGCTTTGATCAACAAGCCCATTCAAGTAGTCTCAACACAACTTAGAGGTCTTTGTATAGGTAGTGTGGTAAACTCACCAGCCTAAACGCATACAAATTCCTTAGATCTTGCATTTTTCATATCTCTTTTGGCAAAAAGCCCAAAGAAGTACTTCTCACATCAAATGTTTCTAGATTTGGAATATTACAAATGGAAGTTGAAATATGTTGGATTGCCTTGAATGTTGTACCAAAGTACCCAAGTATATCAATTCTCCCATATTTGCTGGAACAAAATATAGATTCAAGTTCCCAAAAAAAACCACCCGAGCAAAATTGAGGTTCTAAAATACCCATGTTTAGTGGTTTGGATAAACTTCATAGTTATCTTTGCTAAGAAATAACAAAGAATTTATAAATATAGGGTGTGAGGGATTTGGAGGAATATATGCATCCATGCCACTTTGTATGGAAAATATATAGGATGTGCTTGGATGTAAATAATTATGTTTTGTCCAAATGCTGAGAAACTTTCTTTCTGTATTCTCTGATATGTAGAACTCTCGTAGGAGATTATGCATACGACATGTCCTTACTCCTCCATCTATCCTCCTTTTAGCGACTTAGAGTAAGCTTCGATCAATGAGCTTATTTAAGTAGTCTCAATAGAACTTAAAGGTCTTTGTATAGGTAGTGTGGTAAACTCACTAATCCAAACACGTACAAATTCTTTAGATTTAGCATCTTCCATATCTCTTTTGGCAAAAAGCCTAGAGAATTACCTTTCATATCAAATGTTTATAAATCTGGAATATTGCAAATGGGAGTTGGAATATGCTGGACTGCCTTGGATGTTATACCAAAGTACCTTAAGTATATCAATTCTCTCATATTTACTAGAATGAAATACAAATCTAAGTTCCCAAAAGAAATCACCTGAGCAAACTTGAGGTTTTGAAATACCCATATCTAGTGGTTTAGATAAACTTCATAGATATCCTTGCTAAGAAACAATAAAGAATGTGTGAATATAGAGTATGAGTGATTTGGAGGAATATATGTAGTGATGCCACTTTGTATGGAAAGTATATGGGATGTGCTTGGGTGTAAATAATTATGTTATGTCTAAACGTCGAGAAAATTCCTTTTCACACTCTTTAATATGTAGATTCTTGTAGGAGATTATGCATACAACATGTCCTTACTCCTCCATCTATCCTCATGCTAGCGACTTGGAGTATGCTTTGATCAATGAACTCATTCAAGTAGTCTTGGCAGAACTTGGAGGTTTCCATATAGGTAGTGTGGTAAACTCACTAGCCTAGATGCGTACAAATTCCTTAAATCATGCATCTTCCATATCTCTTTTGGAAAAGAGCCTAAAGAAGTACTTTTCACATAAAATGTTTCTAGATTTGAAATATTGTAAATGGAAACTAGAATATGCTGGATTGCCTTGAATGTTGTACCAAGATATCTCAAGTATATCAATTCTCCAATCTTTGTTGGAACATAATATAGATTTAAGTTCTCAAAAGAAACCACCTAAGCAAACTTAAGGTTCTAAAATACCTACGCCTAGTGGTTTGTATCAACTTCATAGTTATCTTTGCTAAGAAACAACAAAAAATGTGTGAATATAAGGTGTGAGGGATTTGGAGGAATATATGCATCCATGCCACTTTGTATGGAAAGTATACATGATAAGCTTAAGTACAAATAATTATGTTTTATCCAAATGCTGAGAAACTATTTTTCTACACTCTTTGATATGTAAAACTTTCATAGGAGATTATGCATACGACATGTCTTTACTCCTCCATCTATCATCCTTATAATGACTTGAAGCAAGCTTCGATCAATGAGCTTATTTAAATAGTTTCGACAAAACTTGGAGGTCTCTGTAAAGGTAGTACAATAAACTCACTAGTCTAAATACATATTGATTTTTTAAATTTTACATCTTTCACATCTTTTTTGACAAAGAGCCTAGAGAAGTACCTTTCACATCAAATGTTTTTAGATTTGGAATATTACAAATGGAAGCTGGAATATGTTGGATTCCCTTGAATGTTGTATCAAAGTACATCAAGTATATCAATTTTCCAATCTTTGTTGGAACAAAATATAAATTTAAGTTCCCAAAAGAAACCACCCAAGCAAACTTGAGGTTCTGAAATACCCACATCTAGTGGTTTGTATCAACTTCATGATTATCTTTGCTAAGAAACAACAAAGAATGTGTGAATATAAGGTGTGAGGGATTTGGAGGAATATAGGTATCCATATTTCTTTGTATGGAAAGTATACAAGATGTGCTTAGATGTAAATAATTATGTTCTATCCAAATGCTGAGAAATTTATTTTTCTCACTTTTTGATATGTAGAACTCTCGTAGGAGATTATGCATACGACTTGTTCTTACTTTTCCATCTATCATCATTATAACAACTTGGAGCAAGCTTCAAGCAATGAGCTTATTTAAGTAGTCTCGACAAAACTTGGAGGTTTCCGTATGAGTAGTACAATAAACTCACTAGTCTAAATATATATTGATTTTTTAGATTTTGCATCTTCTACATCTCTTTTGGCAAAGAGCCTAAAGAAGTACTTCTCACATTAAATGTTTCTAGATTTGGAATATTGCAAATGGAAGTTGGAATAGGCTGGATTGCTTTAAATGTTGTACCAAAGTACCTTAAGTATATTAATTTTCCAATCTTTGTTGGAACATAATATAGATTTAAGTTCCCAAAAGAAACCACCCAAACAAACTTGAGGTTTTGAAATACCCACGTCTAGTGGTTTGTATCAACTTTATGGTTATCTTTGCTAAGAAACAACAAAGAATGTGTGAATATAAGGTGTGAGGGATCTGGAGGAATATATGTATCCATACCGCTTTGTATGGAAAGTATACAAGATGTGCTTAGATATAAATAATTATGTTCTATCCAAATGCTGAAAAATTTATTTTCTCCACTTTTTGATACGTAGAACTCTCATAGGAGATTATGCATATGACTTGTCCTTACTTCTCCATCTATCATCCTTATAACGACTTGGGGCAAGCTTCAAGCAATGAGCTTATTCAAGTAGTTTTGACAAAACTTGGAAGTCTCCGTATGGGTAGCACAATAAACTCACTGGTTTAAATACATATTGATTTTTTAGATCTTGTATCTTCCACATCTCTTTTGGCAAACAACCCAAAGAAGTACTTCTCACATTAAATGTTTCTAGATTTAAAATATTACAAATGGAAACTAGAATATACTAGATTGCCTTGAATGTTGTACCAAAATACCTCAAGTATATCAATTCTCTAATCTTTGTTGGAACATAATATAGATTTAAGTTTTCAAAAAAAACCACCTAAGCAAACTTGAGATTCTGAAGTACCCACGCCTAGTGGTTTGTATTAACATCATGGTTATCTTTGCTAAGAAACAACAAAGAATGTGTGAATATAAGGTGTGAGGGATTTGGAGGAATATATGTATCTATATCCCATTGTATGGAAAGTATATGAGATATGCTTAGATGTAAATAATTATGTTTTATGGAGACGACTTGTCCTTACTTCTCCATCTATCATCCTTATAACGTCTTGAAGCAAGCTTCGAGCAATCAGCTTATTCAAGTAGTCTTGACAAAACTTAGAGGTCTCCGTATGGGTAGCACAATAAACTCACCAATCTAAATACATATTGATTTTTTAGATCTTGCATTTTCCATATCTTTTTTGACAAATAGTCCAAAGAAGTACTTTTCACATTAAATGTTTCTAGATTTAAAATACTGCAAATGGAAACTAGAATATATTGGATTGCCTTGAATGTTATCTCAAAATACCTCAAGTATATCAATTCTTTAATCCTTGCTAGAACATAATATAGATTTAAGTTCCAAAAAAAAACCACCTAACCAAACTTGAGGTTCTAAAATACCCACGCCTAGTGGTTTGTATCAACTTCATGGTTATCTTTGCTAAGAAACAACAAAGAATGTGTGAATATAAGGTGTGTGGGATTTGGAGGAATATATGCATCCATATCACTTTATATGGAAAGTATACGGGAAGTGCTTAGGTGTAAATAATTATGTTTTATCCAAACGTTGAGAAATTTCTTTTATGCACTCTTTGATATGTAAAACTCTCTTAGAAGATTATGTACACGACATGTTCTTACTCCTCTATCTATCATCCTTATAACAACTTGGAGCAAGCTTCGATCAATGAGCTTACTCAAGTAGTCTTGATAAAACTTTGAGGTCTCTATATAGGTAATATAGTAAACTCATTGATCTAAATACATATCGATTTTTTAGATCTTGCATCTTCCACATTTCTTTTGGTAAAAAGCTTAGAGAAGTACCTTTCACATCAAATATTTCTAGATTTGGAATATTGCAAATGGAAGCTAGAATATGCTAATTTCCTTGGATATTGTACTAAAGTACCTTAAGTATATCAATTCTCCCATCTTTGTTAGAACAAAATATAAATTTAAGTTGCCAAAAGAAACCACCCAAGCAAACTTTAGGTTCTAAAATACCTATGTCTAGTAGTTTGTATTAATTTCATAGTTATCTTTGCTAAGAAACAACAAAGAATGTGTGAATATAAGGTGTGAGGGATTTGGAGGAATATATGCATTCATGCCACTTTGTATGGAAAGTAAATGAGTTGTGCTTAGGTGTAAATAATTATGTTTTATCTAAATGCTGAGAAATTTTTTTTTCGCACTCTTTGATATGTAGAGCTATTGTAGGAGATTATGTATACTACGTGTCCTTACTCCTCCATTTATCATCCTTATTCAAGTAGTCTCGACAAAACTTAGAGGTTTCCATATAGGTAGTACAGTAAACTCACCGGTCTAAAATCATATCAATTTTTTAGATCTTGCATATTTTATATCTCTTTTGGCAAAGAGCCTAGAGAAGTACCTTTCACATAAAATGTTTATAGATTTGAAATATTGCAAATGAAAGCTTGAATATGCTGGATTTCCTTGGATGTTGTACTAAAGTACTTCGAGTATATCAATTCTTCTATCTTTACTCGAATGAAATATAAATAAAAGTTTCCAAAAGAAACCATTTAAGCAAACTTAAGATTCTAAAATATCTATGTTTAATGGTTTAGATTAACTTCATAGGTATCTTTATTAAGAAATAGTAAAGCATGTATGAATGTAGGATGTGAGGGAGTTAGAGGAATATATGAATCGATGACACCTTGAATGAAAAGTGTATGGGATGTGCTTGAATGAAATTAATTATCTTACGTCTTAACATCAAGAAACTTCATTTCCACACTTTTTGATATATAAAACTTTTTAGGAAATTATGATTACAACATGTCCTTACTCCATTTATTCTCCTCCTAGTGATTTGGAGTAAGCTTTGATCAATGAGCTTATTCAAGTAGTTTTCACATAACTTAGAGATCTTTGTATGGGTAATGCGGTAAACTTCCAATCCAAATGCATACAAATTCCTTAAATCTTTCATCTTTTATATCTTTTTAGTCTAAGAGCCAAGAGAAGTAACTCTCACATCAAATGTTTCTAAAATATTGCAAATTGAAGTTAAAATATGCTAGATTGCCTTATTGTTGTACCAAAATACCTTAAATATATCAATTCTCCCATCTTTACTGAAACGAAATACAAATCTAAGTTTCCAAAAGAAACCACCTGAGTTAAATTAAAGTTTTAAAATACCCATGCCTAGTGGTTTGGATCAACTTCATAGGTATCCTTACTAAGAAATAGTAAAGAATGTATGAATATAAAGTGTGAGGGATTTGGAGAAATATATGCATTAATGCACTTTGTATGGAAAGTCTACAAATGTGCTTAAGTGTAAATAATTATGTTTTGTTTAAATGTTGAGAAACTTCCATTCCTTACTCTTTAATATGTAAAACTCTTGTAGGAGATTACATATAACATGTCTTTACTTTTCCATTTATCCTCCTCCTAGTGACTTAGAGCAAGCTTCTATCAATAAGCTTATTCAAGTAATCTCAACAAAACTTTGAAGTTTGCGTATGGGTAGTGCGGTAAACTCACTAGTCGAGACATTTACAAATTCTTTAAATCTTACATTTTTCACATCTCTTTTGGCAAATAGCTAAGAAAAGTACCTCTCATATCAAATGTTTTTAGATTTAAAATATTGTAAATGGAAGCTGAAATATGTTGAATTACCTTGGATGTTGTACCAAAGTATCTTAAATATATCAATTCTTTCATTTTTACTAGAACGAAATACAAATTTAAGTTTTCAAAAAAAAACCATTTGAGCAAACTTTAGGTTTTGAAATACTCATGTCTAGTAGTTTGGATCAACTTCATAGGTATCTTTGCTAAGAAACAATATAGAATGTTTGAATATATGGTGTGAGGGACTTGGAGGAATATATACATCAATGCCACTTTGTATAGAAAGTATACGAATGTGTCTGGGTGTAAATAATTATGTTCTATCAAAACGCTGAGAAACTTCAGTATGACTTCTCCTTGGTTGTTAAGATGATCCCTAATACCACGATTGAAAGTGGTAAGCCACAATAGCCTTCTGCCAATTATCTCCCAAGACATTCTAATTTATGAGGACATTTTTCTCCTTGCAACACCATTTTGCCAAAAAGTTTCTAACTTTGGTCTTTGTTGAGAAATGAGAGAGCATAGGGATTAAAAGGATGGCATGCATATGAAGCCAATTTTCTTATGTGAGTGGTGATCAAGATTTTGTTTCCATTTGAGTTATTAAGGAATGCTGATCTTACCTTATCCCAAACTTTAGTTTTCTCGATGTTGTCCAAGACTATAAGATACCTCTTCCCTTTGAAGTCTTTAGACAACTTTTGTCTCAATTTAGACTTGTTCAAGTCTTCAAGTTTCCTTCTCAACTTGGTATTGACATGGTCCTTAAAATCTTAAGCAACAATTTTCTAGTTTCAACACATTAAGATACATCCACCCATATGTAGTATCCTTTAAAGTGATTCTAAATAGAAGTATTGTTGTAGATTTTTCTTGGCAAGAATTGTTTTCCCCGACCCACACATGCCAAGGAGTGAAACAACATCAAGTTGCAATGGGGAATTTTTTATGAGTTACTTCACCAACATAATTGAGTCTTTATCAAAGCCTACCACATTGTCTTCCTTGACTTTTCTTTTTAGTCGATTTAGTGTCTTTTCCCCAACGTTTACACCAGTTTCAGTGGGGTATTTTTTTATTCTATCCTTAATTTTAATTGGTTTTCTTTTTATAGTCTCTATCGTTGTTACAATCTTTTGGGTCATGCTTTTGTATTTGAAAACCCAGCAAAGCCTTCAGCACAAGATCTTTGATTTGAGCTTTTTAAGCAAAAGGCTGACTTCGTCGATATCATCCTTAGTTTCATGAGTAAGGACTGTGATTTGGCTGAAACAACATCAAGTTGCCATGGGGCATTTTTTATGAGTTACTTCACCAACATAGTTGAGTCTTTATCAAAGCCTACCACATCGTCTTCCTTGACTTTTCTTCTTAGTCTATTCAGTGCCTTTTCCCCGGTGTTTACACCAGTTTTAGTGGGGCATTTTTTTATTCTATCCTCAATTTTACTTGATTTTCTTTTTATGGCCTTTATCGTCATTACAATCTTTTGGGTCATGCTTTTGTATTTGAAAACCAACAAAGCCTTTAGCACAAGATCTTTGATTTGAACTTTCTGAGCAAAAGTCTGACTTCGTTGATATCATCCTCAGTCTCATGAGCAAGGACTGTGATTTGGTTAACTACTTCCTTTGCCATGTCATCTTCATTTTATCTCCCTTTAAAGTTTAAGAGGAAGATATTTGTCAGCTAGTGATGCCTACAAAGTGAGCTAACTTTTCCCTCCAATTCATAGAGTAAATTTTCATCTAGTGTGACTATCTTGAACAAATGTTTTAACTCTACAACTAACTGTTTGATCAGTTTTAGCATTTCAACTAAGGGTTTTAGTACCTTGGCCAAGGGATACATAGGAGGAAACTAACTATCATGTGTGACATTTTTTTGCTAATCTTCCTTCTTCAAAATCTCTTTTGAATTGACAAACATGTATGTGTGTGCCTCTTTTGAAATTGCAAAGAAAAGGGAAACAAAAAAGGGAATGAAAGGTGAAATAAAGTTAATTGTAGTCTTAATTTCTATGTTTGGAAGATTAAGATGGAAAGCAATGATGGAAAAACTAGACTTGATTTTGGATACAAGGTTGATCTAATCAAGGCATTCAAAAGTATTTGGAGGGACTTGTTTGGTGAAAAAGAATTAATCCTTATCTTGATGGAAAGGAAGACAGAAGAACATTAATAGGAAAATGAATGACGGAAGAACTTAACTCAATTTTGGAAACACAGTTGCTTTAATTGAGGCACTTAAAAGGACCATTTGGAACGACATAAGAACTTGACTCAGTTCTGAATACAAGGTTGTTTTGCTTAATGCCTTAGGAAGTATTTGGAAAGACTTGTTTGGTGAAAAAGAGTTGATCCTTATCTCAATGGAAAGGAAGACAAAAGAACATTAACAAGGAAAGAAACAATGGAAGAACTTGACTCAGTTATGGAAACATGGTTATTTCGATCAAGGCATTCAAAATGAGTATTTGGAAAGACTTGTTAGGGGAAAAAGAATTTATTGAAACAACAAAAGTAGTTTAAGAGGAAAGGAACAATGGAAGAACTTGACTCAGTTCTAGAGTCATTCAAATATGATCAAGGCATTTAGAAAGAGTATGTGTAAAGACTTACTGGTTAAAAAAGAGACTTATTAGGTGCCATGAAAAACACCCTAGTAATTTTATTGATGGACCTATTTTCAGGTTTCCAACAACTTCAAAGTAAGAAAAAAGACCATTTCTCTGGACATTATAATTCCTTTCCTTTTAAGTTATTGCTCTGTTTTCTTTTTTCAAAGTTTTTCAATTCATTAGTTTGGTCTGGGTCTGAGGGCTTATATCTCGCTTTAGACATGTGCATTTCCTTACTCTTGAGTCATCAATCTTTTTCTCCCCTAACCTTTCCCCCAACACCAATATTCCTTCTATCTATGTCGAACAAGTAATATAATGATAAGAAAGATATCATCCCATAGAGATTGGTGATTATTAAGCCAACTAATTACTAATAGTAAACAACTTCTAGAATTTATCAAACAAATCCAAATGATAGATGATAGATTAACTAACTAAATCTAAAAAAACTAAATATACAAAATATGTTAGAGCATATAATTTCACCATAACTACTAGGTATTAATATTGATTATTTATGCTTGTAAGAGGAATAATATTTATATGATGGTGGAATCTTGTAATTTATTCACTATCCTATGTCTAGGTATAATGAACCTATTTAGTTTATTAATTCACTATATCTCTATATGTGAATTGAAACAAACCAAATGCATTAGGATCTATGAACATTCCCAGTTTACACCGAAAGCCACATAAACAATATGGTATATGTCTATCCATATTTAATTTATGGTTACACATTATAAGAAACAATTGCATATCATCTCCTATCGGTATGAAACACGCAAATCATATCATTTAAGTGGTAACTTATCACTTAAAAACATTAAACATAGTAATATATGACTTCACATAAATAAAATTTATTGCAAAACATAATAATCATAACATTCATATCATCATAATTAGGTTTACATCGTAGCTCTAACAAAAGTAAACTAAAACATAAAGAAATAATAAAGAAGAACAATAATAGGAATTAAAAAAGGCATCTTGAATCCAAGAACAAAAAGTTTGTCACCCTTTCTGTCTTTTCTTTAAAAAAATCTTGAGTTGTGCTTAATTTCCTCATCTCCTTCTTTTGTTTATTCTATTGTCTTAAATAGGTTTAGGTTTAGACCTATCTCCTATTCTAATAAAAGTGGGTTTTGGAGACCCAAGGCAATTAGGTTTTGAACTCTTATATTAATTGGTTTTGAACTCCTGACATGACTAGGTTTTCTAATTATTTAGAAAACCCAACAACAACGAAAAATCTAAAGCCCAAGCCCATCTTGATTTTCTTAATCTTGTTATTTTGACCATATAATAAACATTAGGTTCTCTATGCTTATCCATTTTTTCCATGCCTCCTTATGCTACAAAAGCAAGGCAAATTTAAGTAAATAAAAAGTAATTCAAATATTTTCTTATAAGCATTGTATTATTTATTGCCTAAAAATAGATAAAATGACTCTATAAAAATAGAGTTATCACTTAAGTTGCTAGATCACTTTAGACATGCTAGCTTATTTTTATAGGTGTCATATTATTCCTTTCTTTTTAAGTCATTAATTTGTTATAAACACACTAACTTGTTTCTTTGGGTTCCATATTATTCCTTCTTTTTGAAACCATTAGATCATTTTGTGCACATCAATTTATTTCTTTAGACGCCATATTATTCCTTCCATCTTAAGCCATTAGATTGCTTTAGGCATGTCGACTTATTTCTTTAGGCACCATATTATTCCTTTCTTCTTAAGCCATTAGTTTGTTTTGGACACAACAGCTTATTTACTTGGGCTATTAAATGCTTTAGTGAGAATGAACTAAAAAAGAAGTTGCACAAATGCTTGCAAGGGAAGAGATACCTAATAGTTATGGATGACATTGACATTTAGAGAACTAAACTTTGGAATGAGATAAGATCTGTTTTCCCTGACAACAGGAAAGGAAACATAATATTGATCACCAGCTGTACAACAACAATGACAACACTTATAACCCATACTCCTCCTTACCTTTTTCCATTTCTTAACAAAGAGGAAATAATGAACTCTTATGTAAAAAGGTATTCCAAGGAGAACAATGTCCTCCCCAATTAGAAGATCTAGGGAGACAACGGGAAAACCACTATTGTGGCTTACCCCTTTCTATTGTCCTATTAGAGAGGCTTTTAGCGACCTAAAAAATGACAAGCATGGTCCTCATTGCTTGGCAAAGTAAATTGGCCCCTTATTAAGGCTAATGCAATATGCAAAAACATTATGGCCTTAAGCTATGCCGAATTGCCTTAGCACTTGAACCCTATTTTTTGTATCTTTGTATGTATCTAAAGAACCATGAGATCTCTATAAGGCAACCGATCAACTTGTAGCCAAGGGTTTCACATAATGAAATATTTTACTAACTACCCTGTCCTAAAATAAATCTTATTTAGGATATTCTGGATTAAGTAGCAAAGCTAGAACTTATGATCAATGGGACCTATGAAAATCACGAAATGCAGTATGGCAAACTCTTGTGACATAGATTTTCATAAAATTTATCTTCATAGGTGCGCCAATCAAACATACATTATCATCCCCTAACTTGCATAAAAAAAATTTGCTGTTATTTACTTTGACTTTTATTCTTGTATTTCTAGATATGTTCCTTATTGTACCCTACTCTACATACTTCATTTCTTTCTTATTGCATCCATACTATAGACTAGATGACAAATTTATCCATCAACTGGTAAAAAATTTATAGGTGAATTGGTATAATAAAAACGTTATTTAATTGTCTATGCATTTCTACATAATTCTTTATTGTCCATGTTGACCTTGAAACCACTTGATACAAATAAGATTCCATCTTCAAGCTAAATATTAAATATCCAAATCGACACAGAACCTCTCTTGGTTCAAATCTTAGGGTTGCCTGAGTCACCAAAAATGGAGCCGGATTCATCAAGAAATAGTCCCACATTTTGTTTCCTTGCGTTCCTAATACCTACGTCCTAGGTAGCTGAAAGAAATTGTAGATTTTTCCATGTTGACAAACATTTGGTCTAACTTTCTGCCCACCAACTGTTTGACGTTTTTCCTCAACCAACCTTACCTCGTCATTTTCCCATTTTTCTTTCATATCTTTATTCCTCTTCATCCCATATTCAAACCCAACTGATTTTTCATTTATATTTGATTTTTGTTGCCAGTGGATTTCGGACCAAGGCTGTTTTTTAAATTGATGGGAAGGGTTCTGTTATCCAGGTGCTGTTCTCGATTTTTTCCTTCTCGGTGAACCCACAATTAGACGATCTCCAATTTGATGTAAAAGAAATTAGTCATATGTATAAGATAGACATGATTAGGCACAAGACAAATGCTAGGCTCCTAAAGCCTAGTTTCAAGAAGCTGTGTAATAGTTTGTTTTTCCTCTATCTGTGATTTTTGTTGCAGTTGGGATTTAGGACCAATTCCGCCCAAATATACCTAGAGCATATGTCTTAGACATTTTTTTTTCTTACACAAATTGAATAAAGATTTCAGATACAAATGGATCAAGGATACAAGTTGAATTAGGATTCCTTATACAAATTCTCATCCTTCTAATGCTTCTCTCTTGTAAATCAATTTATAAATAAGTTGGTTTTGTATGTAGTTGTTGCATTCTCTTAACTAGCATATTTTAGAAAAGAGATAAGGTTGAGTAATCTCTAATAAGATTATTGTAACATTTGTTACGGTTGTGGCCTGTGCCCAGACAAGCCAACTGTACGCGCATTCTCATCCTTCCGCATCCGACGTGGTTCCTTGGTGTGCTTATTACATTGCACTTGTCCAAATATATTTAAGAGAGTGCAGGACAGAGAGGAAGGTGGGTATGGGCTGGGCTCAGAATTGGAGATCGCTGTGGCTCTACTGCTGATGGTTGGGTCCTTCTACGTGGTAACCCTCTTCGGAAACAACGGCCCCATTTTCGTCGCTCAGCTCTCTTCCAAATTCTTGTTCATCATTCCTCTGTGCAGACCACAAGATTCAATTACATCAATTGATTCATATTACTTTTTTTTCATAATTCTAGACCGTATAAAGTTGCCATATATTGTATAGAACACAATTTAAGATTGTGTGGGATTTTTATCATCTGGTTTTAATTTCTAATGCATTAGAACATATGGAAATATTTCTTATATGATCTAAATTCATGAGTAAAAGATATAACTCACTTAGAATTTGTAATAATTTTTACAAAAAAGCTTGTATATTGATAATGTGAGACAAGCAACAAATTTCAGTATAAGATCATAGAGTTTTTGTTTTCCTTTACTTTTTCTAGTTTTACTAAATAATTTGAAATCTTTTTCTTTTTCTAGTTTACTAGATGATAACATACGAAAGCTTCAAAATCCGACTCGAATACTGCTCTTGCAAATGGATTTTTGCTGCAAGGTCGAGAAGCCTGGAAAATATGCGATTAGATTCCCAATGTGGCTGAATAAGTCCTACACCTTCTGGGAGTTATCAGAAACGCATAATTTGCTCCGATGCGTTTAGGTTTAATTTTTCATTACAGCTCAGTTTGGTAAGCCTTTGCCACGGTGACTGGAGCGCCTGATTTTGATGCAACTCCAATTTGTCGTGAGATG
The DNA here is from genome assembly GCA_028551475.1 of Casuarina equisetifolia. Classification (NCBI taxonomy): domain Eukaryota; kingdom Viridiplantae; phylum Streptophyta; class Magnoliopsida; order Fagales; family Casuarinaceae; genus Casuarina; species Casuarina equisetifolia. The sequence continues at coordinate 8,065,368 of CM052356.1, read as the reverse complement.
ATTCGAAATTCCTTGAAATTAGGTACTTTGGCTGCAACGCTCAATCCAAGCCTCTATCCTGCTTCCCCTTACGCCTCTTTCTCGCTATTCTGTTATAATCTATTCAAATAACCAAATCCACAACACAACTAGCCAGCACATTCACGGCTAACAACCAACATAGAATCTTCCAACAACAGACTCAAACCACACAACCAGAGAATAACGTATAGAGTTAAAGAAGAACAAACATACCCACATCAAAGGGACATGGCACCTTCTGCATCAAGGGACACAGCACTGTCTTGGATTTCTCCTCAGATTTAGTTCGTTTGGCAAAAGTGTTACAATACTCGCGTTTACCCACTTTTGAGCCCTAGAAACATAGTTACTAATCGGGCCCTTGAGAACATACCAAAAGACAAAGCTAACTTGTCAGAAAACAAAAGACTTCTCCTAACACATTACGCCCACTAGTAAGGCAAAAATTCAACGAAGAGTGTGCTTAGACCTGGGCAGCTTGGGTATACGTAGGCTACTTCCCCAACTTAGGATATTGAAGTTACAAAGTTGCTTGCTTCCTAGAGTTGTCAGAATCTGTTGGGGTTTATGCCCTTTAGTCAATCTCCTGAAATTGGACAATCTGAGAATTAAAAGATGGGAAAGTCAGCCGGGTGCATTACCATCCTTGGAGCATTTGGTTATTAGACGATGCATAGGCTTGACCAGGCTCGATTTCGGACCTGACACATTGACTTGTATGCGAAATTTGGAGATATTATGGAGCCCTTCAGAATTGGGAAGGACACTTAAAGAAGTGCAAAAGAAGGTTGAGTTCAATCTAGTGATTTATCCTCCTCAGGACGCAGAAGTCACAGAAAAACCATCGTCCAATTAGATTTGTAATTGTTGATTATGCGGCCAAGGTATGGTTTTCTCTCCTGGTCATTAGGCTTTGTTTCATTACTAAGGCTTTTAAAATATTTGAACGACTGCCCTGACCTCAGATAAATCTTGTTCATGATATTCTGGATTAAGTAGCGAAGTCAGAACTTATGTTCAACGGGAGCTCTGAAAATCACCAAATGCAGTATGTCAGACTTTTGTGCCTTAGTTTCCCATAAAGTTTACCTTCTTGAGTGCGCTAATCAGGCAGACATTATCATCCCCTAACTTGATCAAGGAATTTGCTGCTATTTATTCTTGTATGTTTGGATGTGTTCCCCTACCGTACGTGCTTCAATTCTTCTTGTGTATCCATAATGCTGACTATTTGACAAATTTATCCATCAAATGGTCACAAATTTGTAAGGCAAGTACAAGAGATACATTTTTTAGTTGTCTATGCATTTCTGCAAATAGATTCCATCTTCAGGCTAAATATTGGATATACAAATCAACACAGAACGTCTCCCCGGTTCAGAATCTGAGGGCTCCCGGAGGCACCAAAAATGGAGCCACGCTCCTCAGGAAATAGCCCCACATTTTGTTTCTCAGCATTCCTAATACTGACAAACAGTTGGCCAGTTTCTATTGATAGATGGAAAAACTGTATTGAATTTACAGAGAAAACGTAACTGAAAACAGGGCTTCGGCCTGATGCTGTTAGCTTTCTACAACTTGAAAATTAACGTTACAAGGGCTGCTTTAAATAAGGGAAAAACCAATGAAGACTCTAGTTACAAGGTAAACTAAAAAAGTCTTAGACAAGGATTATGCGTGCTGCGCATCCCTTTGCCCGTTCGTCCTTGCTTCAGTCAGACCGCTGATAAAGAACCATGCTTGATCAGAGGTTTCCGCCTCATATACACCCAAGAACAGGTTTCTACAAAGGAGTCAACGCCCGTACAGAGAAGAGGAGGAGTGGGTTGCTACTTTTTTTCTTTTATTTAGAAATATGTGAAGCTGTTTGCCTAAATCATCATGCCAAGCACCACCAGACCTACCACAAGATCTATTAAAAACACAATAGAGTAGGTTTTATGGCTTTCAAATTGAAAGTCATAATTACAAACTCGCCGGTAAACAAAACTATGGTTCGGATCAAAACAGAGAAGTGGCCACTGCAATGAAAGCAGAGCTCTGTTTCCACATAAAAAGTCAGTCAACCCGGTCAAATAGAGAAGTTGATATTAAAGTTGAAGCTTTCTACCATTCATCATTTACAGCTAGACACATGCATCCTGACTAGAAGTCACTGCCAATAAAGAGTTTCTAACGCCATATGGACCTACTCATTTAATGAGTGGAAGATAGATCATGGTAAATAAAATTGAAAGGAATGAAAAAAGATAGACTAAGTTGGCTTTAGTTCATGAAGGTCAGTTAATTCTATTACAACAAGCACTCTTCATTTTTCACAGCATTTGTTGATGGCGGGAGTTATTAGGAGAGATGCATTAAAGTCCCATAGGCTTCAGGAAATCTATATAAAAACACAGCGGACGACGGTTTTACTGGTGATTTCTTAAAAGAAAGAATTGATTGTAATTAATCTATTCAATTAAGAATCCAAATATCAATTAGAGTGCACTTGCCGCCAGTTTTGTTTTGGTAAATTTTGCCGGACAGTCTCCGTGCTATGTGTGTATGTGGGAGAAGAGTGAGGATTGAACAACTAACAATAATATACACAAGGATACCAAAATTTAATGTGGTATTTTTCTCTGTATATAAAACACTCAAGTCCCCCCCTTTTTTTTTTTTTCTTTTGGTTTTTTGTTTTTGTTCTTGTTCCCCGTACAAGCACACGGCAGCAACTTTGGAAAGAGCTAAAATCAAATTCAAAATTTCAAAGAGGGTTTTGTGTCGCAGAGCAATGGCATTCCTCTTAGAGGAGAAAATATCAGCCCTGGATGTCTGGATTCAGAGAGTTGTTTGTTTCGACAGTTCGGGTAAAACGACATCAGAGCTAGGGCAGAGAGCAAGGCACGTCTTAGGGTTCTGTTATCCGGAAACTGTGCAATAGTTGATTTTTTATTTATATTTGATTTTTGTTGCAGGTGGATTTAGGACCAAGGCTGCTTTTTAAATTGATGGGAAGGTTTCAGTAATCCAGGTGCTGCTCTCGATTTTTCCCCTCTCGGTGAATCCAAAATTAGACGATCCCCGTTCTGATGTAAAAGAAATTAGTCATATGTATAAGATAGACATGACTGGGCACAAGAAAAATGCTAGGCTCCTTAGAGCCTAGTTTAAAGAAGCTGTGCAATAGTTTGTTTTTCCTTTATATTTGATTTTTGTCGCAGTTGGGATTTATGACCAAATTCTTCCGCCCAAATATACTTGGCAAAGGCAGCATATGTCTTAGACATTTTAAAAGAGTAGTGGTGCCCTGCCCTGAGCAGCATCTTTGGCAAGATGATGTCAAATTCTCAAGAATTAAAAGCCTTATGCTCCCATGCTCGTAACTGTTTTGGACGAGGAAAATTCTTAACCGTATCAGTTAGTTGGTAAAAAGGAAGTAAGACGCGCTAAGCCTAGCGCATGCCATAATCGGATGACTTAAACAGGAACATGTCTAGATTTTAGGCGTGTCTAGCTCTCTGCCCCATGTCCGATTTCGTTTTACATGGACTGTAAAATGGCATTCCTTGTTTTGCGTCTCCGTGTTTAGTTTTCAAACTTTGTGCATAGAAAGCTTACTCCCACACAAAAGTGAGAGTGCGTGTAGCTGAAGGCCTAACAAAAGAATAGATATTAATATATTTCTATTTAAAAATATTCATACATATTCACAAATTTATTTGCATTATCAAAATCATATTTTTAAATAGACATCGCCCTCATGAGAAGACAAATAAGAGAAAGTATGAAATCCTTATGTGATTTTGATTAACGTAAATATTTTTTTTCTTATACAAGTTGAACAAAGTTTTCAGATACAAATGGATCAAGGATACAAGTTGAACTAGGATTCCTTATACAAATTCTCATCCTTCTAATGCTTTTCTGTTGTAAATCCCTCTATAAATAGGTAGGTTTTGTATGTAGTTGTTGCATTCTCTTAACTAACATATTTTAAGAAAGAGAGAAGGTTGAGTAATCTCTAATGCTTTTCTGTTGTTGGTACGGTTGTGGCCTGTGCCCAGACAAGCCAACTATACGCGCATTCTCATCCTTCCGCGAGTCCGACGTGGTTCCTTGGTGTGATATTGCACTTGTCCAAATATATTTGAGAGAGTGCAGGACGCAGAGGAAGGTGGGTATGGGCTGGGCTCGGAATTGGAGATTAACCCTCTTCGGAAACAACGGCCCCATTTTCGTCACCCAGCTCTCTTCCAAATTCTTGTTCATCATTCCTCTGTGCGGACCACAATTAATAATCCCTTAGTACCAGTGAATACAAGATTCAATTACATCAATTGATTCATATTACTTTTGTTTTTCATAATTCTTGACTGTATAAAGTTGTCATATATTGTATAGAACACAATTTAAGATCGTGGGGGATTTTTATCATCTAGTTTTAATTTCTAATACATTAAATATATGGAAATATTTCTTATATGATCTAAATTCATGAGTAATAGATATAACTCACTTAGAATTTAGCAATAATTTTTACAAAAAAGCTTGTATACTGATAACGTGAGACATGCAACAAATTTCAACATAAGATCATGGAGTTTTTGTTTTCCTTTTCCTTTTCTAGTTTTACTAAATAATTTGAAAGCCTTTTCTTTTTCTTTTTCTTTTTCTTTTTCTTTTTCTAGCTTCAAAATCCGACTCGAATACTGCTCTTGCAAATGGATTTTTGCTGCAAGATCGAGAAGCCAGGAAAATATCCGATTAGATTCCCAATGTGGCTGAATATGTCCTACACCTTTTTGGGAGTTACCAGAAACGCATAATTTGCTCCGATGCGTTTAGGTTTAATTTTTCATTACAGCTCAGCTTGGTAAGCCTTGCCACGGTGACTGGAGCGCCTGGTTTTGATGCAACTTCAATGTACAGGCACAAATCCAACGGAGACGCTACCATCTCCCTTATCTGTCCTAGGAATGAGGGGAATAAATTATAGGGCGTTTCCTGATGAGAGCAGCTCTATCGCTGCTGCCTAAAGGAGCCCTTGGATTTTGTGGCGGCTGGGTTTTGTATGGATTTGTACTTCCGGTTTCTAGGCGGAAGATGAAATCTTATTTGTAAGAAATGTTTCCAAGTCGAGATTTTATATTCAATGACGAGATGTTTCATGATTCTGTCTGGATCTTTCTAAAAATTTTTTTTAAGGAAATGCTTTCACATTTTCATATTCTTATTCTAGTCCCCATTCACTAGAGTAGAAATTCTTGTTTATTTTATGAGTGCACTTGTCATTTACTCAGCATTGTATGGATATGCGCACTCTAAATGGAAGAAATAAACATGTGTGAGAAGGAATAGCAAGGAACGTATCCAAACATAGAAGAATAAAAACAGAGTAAAGGATGGAAAATTCTTTCATCTAAAAGTAGTACAAAATATTAGAAGCAACTCCCAGAAAATTATGCAAACAACTAAAGGAAAGCAACTAACCAGCAAAGAAAGACCCTGCCTTGCGCCGCTTAATCATCAATTGCATGCCTAATGTTCATGAAGGATAGATCAGTAGAATGAATGAAACCCTCACCTCCAATTCCTGAAGCATTATTTCCAACTCCGAGTTGCTCGATAGTATCTCCACATCTCGCAAAGCAGTCGACCTCCATAGTCTTGAAGGGAGCATGGTCAACTCAGCGCATTTCTTGATGACCAAATGCTTGAGGAATGTTATTGCGCGTCTCCTCTGTTTCCATCTTTTAATTCTCAAATTTTCCAAGGTAAAGACTTGGAGTTGAGGAAACGAACCTGCAAAGACGTGGAGCTTACTAGAGAGAAAGCAACCTTGTAGTTTCAGTATCCGGAGATTGACACATTCCCCCAGCAATTTCATATCTCGCCGGACTTTGAGGCATACACGTCTTAGGGTTATCTTGGTGATAGCAGATGGATATGAAATCGGAAGGATGGGACGTTCGAAGCAATCTATGACTTTCAATGTTTCAAGACGATGTAAATCCTTGAGCCTATGTAAAACATCCTTTTCTTCGTCGGTGCTCTTGTCGGAGGCAAAACAGATTCCTAATTTCTTTAGATTAGGGAGCCTAGCAGTGACACAAATTGTTTGTGGATCAAGTGAAACGGTGGAAAAGATTCGAAGACTTGGCAGAAATTGGATGTCATCGTATGTACAACCCGGTAAACCCACAGGCCCAGACACGTACAGATTCCTTAGTGATAGCATCTTCCATATATCTCTTGGCAAACAATCCAGTGAACTACCTCTCATATCAAGTGTTTCTAGATTTGCAAGATTGCAAATGGAACATGGAATTTGCTTGAGTGCCTCGGATGTTCTACTTAAATATCTCAAGCATCTCAATTATTCTATGGTAGTTGAAATAGAATATAGATCTATATAGCCAAAATAAAGCACTTTTGCCAACTTGAAGTTAATGGATATCTATTTTCAGTGGTTTGAATCAACTTCATATGTATCTTTGCTAAGAAACAGCAAAGAATGAGTCTTTGTTAGGCATGAGAGATTTGGGGAATATATGTATCGATGTTACCTTGAATAGAAAGTCTACAGGATGTGTTTGGACATAAATGGTTAAGTTCTGTCCGAATGTCAAGAAATTTCTCTTCCACACTCCTTGATATGCAAAACTCTCGTAAGAGATCATGGATATGACATGTCTTTGCTCCTCTCTCTGTCCTCCTGCTATCTACTTGGAGTAGGTTTCGATCAACGAGCTCTTTCAAGTAGTCTTCAGCAACATCTTCCGGGTTTCTATGAAATGTATGCCGTAAGAATCCTTCTGCTGCCCACAGCTGCATCAGCTGCCTTATAGGAATCTTCATATCTTCTGGATATGCGCCAAGATACAAAAAGCATGGTCTCAAACGCTGGGGCAAGTGAGTGTAGCTCAAGGCTAGTATCTTTTTGCATATCATATCAGGCTCCTCGGTAAGGAACCGGTTTACATTACCAACAAACTTGGACCATTCTCTGTGTGACTTCTCTTCTATTGTTAAGATGCCTCCTAATACTACAATTGAAAGTGCTAAGCCATGACAGCCTTCTGCTAATTGTCTCCCAAGGGATCCTAATTCGGGAGGACATTCTCCTCCTCGGAACACCTTACAGAAGAGTTCCCAACTTTGGTCTTTGTTGAGAAACGGGAGAATGTAGGGATCAGAAGTATGCCTTGCCTTTAAAGCCACCTTTCTTATGCGGGTGGTAATCAATATTCTGCTTCCCTTTGAGTTATCCGGAAATGTTGATCTTACCTCATCCCAAACTTCAGGTTTCTAGATGTCGTCCATGACTATAAGATACCTCTTCTCTCTCAAGCCTTCGAACAATATCTTTTTCTTGTCATCCTTGTCCAAGCCTTCGAGTTTCCTTCTCAACCCGATTGATATTGGCATATTCCTTAAAATTTTAAGCAACAACTCTCTAGTTTGGACTCTTTGAGGCACATCAACCCATAGGGAGTATTTTCCGAAGAGATTCTGGCCGCACATATTGTTGTAGATTTTCCTGGCAAGAGTTGTCTACCCCAACCCACCCATGCCAATGATCGAAACGACATCAAGCTGTAAATTCCCTTCTGTAAGCTGCTTCAGCAATTTAGTTGAGTCATCGTCGAAGCCCACGACGTCATCTTCCTCGACTTCTCTTCTACGTCTGTTCAGTGTCTCTTCCGCAGCGGCTACACTGGTTTCAATGCCGTATCTTCTACTATTATCGTTGATTTCTTCAAATTTTCTTTTGATGGCGTCTGTCCTTGTTGCAACCTCCTAGAGAATCCGTTTTTTATCGGGAAAATGGATAAGCCTTCCCAACACGCTCCTCGTGCTGTGCTTTGCGGCGTCAACGATGAATTCGTCGATAACATCCTCGGCCTCGTGAGCAACGTCCCTGATTTGATTGATTGCCTCCTTCACTACTTCATCGTCGTTCTGTCTCCCCTCGGAGCTCCCGAGGAAGGTATTTGCCACCCTGAGGTGCCCAAGAAGGGAGCTGACTTTTTCCTCCACTTCACTTGGGGAATTTTCATTTTCCGGGAATACCTCGCGCAAGTGTTTTAGCACCTCGGGCAAGGACTGTAGGAGGGAATTAACTATGAAGTCTGCCATTTTTTCTAATCTTCCCTCTGCGAAATCTCTTTCGAACTGACAAATGTGTGTGTATGCCTCTTAGGAGGGAGCAGAAATAAGGGGTAAAGAGGAAATGGAGGATGAAAGAAAATTGATCTGCATTTCCATGTTTGGAAGCCAAGCTACTCACAAACCATTTCTCTCACAATTCTTCTCCAAATTTTTCATTTTTTCTGTAGATTAAGGGGGAAAGGAAGGACGTAAGAACTTGACTCAGTTTGGAAAATACGGCTGCTTCGATCAAGGCATTTGGAAAGACTTCTTGTGAGCTCCGAAGACGAAGACTTTAGTGGGCCCAAGGAAACACACCAGCATCATCAAGAAGGTTGGATTCAATCCACTGATTTATCCTCCTTAGGGCGCAGAAGTCACAGAAAAACTATCCTACACTTAGATTGTGATTTGTCCTCCTCAGGCCTCATGAGCCTCTCAAAAAAGAACGTTTAATTGTTGGTGTCTTTATCTGGGCAACCAGTAAGCCTCTCAAGCTTTACAGAAAAGCAGAATTTAGAAATGTCGCATAATTATTGGCCTGTTTATCTGGGCAAGCCACAAAGTCTTTGTTTTGTTGAGCACTCTGACAAGAGCAGGCTGTTCTCTTCTGACAAGAACAGTCTAGTTTTTCCATCACTCATTCCCTCTTAATCTCTTTCTCCCTAACACTCTCACCACAACCGCAAAAAAGAAAAATTTCGAGAGTAGAGGAAGATAGAGTCTGCGAGAAGGACTTCCAAACTTAGGAACGAAAACAAAGCTGATTTCCCCAGCTAAATCGAACAATTTTCGTTCTTCCACCGTCTCCTCTTTCCACTTTCCTCTGCGACCTCACACGAGGGGCCAAAAACACATGATTTTCAGTTTACAAGAGTTTTGAGGGAGGGAAGAGAAGCCAAAATGGCCGACTTTGCTGCAGTTAATTTCCTCCAAAACTACTTGCTCGTGGTACCAGAAAACTTGTCCCACGTAGTCCGGCAAGATGAAAATTTACGTGATGAAGTTGGGGAAAAAGTCGCAGCACTTCGTGGGCCCGTCCGCCGGGCAAGTATCTTCCTCCATATGTTCTAGATGGAACAAAAATGAAAAAGAGGATGAGGTGTTGGGTTGGTCCAACCATATTCGGGAACTTATTATTGGGTCCAATTAGGATAATGTGGCCCTAAGGTTTAAAAAGAAAAATATAGGGCTTTTTTTTAGAGAAGAGGTGAGTGGCCGTCAAAAAGAAAAGAGAGAGAAAAGAAAAGAGTAGAATTTCGCAAAAATTAAAGGCCCTACACAACAGTTGATCAAATGTCTGATCAAGGTCGATTCATGGTCCAATTGAGCTGATTTTTTGTCAGCAAGTTCGGGATTGTGTGTTCTTCATTGTGAACGGTTGGATCGTCGTTTGAAGCTCTTGAAGTTAGCAGATCTTGGTTGAAAATCTGGGTGATATTTTTCTAACTTTTCTTGGTTAAGTTGTTGTTTACAACTTGTTCTTCACTATTCATTGGTGATTCTATTATTATTGAATCAGTAAATCTTAGTCATGTTGCTATTGTTAAGGACTTGATTGGGTTGTAACCTAACGATTTATATAGTGGAGATTTGGGTGGACTCCATGATCGATCCTGTGGTTTTTTTATCCTTCACATTGGAAGAGTTTTTCCATGTAGAAATTCTTTTATGTTGAGTGTGATATTTGCTTATTCTACTTGTGATTCAAATACATCGTTGGTGTTTTAGTATTTCCTCACAGGTTCAATCAAAGTGGGAAACGTTATACGTCGTTTTTCCCATCAGAATGGTATCAAGAGCTTAGGTTGTGGTTGTTTTATTTTTGGATTTGATTGAACGATGGAACTAAGCACTAACAGGATGATTAGTTTGAATGGAAGAAACTACCATGTTTGGAAGGGTAAGATGGAAGATTTGCTTTATGTGAAGCGTTGGCACTTACCGGTGTTTAGTGAAACAAGACGAGACAACATGAGTGAGGCCGATTGGACTCTTAAGCATAAAATTGTATGCAGGTTCATTCGACAATTTGTAGATGAGAATGTTTTGAATCACATTAGTAAAGAAACACATGCTCGAACTCTATGGAACAAACTTGAATCTTTGTATGCTCGAAAGACTGAAAATAATAAGATGTATTTGATGAAGCAACTTATTAGCTTGAAATACAAAGATGGGCAATTCATATTTGATCATTTGAATGAGTTTCAGGGAATATTAAATCAACTTTCAGGTATGAATATGAAGTTTAAAGATAAAGTACAAGGACTTTGGTTACTTGGTACTTTACCAGAATCTTGGGAAATATTTCGTATGTCAGTGAGTAACTCTGCTTCCAATGGTATTGTCACTATGGATTTTGTCAAGACTAGTATTTTGAATGAAGAGATGAGAAGAAAGAGTCAGGGTTCTTTGTCTCATTCTGAAGCTTTGGTTGTTGAAAACAAGGGGAGAAGTCATAGTAGAGGTCCGAGAAGTTATAACAAAAGTCGAAGTAAGTCTAGATCATGGCATAAAAATGTAGAATGCCATCATTATGGCAAGATGGGTCATATCAAGAAAAATTGCTTCTAGTTGAAAAATGAAAAGAAGAATGGTAAAGGTAGAAATGAGAAAAAGAAAGTTGATGAAAGTGAGGAGAAGAAGGACAACAATGATGATGATCGAGTTGCAGCAGCTACTAATGAACTTGTTATTGTGTGTTATGATGATAATGTGAATTTTGCAAGTAATGAGATAAGTTGGGTAATTGATAGTGGTGCTTCTCTTCATATTACTTCTAAGAGGGAGTTATTTATTTCTTATACTCCTAGAAACTTTGGCATATTGAAAATGGGTAATGATTGTTTAGCTAAAGTTGTAGGTATGGGAGATGTATGCTTAGAGACTCGTAATGGATCCAAGTTGGTTCTTAAGAATGTTAGACATGCACTAGAAATTCGTTTGAATTTGATTTCTACCGGACAACTTGATGATGAAGGTTTTTACAATATCTTCAATAATGGACAATGAAAACTTACTGAGGGTTCATTAGTTATGGCTAGAGACAAGAAAGAGTTTTCTTTGTATTTGTTTCAAGCCAAGATTTCCAAGGATATTTGTAATGTAGTAGAAGATGGAAATATAAGTGCTTTATGGCATAAAAGGTTAAGTCACATGAGTGAGAAAGGCATGAATGTGTTGGCAAAGAAGAACTTGTTATCTGGGATTAAGAGTACAAAACTTGAGAAGTGTGTACATTGTTTAGCTGGAAAACAGAAAAGAGTTTAATTCTATAGTCACCCTCCTTCAAGAAAGTCAGATTTCTTGGAGTTAGTATACTCAGATATTTGTGGCCCAGTTAACCCGAGGACGCTTGGTGGAGTATCCTACTTTGTGACCTTTATTGAGGACTACTCAAGAAAGGGTTCAGTTTATGTTTTGATGTCAAAAGATTAAGTGCTAGATGTGTTCAAGCAATTTCAAGTTTCAATAGAGTGGCAAACTGGAAAGAAGTTGAAATGTATTCGATCAGACAATGGTGGTGAGTACATTGGACCATTTGATGAGTATTGTAGGCAACATAGTATTCGACATCAGAAGACACCTCCAAAAACACCTCAATTGAATGGTATAGCAGAAAGAATGAACAGGACATTGGTTGAGGGAGTTAGATGCATGATTTTAAATGCTAACTTGCCAAAGACATTTTGGGGTGAGACATTACTTACAGCAGCTTATGTTATCGATCTATCTCCAACTGTTGCTTTAGATGGTGATGTGCCAGATAGAGTTTGGTTTGGTAAGGATGTTTCCTATAACTATCTAAGAGTATTTGGTTACAAAGCATTTGTTCATATTCCAAAGGATGAGAGGTCTAAATTAGATGTCAAGACACGAAAATGTATATTTCTTGGTTATGGTTCTGATGAATTTGGTTATAGGTGTTATGATCCAACTGTGAAGAAAATTATTAGGAGTCGTGATATTGTATTTTTTGAGAATCAAAATATGACAAATATTGGCTAGAGTGAGAAGAATATGTCACAAGGCTCTAAGATTGGTATTGATATTGATCTAATTCCTTCAAATGATTTACAGCGATAGTTGCCAGAACAAGTTGAAAGTGATATTTAGCATGATGTTCAGGATCAAGTTCAGAATGACCAACAGGGTGCAGATAATAGTAACACTCAAATAGATAATGTTGTTGATGTTTAGCAGAATCTATCTTCAGTTCCACCATTGAGAAGGTCTACTAGAGATCACCATCCATCCTTTAGATACTCTACTGAAGAGTATGTATTGTTGACTGATGCAGGTGAGCTTGAGAGCTTTGAAGAAGCAGCAGTGGATGTGGATAAGAAAAAATGGGTTGATGCAATGCAAGATGAATTGAAATCTTTGCATGATAATTAAACATTTGAGTTGGTGACATTGCCTAAGGGCAAGAAAGTTTTGAAGAATCGTTGGATTTATAGATTGAGGCATGATGAAAATTCTTCACAACCTCGATACAAAGCCAAACTAGTTGTTAAAGGTTTCAATTAGAAAAAGGGAATTGATTATGATGAGGTTTTCTCACCTATTGTGAAAATGTCCTCAATTCGAGTGATTTTGGGATTGGCTGCTAGTCTTGATCTTGAAATTGAGCAAATGGATGTAAAGACTGCTTTTCTTCATGGTGACCTAAATGAAAAAATTTATATGGAGCAACCTAGAGGGTTTTGAAGAAAAAGGTAAAGAGAACTATGTTTACAAGCTAAAGAAAAGTTTATATGACTTAAAACAAGCACCGAGACAATGGTATCAAAAATTTGAGTCTTTTATGGGGGAACAAGCCTATAAGAAGACAAATTCTGATCGTATTTGTGTAGAAGTTCTCAGATGATGACTTTATCATTCTACTATTTTCTGTAGATGACATGCTTATAATTGGTAAGAATGCTGCAAGAATTGAAAAGTTGAAGCAGAGTTAAGTAAGTCATTCTCAACGAAAGACTTAGGCTCAGTGAAGCAAATTCTTGGTATGAGAGTTGGTCGTGATAGAAAAGCCAAGAAGTTATGGTTGTCTCAAAAAGAGTACATCAAGAAAGTGCTTCAAAGGTTTTGTATGGATAAAGCTAAAGTGGTGAACACGCCTCTTGCTACACACTTTAAGCTTAGTAAGAAACAATGTCCTACAGATAAGGAAGACAGAAAAGATATGGAAAGAGTTCCTTATGCTTCGACTGTTGGTTTTTTAATGTATACAATGATTTGTACAAGGCCAGATATAGCTCATGCAGTTGGAGTAGTTAGCAGATTTACTTCTAATCTTGGAAAATAACATTGGAATGCAGTGAAGTAGATTCTAAGGTATCTTCGAGGCACTTCTAGTTTGAAACTTTCATTTGGGAGTAATAAGCCTATTTTTATGGGATATACAGATTCTGATATGTTAGGGGATATTGATAATAAAAAATCTACTTCAGACTACTTGATTAAGTTTTCAGGGGGAGCTGTGGCATGGCAATCAAGATTACAAAAATGTATTGCTTTATCTACAACAGAAGCAGAATTTATTGTAGCAACGGAAGCATGTAAAGAATTACTTTGGATGAAGGAATTCATAAAAGAACTTGGTTTCGTGCAAGAAAAGTATGTGTTATTTTGTGATAGTCAAAGTGCTATATGTCTTGCTAAGAACTTTACTGTTCATTAAAGATCAAAGCATATTGATGTAAGGTATTATTGGATACGAGATATCATGAAAACCAAAGAGGTTGCACTTAAAAAAGTACATATTGAGGATAATGGTTATGATATGATGACAAAGGCTCTATGGCGAGAAAAGTTTGAGTTTTGTCGGCATGAGGCCGGTTTGAATTGTGCTTGAAAAATAGACATATAGAATCTCCCTCATTTGGGCTGGAGGGGGAGAATTGTTAGGTTAGTCCAGCCCATATTCGGGGACTTATTATTGGGTACAATTAGGGTAATATGGCCCTAAGTTTTAAAAAGAAAAATATAGGGTTTTTTCTCTAAAGAAGAGGTGGGTGGCCGTTAAAAGGAAAAGAGAGAAAGAAAAGAAAAGAGCATAATTTGGCAGGAATTAGAGGCCCTGCACAGCAGTTAATCAAACGTCTGATCAAGGTCAATCTGTGGTCCGATTGAGCTGATTTTTTGTCAGTAGGTTCGGGATTGGGTGTTCTTCATTATGAACAGTTGGATTGTCGTTTGGAGCTCTTGAAGTCAATAAATCTTGGTCAAAAATCTGGGTGATATTTCTCCAACTTTTCTTGGTTAAGTTATTGTTTACAACTTGTTCTTCACTATTCATTGGTGATTCTATTATTGTTGAATCAGTAAATCTTAGTCTTGTTGCTATTGTTAAGGACTTGATTGGGTTGTAACCTAACGATTTATATAGTGGAGATTTGTGTAGACTCCATGATCAGTCCCGTGGTTTTTTTGAAGTAAAGATGCACCACTCCATCACATTTTATCTCAATTACAAAATGAATTTGATATTAAAGATGTTGATCATTTACATTATTTTCTTGGCATTGAAGCTTATATTACCACCACTGGTCTTTTCTTACACCGAGCTAAGTTCGCTCATGATATTCTCCAACGTGCAAATATGTCAAATGCACGAGGTGTTGCTACTCCATGTACTGTGTCCCATCCACCATCTCTCACGGATGGTGAATCTCATCCTGAACCTACTTATTATCATAGCATTGTCGAATCTCTTCAATATCTCACATTAACTAGACCGGACATATCATACACTATCAATATTGCATGCCAATTTATGCATGCCCCAACAACTGTCCATTGGACCTATGTCAAACGCATCTT